>CM040128.1:174821275-175311074 GCA_022559845.1 Amorphophallus konjac | reverse complement strand
TGATCAAGATTGCATCAAGATGCTAGTTTTCGTTCCATAGATTTGCAACGTATCCTTATTTTGTGCAAAGAATATGCTATTATTATCACTACTATCACTGCGCATTGTTAAGATAAATGTTGGTTCCTCAACATGTTTGAGTGGCTTTCGGAGTTTTGCTTAGTTAAGTGTCAAATGAGTCGCTTCTGCAGCATGCTTAGGCTGGTGATAGCTCTGCGCTGGGAGTCTAGTTTCTTTCTCCGATTGTTGAGGGTTACCTTTTGCATGGGTTTTCACACACCACACGGCAAGCCATAGCCGATCTCTCTGAGGCACACCGTTGCTGCTTTGGCCATACTATGGGCATGCACAAAGGTCTTTTCTTTTCTCTGCTCGGCCAAGTGCAGAGGCAAGAGATGGATGGATGAGATGACCAACTTAGGCGCTCCCTGATACGGGAGAGGTCTCAAATAGGGGCAGTCTTGACCCTCGAATATGAGCGTTCATGTAAAATCTAGCCAATAAGGGCTGTCAAAAATAAATGGATGAATCAATGCAAAAATATGGAAATCAAAGGCATGGCAAGAGTGGCAGTACAATTCCCCGCGGGACGTCATGAGCCCGGTCGCATGCGTGCCTAGTAAATATGGGTCTCAAAATCAAAGACACAAAGCCTTGGTACAACAGACTGTATCTTTAAGGGGTAGTGCCCTGGAAGGAATTCAAGTCCTGATGTCTCCCATCCTGTAGAAAGCTTGTCTCTAATTTTTATTCCGCTTCTCCCTCTTAGGCTAGGTTGTATCCCGGGTATGGCCTTAGTAGGGGCACCGTTCTTTAGAGGTGGTAGGTTATGGCGAGCCACCCTCACATGCGCGCCCTACTTAAGGGAAGCCTTTAATGAGAAGGGTAGGAACGACGATCCACTGGCCAGTAGTTCGAGCTCGTCTTTGGGTGTTGCGGATTGCTATTTCAAAAAATCTAAAAAAATTAGATACTTCAAAATTTCAAAAAAAAATCAGATACTTCAAAATTCTAAAAAAATCAAATATGTCAAAAACCCAAAAAATCAAATATGTCAAAACCTAAAAAAACAAATATTTCAAAAAATTCAGAAAAATCAAATATTGTTGAAAATCCAAAAAAATTAAAAAATTACAAAAATCCAAAAAAATGTGTCTCTTCATGCATTTGCATTTGTTTTAAGGACAGATACGTAATCTGTTTGCTAAGTGTGCAGGTTGCAAGTACTCAGGCATTCTTTACTATATCTTCTGCTCTGTCCCATGTTCACATCTTTCAGATCTATTCTCTCTTCTTCAATCTCTATCTCTAGATCTGTTCTGAAGCTTGTGTCGTTCTCAAACTCTCGCTTCCTCTCATCATGTCTCCATGAAGAAGGCATCGCCTCATGATTATGATCCTGGTGGTTCTGCTTCATTCTAATCTTGGGCTTTGATTGAAGGGCGTATTTATCATGTCTTTTGTCCCGCCATGTCCTTGTTATGTATTTATGTCCCTCCGTGTCATCCCACACATGTTATTTTGTCTCTCGCCGCATGTTGTTAGTTGTCTTGCATATGTTGTTAGCCGTCCCTCTATGTCCCAACCGTGTGTTATCCCAACCGTGTGGTCATCCCTCATATTCTTGTCCCAACCGCGTTGTTGTCATGTCCCACCATGTTCATCGTGCATACATGTGGTTTGTTCATGCCATTGCATATGTGTGCTTGTTTATCTTTGTTATGTTATGTCGCATTATTTTTCATTCGTTGATTGTTATGTTATGTGGTGTTTTCAGTGGTTCAGTTGATCGTTATGTTATCTTTGTTATGTTCATGCTTGTTATGTTCATGTTTGTCTTATACATGAAATCCCATAAAAATCAAAAATTACCAAAAAAGATCTAAAAAATGCCGTTTCGCTTGGCAGGTAAGTCAGGTATGGCTCTCTATCCTAGCTTAGTGTTGCATTACTATATAGTATCTACATTATTATAGTCTCTCAAGGACCAGCTGGTTGGCCATGTGTTCTAGGATCTGATGTTCCCCTTTAATAAAAATGATGATGATCTAGGAGCACATAGTTAATCGTTGGATAGGCCGCTCAGTTGAGTCGGGTGGGGGACGATGGACTCTGTTTCACACGCCATGGTTGCAAGAAGACTCTTGACCCCGTCTTGGCTTAGTCTAGCAATAATATCTTTGAGTAATTTCTATTTTATCTTTCTTTGCATTCGTTTTGATGATTTCTTTATTTTAGCCTAGCATGCATCATGTCATTTTGAGCATTCGCGTCTCGTGATCCATTCAAGATTTTCTCCTCAGCAATGGTTGATTGCACTTCAGTTCTCTTGGATAAGAGATCCTCATTCCACTCCAAATTTGAACGATTTCTCTGATCTGTCCGCTCGGTCTGGTTGGCCAGTGTGATTCCTGTCTGGATTTTATCTCAATTTTATCTTTCTCCTTTTCAGCGCTTATGCTGTGTTTCCTTCCGACCCACTCATTGTCCGTGGATTGTGTCCCCAATGAGGCTGGTCGTGTTTCCTTTCCCTTAGTTTAGTTTTCCAGACATGTCTCATCCGCGTCATCCATTCCTTGTGGTTAGTTCGATGTTTTTTGGGATAATTCCTGTCGCTTGTTGGTTGTGACGGGTGTCTTTTGCCTAGATGCCCGCTTATCAGTTCTCTCTGCTTTATCTCTACTTCATCTCCATTTCACATCGCTTTCGCTTTTGCTCCATCTCCTTTCCATTTCACCTCCGCGTCGCTTTCGCTCATTCCCTTGCAATGCGGACATCAAGGAGGGGCATCTATTGACACCCGTTTTTAGCCCACAAGTTGCGTCATTTCTCTTATTCGTCATTTTTGATGTCCCGAATTATCCATTATTTTGGAGTCTTCCTTGGATGGATTTCGAACCCATTTAATTGTTCCCTAGTCTCTGGACTTCGGAGATCATGATTTCATATAGCCTTGGAGCTTATCTTATCACCTTCTAGCTTTCCAAGTCAACTTGCGGCCCATTTTGGTCAACTTTCCATCATACATTTGGCTCCTTTTATTGCGCAGTCTTGAAAATGGTCCTTTCTCATCTCCTTTTGTTCCTTTATTCAAAAAGTCATCTTCACCAACATTGTTCGCATTTCAAAGCTCTACAATTTCTTCTTCTACGCCATTCGACAGTTCTCCACCGATCTCATGTTATTCATAATGTTTCGGCATGCTATGCTGTTCACCTACATCCCAGAATTCTTTCTCTCTATTCTAGCCCCATTTTCTCCCTCTTCCACTCATTTTCTAACTTTACTTTCTTCATGAAAGTTGTTCCTTTTTCAGTTATATACAATTCCTTCTTATACCACTTTCACTATTTCTGCACCGTTTGAGAGATACACTTCAATTTCCAAAGTCATAAGCAGTCTGCCCAAAATGTTCCTCCAGCCGCCAAGCGGTCTATTGGTAGACTGCTAGGGCCCAAGAAGTGGTCTACTAGTTGACCACTAGACCACAAGAAACAGTCCTACGATAGACCGCTAAGCCCAAACTTGCCCGAGATCGTCCCGTTCGACCCCTAGAGCCTTGCGGTCACTCCCTAGACCGTTTGTGGTCCTCATGCAGTTCTTTAATAGACCGTTTTCTCTGTAGGCGGTCTTACGATAGACCGTTTGCCAGATAGAGAGTCCTAAACTTCCTGAACTCCGATTTCTTTGCCATGGGACTCTTTAGAGACCTTGTTTGATCTATTTTCTCCTAGGATAAGCTTCCAGATCGTCTCTAATTGATCTAGGACTCTTATCCCCACTATTATCTGGAGTTTTGTGCATCTTGATCCCCTATTTTGGGTGTTCATCTCAGATTTAAACTCAATGGCTTTTCTGCTCCTATAAATAACTGCCCAGTTCGTAGTTGCAAAGGAGGGCTCTTTCTGGACGTAGGGCGAAGTCATGCTGCATCTCCAACTCACAACTTCAACCCTAGCTTGAAGAGGGAAGTATTGGCTTTCCATTGCATCCTTTTAGGATTAATTTCGTGGTCTATATTCTTAGTTCTCCTCTTCTCAAAATCACAAATCATCACAGTTTTCTGCACTTTTCTGCTACACATGCGTTTTTCCCCGTTTTGCATCATCATTTTATCTCTACTCTCTCCATCAAATTTTGTGATTTCAAATCCTATGCATGTGTCGTGTCTCTATGGTTTTGATGATGTCAATATTCATATGTCATTCTTTGATAATGGTATTAATGACTTGCTGTTGTATTTAATCAAATGAACATTTGACTTGCTGTTGTGTTTAATCAAATGAACATTTCTGATGATGATTGCTCTGGAAAAAGCCTTGAAGCATTCTGTTCATCATGGTTTAAGGTCTATGCTTCATTTGCTTTATGTGTTCATCTGTCATATGACCTTGGTGCATTAACAGTAGCAGCATGCCATAGCACGATTGCATTGAGCATATAGTCAGTGCACTGCATGCAGAGTCTGCACTGCACACTGGTTGATAGCATGTTCATGAATTCAGCAAGTCTATACATTGCTTCTGGCATGCACACACACACCCAAGTCTATACATTGTTTGTTCAGCACACTCACGAAGTCAGTACAACCTTTGCATTGCACTTAAAGTCTATACATTGTTTGTTCAGCACACACATGAAGTCTGTACACACTTCATTGTGCATGCATGCATCATCTCATTAAGTCTGTACATCCATTAGCTGATAGCTGAGCAAGTCTATACATTCTTTAGCTCAGCTCGCAGCTGAGTCTGAAGTCTGTACAGCCTGCTCTTCATACAAGTATGTACATGCATTAACTGTGAGCATGGAATAGTCAGTACATTATTCGTTGCAAGCCATTGTGCACGCATGACTAAGTCTGTACATTGTCTTTGCACAAGTCCACACAAGTCTGTACATTAGGTGCTGCATGCTCACCAAGTCCATACTCTGGCAAGTCTGTACAACGTCCCCCGCATTTATCAAGTCTATACATTCTTCACTTTAAAGTCTGCACATGGTTGCTTTGAAGCTTTATCAAGTCTATACATTCTTCACTTTAAAGTCAACACATGGTTGCTTTGAAGCTTTATCAAGTCTATACATTCGTTTATCAAGTCTATACATTCGTTTATCAAAGTCTATACATTGCATCGTCTTGAGACTAAGTCTGTTCACCACCGTCTTACTTAGCGTCTCTGTGCATACTTTCAAGTCTATACATTGTAAGACCAAGTCTGTGCATGCATCGTCTCATGCATCGTCTTTCAAGTCTATTGATGCGGGACGGACACGGGAGACGACACTATACAGTGCCACCCTCGGACTCTAAATGAAGACGCGACCAGCAATACACACCAGGGAGACGCTAAGCCCGACACTACGAGCTCCTAGTGGCAAACGTCGCTAACAGAAGTACAAGCTCACTCGGCGTCCCATGCGAGGGAAAGCGTGGATCGTGCGCGGTTAAGGAACCGGCAGAGTTCAAGGTAGTCAGACTCACTTCCGGACTCGGATCGAGTCGCGGGACGGGTCACTCTCACGCTCACAGCGGTGACATGGACACACGGGCTAGGAACCTACACTCTCGGCAGCGGCAAAAGACCATATACTAGCTAAGCAAATGAACGCCAAGAGGTTTGGACCATTACCTCCACGCTCCCGGCGTGGCGAAGACAACCCCGGCCGAATCACGGACTCCCGGTTAAATAATATCACAGCAATACAAAGATTTGACCCACTCCACGCAGGGAGGTAAAAGGTCACATGTGGAGCCCGGGAATCACGCAACTCGGGTTGACGGGCAGCATCTTGATGTCGCCCGGCGGTGCCGAACTCCGCGTTTTAGTGCTTTCCGAACGGCGGGTTCTGCGGGCCCGTGGGGCCCACGGGTGGCGCTGGCCTCCGGATCTGCAGGAGTGGGTCCCACTGTGATGGGGACCCCTGGTGGCACGTCTCCACGGAAGGCGGTCGGCCGGGAACACCGACCGGTGGCCGAACAACTCCGATCTCCAAGCTTTTGGAATGTTGCCCACGGATTTCTGCTTGCTGTTTTCAGGTGCGCGCTCCGGCGAAAACAGCCGCTGCGGTCGATCCCGACGTCGGATCGGGACGCATGAGCTATCGTTGAAAAGCTCTCTTGAAATGCTTCAATCTAGACTCAAAGAGATCTGATGGATCTAGCCGGATCTAGACTTTAATGAATTTACAAATCCCTGTTGTACAGTAACCGAGACATCAGATTTACAGGGTACTTGTCTGAGAACCACCGTTGACCGCCTACTTTCCGTAGGAATCAGACTTCAAGCTCTTCTTCAACTTTGTAGATATTCAAACCATGAAGCTGGAAAAATTTTTAAAATTGGCTTTGGAGCTGGTGGTGATTTGATAGGATTTTTGGAGTGTCTCGTGGTCGGATCTGGGAACTGGCAGAAAGTACTGTAGCTAGGACTGAGAACGAATTTTAGAAAATATGAAATGGACGAACCAAAAATTAAAAAAAATGGTGGATGAAGGGATGGATGCAAGGGACACCCAGTTAAATTGGGCGAACCAAAGAAAATCAAAAAAAGGACCTAAGACTTGAAACTCTGGATGGGTGGAAATGGAAACAGACAGTAGACAGATCTGGAAACTGTGATTGGACGAAAATCAAAAAATACCAAATGAGATCTTTATGACCAACCAAAATTCTGAGGACGTGCTGGACACCTCTGAGACATCCAGTAAAAGTTCCAGCTCGATCTGAGGCCGTGGCTGAGACTGGAATTTCGTGGAAGTGGCTGTGGTACTGCGTGGACAGAACTCCGGCGAAGGCGATGGCGGTGCGGTGGCGGCTCGTGGCGGCGGCGGCGATGACCGGAACTGATAGGGGAGGAGTCACACCTCCAGAGGCAACCTTCACAGCTGCAAGGGGGAAGAGAGGGGCGCACCAAGCTGGAGCTCCAACAATTTCTTGATTCCAAATGGCATTAATTCATCAAAAATGGAAATTACAAGCATATATAGGTCACCAATCTAATCAATCCTCCACCGTTGGATCTAGGGGTGGGAGATTGAGGGCTAGGATTACATGTGACCATCCACACAAATGAAAATTAAAAAAAAATAAAGGGGGGGGCGGCCTATTGACTAGAATGGCAAGGATGTGGAAGTTGGACTTGGTAGGTGGGGGTAGGTGGCCTCTCATTTGGACTTTTCAAGTCCATTGTCCCCCATGTGTCCAAATACCATTCAAACTTCTAGATGCTCCCATGTGGCATGTTGACTGGCCCCATGTGGGACCCTAGGCTGAGGTGGCCCAATGTGGTGGGGCCCGGGGGGCCCGTGGGGCCCACGGGGTCCGAAATGCTCGTAAGCCCCTATTACACTCAAAATGGCAAACCGAATGCAACGAAATAAATACAAATTACACACACATAAAGTCTAGCTAAATATAATAAATGGGGAGGCTCAAGGCGGAGTCTCCAAGCTATCTCCGAGCCAGATGGACGCTGAGGTGGCTCGTGTCGTGCTCCGTGTGCAGTACCGGTGGCTCGGTGTGTCGTGCCGATCAACAGCTCGGGTGTCCGCACCAATTCTCCCCGGGTGGGAGAAACTCGACCCTGTCGAGTAAGGGTCTGCATCGCTCCTGTATCGCTCCAAAAGGTCCGGATCAATCTGCTGCAACTCACCATGTGTGATCCATGTGTCCTCAGTAGCGGGCCGTCCTCTCCATCGCACTAGGTAGCGCGGGTAAGATCCACTCCTGGTAACCGTCACTTGCTCGTCCAGTATACGATCTATATGCTCACGCTGCCGTGAAAAAGGGGCTGGAGGTGGAAGTGGACACTCAGGTGTGGGATCACTCTCAAGGGGAGGAGATGGCTCAAAAGGCTCACTAGGGATCACCGCTGGGTCCCTATATGCAACAAGATCCGATACATTGAAGGTAGAGCTTATACCATATTCCTCGGGCAAGTCCACAACGTACGCATTGGATCCAACGCGTTTCAACACTCTGAATGGACCGGCTCCGCGAGCTTGCAACTTCTTAACGGTTCCAGAGGGAAACCGTTCAGGTCTTACCCTGATCATGACGTATTCGCCCTCGTGGAACTCTCGGTGGTGTCGGTGGGCATCGGCTAACTCCTTGTACCGTGCATTGCTGGACTCAATGTGACGACGGATGTCGTCATGCAAACTCCTAACATGCCTAGCAAATGACTCGGCCGACTCCGACACTCTAGCATGGACAGGCATGGGGACAAGGTCAACGGGTTTCCTAGGCCTACGACCTGTGACAATTTCAAATGGACTCATGCCAGTAGACCTATTCACCGAATCATTATATGCAAACTCAGCCATAGGTAGAATGAGATCCCAATCCCCAATGCGGTCCCTAACAAGACATCTCAAAAGATCACCCAGACTCCTATTGACCACCTCGGTCTGACCATCTGTCTGGGGATGGTATGCAGTGGAAAACTTGAGGTGCGTACCCATCATATGCCATAGTGTCTTCCAAAAATAGGAAGTGAACCTAACATCACGGTCAGACACTATAGTGCGAGGCAACCCGAACTTGCACACCACATGAGTAAGGAATAGGCGGGCTACCCTAGAAGCATCCGAAGTCTTTGAGCAAGGGATAAAGAGGGCCATCTTCGAGAAACGGTCAACCACCACATAGACCGAATCATGCTTCCTGGAGGTACGTGGCAATCCCAAAATAAAATCCATGCTGACATCCTGCCACGGGGCATCAGGCACGGGGAGAGGCGTATAAAGGCCCGAGCTTTGCTTCTTCATTTTGGCCGTAGCACATGTACGGCACTGAGCCACGATGTTAGCAACATCGCGCTTCAAGCTCGGCCAATAAAATCGATGCTCCACTGCCTCAATAGTCTTGTTCCGACCAAAGTGGCCGGCTAGACCTCCCGCATGTAGTTCCCACACTAGGAAATCTCGAACCGAAGTTCGGGGAACACATAGCCTGCTACCTCGAAAGAGGTAACCCTCCTGAAGCACATAATCATCATGGTCTCTCGAGGGCCCGGCCTGGAGAGTAGTAAAAATCTGACCGAAGTCAGGACAATCAACATAGGCCTCCTTCATCTTCTCTAGCCCTATGACCTCGGCACTCATGGTGGTAAGAAGACATGCTCGCCGACTCAAGGCATCGGCCACCTTGTTCTCCACTCCAGCCTTATGTTTTAGCACAAAGGTGAACTGCTGGAGATACTCAACCCAACGACTATGACGCGAATTCAGCTTCTTTTGGGAATGGAGGTACCTCAAAGCCTCATGATCGGAGTATAAGACAAACTCCTGATGTAATAGGTAATGCCTCCAATGCCTAAGAGCCTGAACAACTGCGTAAAACTCTTTATCATATGTGGAATATCGCAGTTTCGCATCATTCAGCTTCTCGCTGAAATATGCGATCGGGTGGGACTCCTGACTCAAAACTCCTCCTATCCCAACACCCGACGCATCACAACAGACCTCAAACACCTTCGAGAAATCAGGCAGTCGAAGGATAGGTGTCTGGGTCATGCGCTCCTTGATGTCCCTGAAGGCAGCAGATGCGGCCTTCGTCCATACAAATGTGCCCTTACGGATGCAATCCGTGATCGGGGCAGTGACGGAGCTAAATCCGCGGATGAAGCGACGATAGAACGTCGCAAGGCCATGAAAGCTGCGGACATCATGAACCGTACGGGGTTCCGGCCACTCAACAATGGCCCGGACCTTCTCCGGATCGGCGGAGACCCCAGTACTAGACACAATGAAACCCAAGAAGGTAAGCTGAGATGTCATGAAAGCACACTTCTGTGGGTTCGCAAACAACTGCTCTCGCCGAAGAAGTATACAGACCTGCCGAAGGTGGTCTAAGTGGTCCCCTGTGGTGCGGCTATAGATAAGGATATCATCAAAATACACCACTACAAAGACTCCAATGAAAGGTCGAAGGACCTGAGTCATGAGCCGCATGAAAGTGCTAGGGGCATTGGTCAACCCAAAAGGCATGACCAACCACTCATATAGACCGTCCTTGGTCTTAAATGCGGTCTTCCACTCATCACCTGGCCTAATCCTCACCTGATGATAGCCGCTCTTAAGATCGATCTTCGAAAAGATAGTGGCACCTGCCATCATGTCCAGCATGTCATCAAGGCGGGGAATAGGGAACCTGTACTTCACTGTGATTTTGTTGATGGCACGACTATCAATGCACATTCTCCACGTGCCATCCTTCTTCGGGGCGAGTAATGCGGGTACAGCACATGGACTCATGCTGTCCCGGACAGATCCTCTCTGCACAAGCTCATCGACCTGCCGTTTAAGCTCGGCATGCTCCGTGGGGCTCATTCGATAATGAGGAAGATTGGGCAAAGAAGAGCCCGGAACAAGGTCGATGGCATGCTGAATATCCCGCATAGGTGGGAGTCCCTCGGGAAGCTCATCGGGGAATACATCAGCATACTCCTGCAGAATGGGAACAACCTCGGGTGGGAGCTCACCCTCGGAGTCCCGCTCCACCTCTCGGACCGTAATGGCAAACACCGGACAGCCCTGACTAAGCTCCTGCTCCATTTCCCGGGAGCTAATCATCATCAATCTCCTCGTCGAGGGCTCTCCTGGGCCAGAGGTAACGGTCATAGCCCGAGCTGGGGATGGGGTACTACGCCCGGGAACGGAAGGCTTCGGAGTACTAGGGCCAGTAGGACCCCTAACAGATGGGCTCCTGGGCCGAACGGGTTGGAGGGTGACCCGCTGGCCATCGTGGTCGAAGGTACAGGTGTTCGACCGACCATGGAGTGTGGCATCTCGGTCGAATAACCACGGCCTACCAAGAATGATACTTCCCACTTCCATGGGAAGAACATCACACCAGATCTCGTCACGGTAGGAGTGGAGCTGCAGCGGGACCAAGCACCGCAGCCTGACCGAAATGGAAGTTGTATCCACCCATGATACCTGGTAGGGGCAAGGGTGGTCTACGGGTGTGAGACCAAGACGAGTGATAGCGTTCGTGGAGATTGCATTGATACAACTCCCGCTATCGATGACCACCTTGCAAATTTGCTTTCCCAGCCTACAGAATACATGAAGGATAGTGGTCCGACGCCAGTCATCACTGACCTGTGGCTGGGTGAGGATACATCTGACGACCCCCACATGGGTATCATCTAACTGCTGGGCATCCTGGGCCTCACCTCCCATCTCATAGTACTCGTCAGCTAGCTCTTCATCTGCCTCATAGCTGACTAACTCTAGGCCCGCAGGGGTGGTATCCTCAGCCTGTGTGTCCCCAATGTGAAGAGATGGGCGAGTGGGACACTGGTTGGCGAAATGGCCAAACCCATTGCAGCGATAACACTGCTGCCGTGATCCACTCGGCTCCCCAATCATAGGTCCTTTACCTTTATCCTCCCGACGGATAGGAGGCGTAGGCAACAAAGGACGTGCGGGTGGTGCAGGTGCCGGTGGACGGGCTATGGGTGGGGCCGTAAGATGCTGGGGACGAGGAAGGTCCCTCGGGGGTGGAGGGCGAGGCCTAGGAGCAAAGGGCTCGTGGCGAGCGGGCTCCTGAGGTCGAGCCATGGGGGCCCTCGGATATGTGCCAGATGAGCCACGGGACTCGACACTACGAAGGGGAAAGGAGCCCAACCGATGGGGTGACTCGAACTCGGCCTCGAACTGCTCCAATTCGAGAGCAATCTGATATGCCTGCTCCAAAGTGGTGGCATTGCGGCGAAAGAGTTCATATTGATAATTAGGCCGCAAACCTCTCCGAAAGCGGGATATCGTCATGGTGCTCTCTTCCGTGACCCCGCACCGCAAATAATACTCATCGAACTCGGCGGTGTACTCGGTCACGGATCGGTTCCCTTGGGAGATGCTTTGCCACTTGTCTATAAGACGTTGGCGATATGAGGCAGGAAGGTACTTCTCCCTCAATTTGAGTTTCATATCATCCCAGGTACCGATTTGGGGTTGACGTCGCTGGTTGAGCAGGCTCTCCACATTGATCCAATAAGTTTGGGCCTGTCCTTGCAGCTTCATCTTCGCATATCGGACTCTTCGGTGGTCCGTCATCTCAAACCACTCGAAGTACCGGTCCATACCGGCCTCCCAATCTAGATACACCCTAGGGTCCAAGGACCCGCTAAAAGTGGGAGGGTCCGCACGCACACCCCTAAGAATGCGGTCGTCATCCTCGTCATCACGATTCCGTCGTTGATGACGACGACCGTTACCCCCGTGATCATTGTCGGAGGCATAATCATCCACTATAGGCGCATGTTGCCTCCCGACATCCTCTACCTGAGCCCTTGGCACAGCGGGTTGCTGCACCGGCTCTTGTTGGCCGTTCGTCGGCGCGGGTTGCGCCGCTACTGGGCCCCTCTCTAGGACGGCAATCCTCCCAACAAGGCCTTGAATGGACTGCTCCGAAACCCCGGCCCGATCCTCGAGGACCTTCATCCTCCCTTCTAGACGCGTCCCTATGCCATCCATACGCGTACTAAGACCATCCATACGCGTGTCTAAACGATCCATGATGGCCCGGAACATCTCGGCCGTGGAAGACTCATCGGAACTACGGGCTCGGGAGTCCGCCATAGGTGGTGGTGGCGAGTATTGGGTGCCTCGACGGGTGGGCATGCAAAGACGCACAGACTAGGTGACAACGACCGACTAATGCAAACACACTAAATGATACACTTAGACCTAATTGTAATTTGAAAACACTCCTTTTTTTGGTATTTTGAAAGAATGCAATTTAAAACACTTTTTTTTTTTGAAAAGAATGAGACTCGACTACACCCTAGACACGGCCAAGACTCGGTACGCGGCGGAGGTAATCGACCCGAAGGTCACTCGCGCAAGTGTGTGGTCTTCCCGGTAGGCGAAGCCTAACGGTCGGACAACACCTTTGGATATACCGAGTGAAGGTGTGTGTGGGGTAACCTTAGACTATGCAAGACTTATGCAACGACTACCCTAGACTCGACCCGGGCTCTGATACCAAACTGATGCGGGACGGACACGGGAGACGACACTATACAGTGCCACCCTCGGACTCTAAATGAAGACGCGACCAGCAATACACACCAGGGAGACGCTAAGCCCGACACTACGAGCTCCTAGTGGCAAACGTCGCTAACAGAAGTACAAGCTCACTCGGCGTCCCATGCGAGGGAAAGCGTGGATCGTGCGCGGTTAAGGAACCGGCAGAGTTCAAGGTAGTCAGACTCACTTCCGGACTCGGATCGAGTCGCGGGACGGGTCACTCTCACGCTCACAGCGGTGACATGGACACACGGGCTAGGAACCTACACTCTCGGCAGCGGCAAAAGACCATATACTAGCTAAGCAAATGAACGCCAAGAGGTTCGGACCATTACCTCCACGCTCCCGGCGTGGCGAAGACAACCCCGGCCGAATCACGGACTCCCGGTTAAACAATATCACAGCAATACAAAGATTTGACCCACTCCACGCAGGGAGGTAAAAGGTCACATGTGGAGCCCGGGAATCACGCAACTCGGGTTGACGGGCAGCATCTTGATGTCGCCCGGCGGTGCCGAACTCCGCGTTTTAGTGCTTTCCGAACGGCGGGTTCTGCGGGCCCGTGGGGCCCACGGGTGGCGCTGGCCTCCGGATCTGCAGGAGTGGGTCCCACTGTGATGGGGACCCCTGGTGGCACGTCTCCACGGAAGGCGGTCGGCCGGGAACACCGACCGGTGGCCGAACAACTCCGATCTCCAAGCTTTTGGAATGTTGCCCACGGATTTCTGCTTGCTGTTTTCAGGTGCGCGCTCCGGCGAAAACAGCCGCTGCGGTCGATCCCGACGTCGGATCGGGACGCATGAGCTATCGTTGAAAAGCTCTCTTGAAATGCTTCAATCTAGACTCAAAGAGATCTGATGGATCTAGCCGGATCTAGACTTTAATGAATTTACAAATCCCTGTTGTACAGTAACCGAGACATCAGATTTACAGGGTACTTGTCTGAGAACCACCGTTGACCGCCTACTTTCCGTAGGAATCAGACTTCAAGCTCTTCTTCAACTTTGTAGATATTCAAACCATGAAGCTGGAAAAATTTTTAAAATTGGATTTGGAGCTGGTGGTGATTTGATAGGATTTTTGGAGTGTCTGGTGGTCGGATCTGGGAACTGGCAGAAAGTACTGTAGCTAGGACTGAGAACGAATTTTAGAAAATATGAAATGGACGAACCAAAAATTAAAAAAAATGGTGGATGAAGGGATGGATGCAAGGCACACCCAGTTAAATTGGGCGAACCAAAGAAAATCAAAAAAAGGACCTAAGACTTGAAACTCTGGATGGGTGGAAATGGAAACAGACAGTAGACAGATCTGGAAACTGTGATTGGACGAAAATCAAAAAATACCAAATGAGATCTTTATGACCAACCAAAATTCTGAGGACGTGCTGGACACCTCTGAGACATCCAGTAAAAGTTCCAGCTCGATCTGAGGCCGTGGCTGAGACTGGAATTTCGTGGAAGTGGCTGTGGTACTGCGTGGACAGAACTCCGGCGAAGGCGATGGCGGTGCGGTGGCGGCTCGTGGCGGCGGCGGCGATGACCGGAACTGATAGGGGAGGAGTCACACCTCCAGAGGCAACCTTCACAGCTGCAAGGGGGAAGAGAGGGGCGCACCAAGCTGGAGCTCCAACAATTTCTTGATTCCAAATGGCATTAATTCATCAAAAATGGAAATTACAAGCATATATAGGTCACCAATCTAATCAATCCTCCACCGTTGGATCTAGGGGTGGGAGATTGAGGGCTAGGATTACATGTGACCATCCACACAAATGAAAATTAAAAAAAAATAAAGGGGGGGGCGGCCTATTGACTAGAATGGCAAGGATGTGGAAGTTGGACTTGGTAGGTGGGGGTAGGTGGCCTCTCATTTGGACTTTTCAAGTCCATTGTCCCCCATGTGTCCAAATACCATTCAAACTTCTAGATGCTCCCATGTGGCATGTTGACTGGCCCCATGTGGGACCCTAGGCTGAGGTGGCCCAATGTGGTGGGGCCCGGGGGGCCCGTGGGGCCCACGGGGTCCGAAATGCTCGTAAGCCCCTATTACACTCAAAATGGCAAACCGAATGCAACGAAATAAATACAAATTACACACACATAAAGTCTAGCTAAATATAATAAATGGGGAGGCTCAAGGCGGAGTCTCCAAGCTATCTCCGAGCCAGATGGACGCTGAGGTGGCTCGTGTCGTGCTCCGTGTGCAGTACCGGTGGCTCGGTGTGTCGTGCCGATCAACAGCTCGGGTGTCCGCACCATCTATACATCGTGTGCTTCGAGCATTCAAGTCTGTACAGTGGTGTCGTCGTTTGCATGATCAAGTCTATACAGACTTAGTCCATGCGTAAGCCTAGCAAGTCTGTACACTGGTGTCGTCTGCTGCAGGCACAGCAAGTCTGTACATTGGTTTTGTCATGCACATAAACGTTCAAGTCTATACATTCTCTGATGATATCCTTGTGCATCATTTCACAAGTCTGAACAGTGTCTAGTTGCACGCCACACGACATAGCAAGTCCATACATTCTTCGGATGGCATCAACTAAGTCTGTTCATTCGTTATTTTAAAGTCTGTACACGGTTGCCTTGTTGGCTTAGTAAGTCTATACATTTACTATGGCTTGTTCATGCATCGTTCTCATCAAGTCTGTACATTGCTTGACAACACGCCTGAGCACTCATCACCAATGTACACACTCTCCTATATGCATTTGTGCATTGTTCAAAACAAGTCTGTACACAGTTCTCGCGTGCACACTAAGTCCATACACTCAATGCTGCATCATGTCTGTACACACTTTGTTAAAAGCCTGAACCAACTCTGTACATCCCTCTAATATCTTCTTATGACTGCTTGACAGGTACATCCTTCGAGAAGAAAATGTTTGGGCACGTGATCCGAGGTGTACTCTGGACAAAGAGGGCACAAGCCCTACACACGCCCTAGCTGCTGATATATATATGTAGCTTCTTCCTCAGGAGAAGACTGATCGGATCAGTAGGAGAGAGCAGCAGAGAGGCAGAGAGCAGAAGAAGAAGGAGAAGAAGAAAAAGATTAGAAGAAGAAAGAGATCCAGCAGAAGAAGAAAAGAGAGAACACCATGAGAGAAAGAGAAGCAGAGAGAAGAAAGAAGAAGATGACGAGTGACCACCCTAGTCCACGCTGGTCGCCTCAGCCGTGCGGACCGTCGAGCTTCCCACTCAAAGGGAGCATCAATGAGCGTAGTTCCTGTTACTTGGCATGTTTTATCTCGTTGGGAATTCTTAGGTGTGAGTTTACGCCATTCTCCCATTGCAACTCGCTAGTCTCAAGTTTGTCCATTTAGCCTAATTCGCATCTAGAGCCCCAGCCCGCATAGCGTCCCGCATCAAATTTGGTATCAGAGCTTAGGGAACCAGTTTGTTCTAACAAATTGGGGTCTTAGGTCATTCGAGTCTTTAGGTTGTCTAGGGTGCAATTGAGGCCTTAGAGTTATCTAGGTTGCATTGAGTCTCTTAGTTCATCTAGGTAACCCACCATTGCATTGTAATGTTAGGTTTGTGTCTAGTTAGAGTTTTGTCCTTGTCTCGTTGAGTCTTGCATGTCCAGCTCCGCGCCAACCCCATGGTGGTTCCTCGAGCCCACATGTCAGGTGAGTCATCCCTATTGGTCCGATTCGATGCTCTTATAGTACGACCTCTAAGTGTCGCCCCTACCACTCAGTCGTCGGGAGACCCGACCCCTATACCGATGACCGAGTCATTCCAGCGCCCTGTCATGTCCACTGCCATCCTACCTAATGGGATGCATACGGAGATCGACTTCATCAGTAGGGTGTCGTCTAACTGTGTCTCATAAGACATTGTTGAGTCACTCTCCAAGACTGGGGAGATTGTTCTCCGTGATGGTTTAGCTTTTATCGAGTTCCAACGGTGGTTTGGCCCCGTTAAATATTTCGATGGCGCTTGGTGCAAGATCAACACACTTGCTGGTCCATGCATCATTTTAGGGCGAACTTGGTTGGAGGAAAGAAGTGCGACCATCGACCTGGATAGGAGGACCTGCACCCTACACCCATCTCACCTTCCCGGTGAGTTTGTCTTCCATGACGGCGTTACGCCGACCACCTCCATGTCATCACCTGGGTTTGTTCCAGTGAGTTATGAGGCTGAACAGGAGTTGATGGAGGAGTACCTAACTGAGGTTGAGGAGTTAGGGAGTGACCCCCCCCACATCATAGAGGACTCAGTTTCCACTCCCGAGAGAGAGGCTTCACCCTTAGACCCTCATATAGAGACATTCTTACCTTCCGAGGGTGAACTGGTCATTGGAGAGTCGTTAGCTAGCTGGCTAAGGGAGGGTCCACTTCTAGATGTCTCCATTCCTTGCTATACACCCATGGGACCAGCCCTCCCAATAATACCCCTTAACTCCTTTCACACCACTTTTCGGTCCTTCTGCTTTCTTGAAAATGTGACGGACTTCCTTAGGAGTTTAGATTATCAATGGGAGTTGACTTATATGTTGACCTTAGGGTCTGACCAACCCTATAGTCATAGCTTTACACTCCCTGCTTTGGGGTCTATTACCTCGGTCTACACCATAGGACATATCACATCCGAGGTCCTTTTATTATTTCCCATACCCGTGGAGGTTGATTTTGTCCCCGCTTATGGTTTCACGGTCCCGAGGGAGGAACCTAGCCTTCCTTGCCTTCCTCATGAGCCTCTTGCCCCATACATGAGAGTGCCTGAAGGTGATTATCTGCACCTGGGCGAATGTCGCACATGGGCAAGTATAGTGAAGGGACCTGTCGGGAGGGGTCATCATTTCTTTGACCCTTTCGATCCCCTCCCTAGTGAGGCTCTCGACCCATATTCTTTTCCCCACCTTGTCGAGGAGGTCCACTATCATACACCACCTAGGCCTTCTAGTCAACACCTCACCTTACCGGCATCCAGATGCCCGAGCTTAGGAGGCCAGGGACACATGTCTCTTCCCCATGTTTCTTCATGTCCACCATCATATAGGGGTTTGTCTCATATAGGGAATGTCATGAGTGAGTTTGGGCAATTTAGTCCCCATGAGTCTACCACATTCCGTAGGACACCCATGCATGATAGATACAACTTTGGTTGTCCTGGTCCTCCCCGTGTTGTCCAATCATGTAGGAGTCATAGGCATGCTAGGTCTGTGTTTGGATGTCCAGGACCACCACTGCATTCACATAGGTATGAGTCAACACAGCTAGTTCGGAGTCTGCATCATCATCACCATATTGAGACTAGCAACACGCGATCTAGAGAATGGGCTGATGCTCATAAACACCCCTGTGAGTTCCAGGAGGGAGATTACGTCATGATCCGGGTTAGACCGGAACGGTTTCCTTCTGGAGCCGTGAAGAAGCAACATGCTCGTGGTGCTGGCCCTTTTAGAGTCGTGAGGCGAGTCGGATCCAATGCATACGTTGTAGACTTGCTAGAGGACTATGGTATTAGCTCCACATTCAACATCTCGGACCTAGTCGCATATAGGGACCCAGCAGTGATCCCCCGTGAGTTATTTGGGCCTTCTCCACCTCTTGTGAGCGAGCCACCCCCTGAGAGTCCACTTCCAGCCTTGTCACCTCTGCAGCGTGAGCGGATAGAGTCTATACTCGATGAGCATGTGACGACCACCAGGAGTGGCGCGTACCATCGCTACTTGGTTCGTTGGAGAGGATGGCCCGCGTCTGAGGACACCTGGATCACCGGGACAGAGCTTGAGAGGATAGATCAAGACTTGCTCGAGTGGTACCTTAGTGACACCGACCCT
The DNA here is from genome assembly GCA_022559845.1 of Amorphophallus konjac. Classification (NCBI taxonomy): domain Eukaryota; kingdom Viridiplantae; phylum Streptophyta; class Magnoliopsida; order Alismatales; family Araceae; genus Amorphophallus; species Amorphophallus konjac. Next base: position 175,292,237 of record CM040128.1, on the reverse strand, counting down.
TACTCGACGGGGTCGAGTTTCTCCCGCCCGGGGAGAATTGGTGAGGACACCTGAGCTAGAGATCGACGCGATGCAGCAGAGCGACATTTCAGATCGTGTGGCATTGTTCGGGACGCGCAGACTTCACTTTGGCTTGAAGAAGACATGGAGAGCTAACCAGGATCTCAGACTTCTTTGTTTACTTTCACTCTGGACTTGTGTAGGCCAGTTTTGGGCCAGTTGGATTGCATTTGGGTCACATTTGTGCTAATTAGGCTAATAGGAGGTTAGTGGGCCACCTAGGGGTACACTCACCAGGCCCAAATTGGGCTGGCCGCCCCTCCCTCCTTGTGGGCCCACCTTGGGAGGTGCGCCCTCACCCCTCCTAGGGTTTGGTGCGCAACCATCCCCTCCCTCCTCTTGGAGAAGGTGGCAGCCGCCCCCCTTCTCTCCTATCTTTTAGGAGAATCATGCGCCCCTCCCCTATTTTGTAGGATTTGAATTATTTCCCCCTTTTTTGTGTATTTCTTTTAGGCAAGTAATTAGGGTTTCTTTTCCATGTACTTAAGGGGTCTTGTAATTCATTTTGGAAGGAAAAAAATTGAAGAATTTTGAGAAAATCTTGTGTTGGCCGCGGCCTCCCTCTCTCCTTGTGGGTGCGACTCCCACTTCTCTCCCTCCCCCTTTTCCTCTTCCTAGGGTGCGACGCCCTAGACCTTTACCCCTGGAGCTGCTGCTGCTGGTTAGGGTGGAGGCGACCTCCCTTCTACATCCAGCAAGACTCGGCTTCCGTTCGTGGTGGTGTGGTGTCGACGGGGTGGACCTTCACCTCTTGCTGTCTTGGGCGTTGGATGAGCATCTGCTAGCAGGATTTGTGCTTGAAAGACAAGGTTGGAACTATTGCGTCCCGACCCCATCTCCCTTCCATCCCTTCTAGACTTTTCTTCATCTTCCAGTCCCCAGAACGCCAGAGAAAACCTCATGTCAAAATTCGTCCGGAAGCGAAAGTTGCCTTTGTAGGCCTTTTCGCTGCTCTGAACGCTCCTGGAATAGACCTGCCTGAACCAGAGCCGCAAAGATCCACCCATAACGCCACCTTCCCCGCATCAAACCGTGCGAACCTCTTCATAACATATCTTCTCCTCCCTGTCCCCGAACTAGCTGCGCAGGTCTCATCCCAAAACTCGCCCATAGTAAAAAGTTCCCTTTGGAACCACTTTCATCGCGCGATCTGCGTCTACAGTGTCACCGCAGGACAAAAACACAAACCCTCCAAAGGGGCACCCTTCAAACCTCCAAGAACTGGTCTGGGGTTTTGGAAACCCTTCCTCCATATATTAAACCTTCTCCAGAAATTTTCCTACGCCCAAAAGATCAGTTTCCCCTTGGTGACCATCTCCCCTAACTTGGGTTCCAGCTCTGACTGCACTGAAGTGCAGAGCTGAACCCCCACTTCCACTGCTGCCCACGCCCAAAGTTCCCTCTGCACGCTGCCCCGCCACTGTCATCCCTTCACCCCACGCCCTTCAGCTAAACACCAGAGAAAACCCAGCCACAAAAGACCCTCGGACGTCTTAGTTCCACCCCCACCTTTCCGCCCTTGTCCTGCTGCCAGCGCACAAACCAGACAGCACAGGTCCTGCCAATTAATTCACCTCGGCTCCGACGATGCACATCTGCTGACGCCATTTCAGAGGGGTCCTTGGGACATCCCAGTCGACATCCCCGCCAAGTTTTGTGACCAGAGGACACGCTGAAGGTGGTGCTCTAGGCTCGCCTCCCAGCTGCTTCCCTACGTGCGTGCAGACCGAGCAACAATCTGTCCACCGGGTTGGATTACTTTGGAGTTCCACACCGGTGCCGACGACGTCCCTCTTCCTCCAGGAGGTCCGGAATCCACTACATCATCCCATCAGGACGTCAGTACCTTTCACGCCACTCGTGGTCTGCCGTCCTTGCAGCAGCTCGCAGCAGTACCCGTGGGCAGCAAGCGTCACCAGACCCGTGTCCGTCACCCCTCGTCGCACGACCCCGGATGTTGGTGTAGCCTTTTACCTCCCTGCGAGGAGTGGGCATGGTTATTGTTTGTACTTGTTAGCTTTGTACTGGGGTTGTGTGACCAGGCCCGACTTCTTCCCCACGCCCCGAGCGTGGAGGTACGTTTCCGCTCCCTCCTAGGTCACTTGCTTGTTTAGTATTTTCTCTACACGCCGCTGCTTGAGTGTACGGTAGGGTCCTAGCTCGATATCACTTTATATTCACTGCTGCGGTGAGGATGAGAGAGACCGTCCCACGACTCTCCGAGTTGTGAGTGTAGAGTGACCACCCTAGTCCACGCTGGTCGCCTCAGCCGTGCGGACCGTCGAGCTTCCCACTCAAAGGGAGCATCAATGAGCGTAGTTCCTGTTACTTGGCATGTTTTATCTCGTTGGGAATTCTTAGGTGTGAGTTTACGCCATTCTCCCATTGCAACTCGCTAGTCTCAAGTTTGTCCATTTAGCCTAATTCGCATCTAGAGCCCCAGCCCGCATAGCGTCCCGCATCAAATAGTCAGTACATTATTCGTTGCAAGCCATTGTGCACGCATGACTAAGTCTGTACATTGTCTTTGCACAAGTCCACACAAGTCTGTACATTAGGTGCTGCATGCTCACCAAGTCCATACTCTGGCAAGTCTGTACAACGTCCCCCGCATTTATCAAGTCTATACATTCTTCACTTTAAAGTCTGCACATGGTTGCTTTGAAGCTTTATCAAGTCTATACATTCTTCACTTTAAAGTCAACACATGGTTGCTTTGAAGCTTTATCAAGTCTATACATTCGTTTATCAAGTCTATACATTCGTTTATCAAAGTCTATACATTGCATCGTCTTGAGACTAAGTCTGTTCACCACCGTCTTACTTAGCGTCTCTGTGCATACTTTCAAGTCTATACATTGTAAGACCAAGTCTGTGCATGCATCGTCTCATGCATCGTCTTTCAAGTCTATACATCGTGTGCTTCGAGCATTCAAGTCTGTACAGTGGTGTCGTCGTTTGCATGATCAAGTCTATACAGACTTAGTCCATGCGTAAGCCTAGCAAGTCTGTACACTGGTGTCGTCTGCTGCAGGCACAGCAAGTCTGTACATTGGTTTTGTCATGCACATAAACGTCCAAGTCTATACATTCTCTGATGATATCCTTGTGCATCATTTCACAAGTCTGAACAGTGTCTAGTTGCACGCCACACGACATAGCAAGTCCATACATTCTTCGGATGGCATCAACTAAGTCTGTTCATTCGTTATTTTAAAGTCTGTACACGGTTGCCTTGTTGGCTTAGTAAGTCTATACATTTACTATGGCTTGTTCATGCATCGTTCTCATCAAGTCTGTACATTGCTTGACAACACGCCTGAGCACTCATCACCAATGTACACACTCTCCTATATGCATTTGTGCATTGTTCAAAACAAGTCTGTACACAGTTCTCGCGTGCACACTAAGTCCATACACTCAATGCTGCATCATGTCTGTACACACTTTTTTAAAAGCCTGAACCAACTCTGTACATCCCTCTAATATCTTCTTATGACTGCTTGACAGGTACATCCTTCGAGAAGAAAATGTTTGGGCACGTGATCCGAGGTGTACTCTGGACAAAGAGGGCACAAGCCCTACACACGCCCTAGCTGCTGATATATATATGTAGCTTCTTCCTCAGGAGAAGACTGATCGGATCAGTAGGAGAGAGTAGCAGAGAGGCAGAGAGCAGAAGAAGAAGGAGAAGAAGAAAAAGATTAGAAGAAGAAAGAGATCCAGCAGAAGAAGAAAAGAGAGAACACCATGAGAGAAAGAGAAGCAGAGAGAAGAAAGAAGAAGATGACGAGAGAAAGAGAAAGAGAAGCAGAGAGAAGAGAGACTGACGCTTCATCAGAAAACTTGTCTGTCTGACTATTGGATCAGATCCAAACCAGATTTGCTCCTGCGAGAGCTACACTTTATGGATTTCATTTCCAGCTTTCTGATTGCTGTATTTTCGTTTCTTGTTTTCCTTTCTTTTACACTTGGCTTGTTGTTCTTCTGATTCTCTAGTGAGGTCGGGGTTCCTCCTGTTGATTCAGGAGAAGGGAGACTTGGAGTCTCCGGTTGCTAGTGACTGGTGTCACTAGCGGTTGCCCTCTGGGTTTCAGAGGAAGGGAGACTTGGGTCTCTGGGTTCCCCTCCGGTTTGGAGGAAGGGAGGATTGGTCCTCCGGTTGCAAGTGGCTGGGTGTCACTTGTGGGTTCCCTCTGGTTTGGAGGAAGAGGGAAGGTTGTTCCCCTGGTCAAGCTGTTTGGCAGCATTTATTTGCAGACTGAGTCTGCTGTTCTAGCTGTTGCTAGTGGAAGCCTCACTCTAGTTTGGAGTGAGGGGTGGATGTAGGTCTGTGGACCGAACCACCTAAAAAATCCATTATGCAGTGGTTTGGTCTTGTGTACGGTGTGGCTTGATTGTTCATTTGCTTCCGCTAGATGCATGGTTAGGATCACGATTTAATTGCTTTTCATTCACAGTTGATGAATGCTTGAGTTCGGTTTAGTACCGAAGTAAGTTCACTGATTGTGCAAGTTAAGTCTTCGAAAGAAATTCTCATTGAGCTGTTTGATTGCGCAGTTACTGTTTAGTTGAACACTTCCTTATTTCAGTCTCGGTAGAACTGAACTTGCTTTCATTTCACATCTCTGAGTGTTCTAAGGTTTTAATTTGGGCAATTTTGAAGAGGGATACATTCACCCCCCCTCTGTATCCATCGCACCGATTCTATCATTTGGTATCAGAGCGGGTGTCTGCATAGTAGGTCCAACGACCTGCAGATCCGACCCTATAGTCTTCGGTGTTATTTTGCTTTTGGTGCATTCTTATCGATTGCTTTGTGCGTTGAATCTATTTGCTATCTGTTTCAATGACTCATCCACCCGTCTTTGGTGGTTCTGATTTCAACCAGTGGCACAGTGCTTTCCGTGCTCATGTTAAATCTGTTGATCCAGACCTGTGGAAAGTGATTTCACATGGTCCACATAGACTACCAAAAGATTAGTCCAAATAGACTAATAAGCATCGATCTATGTGTGTAGAAAATCAGAAAGCACTGGAGTTAATGAAGGCCGCGACGAATCGAGCTCTTCATTCGTGTTTCCTTGGTTGCAGATCTGCAAGGGATATATTGGAGATGATAAAGAAAGCCGGGAAAGAAAATCAAACGAGCTGCATGATGGCTCGAGGAAGTGGACAAAGCAGCAAACAAGAAGAAGAACAGGATGATGGTGAGGTAAACACTTTTGATAATTATACCCTAGGCGATTGGATTGCTGCTTATGATGAATTGCAAGAGTCTTATGATCAGTTATGAAAACAATATAAAAAATTGAAGAAGAGTAGTAGGTCAGACAGTTTGAATTCTGATTGTAAAAATTGTGCTGAACTGAAAAATGTTCATGATGCTTTTATGTCTGATATTCAAATGTTGAAAAAATAAATTTTGTTGCTGAAAATTGAGAATCAAGATCATGTAAAAGAAATCTCTGAACTTGAGAAGAAGCTTAGCCTAACTTGTTATGATTCTGTTCAGAGTAAGGATTTGCTGAAAGATTTTGAATGTGTTAAGTCTGATTTAAACAAGCTGAAAAGTGAGAATGACTCTCTCAGAAAGTTCTCCAAAGAAAATGAAGAAAGTTTAGAGAAACTTAAAAAGGAGAACACGTTGCTGATTGAAAAATTTGACGCCATCAAATCTGTAAACATGGAGTTGCAGAAAAACATTGAAAACTTGCAAAGGGAGTATGAAACTCCAAATAATCCAAAAGTATCTCAAGATGACCAGATTCTTCTTGATGAGTTAATTCAAAATGATACTCTGGTTAAAGAAAGTGATAAGTTAAAACAGCTGAACTCCACTATGTCTGAGAGACTTCTAGCCTTAGAAAGAGGAAAAACTGTTTACGTTGAAGATCCTGATAAACTTAGCAATCTGGAACATGAAGTTGAGAAATATAAAACTGCTAACAAGGTGCTAAGTGAATGTGTGAATTGCAGTGAGCAAGAGATTGCCAGTTATGAGTTACACATTGCCTCTTTAGAATATGAAATCCAAGACTTGAGGAACTCTCTGTCAAAGTTTGTTGATGGACAAGAAAATCTGGACAGGCTGCTAGGAGTTAAGGTGAATACTCAAAAGGAAGGGTTAGGCTACAACAATGTCAATAAAAAGGCTCTCAAAAACAAGGTAATGACATCGTTTGTCACTTCATCAAATGTAGCCACCACCTCAAAAGATAAACAGCCCATTGTTCAGAAAATGTAGAAACAAACTATCATTCAGAAACAAAATGAAAAAGTGAAAAAATATGTTCATGTGAAGAATAAGCAAAGAAACAATCATGTTGATGCTGTGCATGTGACACATGACTTAAACACACACACACATGCATACAAAAAGAAAATGTCATGCCACTATTGTCATAAATTTGGACATCTGATGTATGAGTGTAAATTGATGGAGAAGGATGATATGAATACTAGGAAATTTCATGATAAAAATCCTTCATCTCAGAAAAAGAAAATTGAATGTTTTCACTGTGGCAAATTAGGACACACAATTACACAATGCTGGTTTGCAAGTGGTAAGAAAACATATCATTCATATCATGCTAAATTCCCTACAAGCCAATATGGTTTTAATAAGAACAAATTTGTTTCAATGAACCAGCACATCACTTGTTTTAACTGTAACAAGACTGGTTATAAGGCCACTGAATATTGGTCAGGCTCGTTCAGAAGAAATTCTCTCAAATGCTCTCACTGTAGAAAGCATGGCCATACAGTCAAGGACTGTTGGCATTTCCAGGGTAGGAATGTGAATTTCAAACCTGCTAAAATCCCTGCAAAAAGACATGCATTTTTTGAGAATTTTAACAGAATGAATTCTTCTCTATGTTTTGAATGTGGAAAGCCAGGTCACATGGCTGCAACCTGTTGGCTGGCAGGATACCAAAGCCAGACTGGTTTTGGTAAACATAATTTTAATTCTATTAATAAAAAATTTCATGCATATGCACATAGAATTCATGTTAATAAGAATGTGCATAAATCAAATCTGAAATCTGTTGTTTCATGTCGTTATTGTGGTGGCTTTGGGCATTCTATGAATAATTGCTCGGTAATGAAAACTGATGATCTATTTGCCCAGAAAAAGTTAAGAGTGCCATTCAAGGGGATCACTATCATTTCAGGACCCAAGACTGCTTGGGCACCTGTTTGTGCAAAATAAACTTTGTTTTGCAGGAGTGTCTTGGCGTGAGAATAAGTTGGGGAAATAAACCAAGGCACTCAAAAGAAAACCCCTTTCTGAACTTTTCAGGTAAATTCTTTACACTTCCTATTCTTAGATTTACTGCATAACATGTTAAATCTGTTTTTGCACATCCCTTCATGTTCAGCATTGTCAGATTTGAATTCTCTGAACTCTCCTCATACATGATTTGCATATTGATGATTGTCTGAAATTGCATATGCATACATATAGTGGACTGCATTGCATATCACTTTTTGAAAATTCCAAAAAGAAGTGACTGACTACATATAGAACTGCATTGGGACTGCATTGTCAAGGATGACCATCATGGTATATTAAATGGAACAGTGCTGAGGGGCAGATGGAGTATGTTTGGATGCTATTACCATGTGTGAGGTGGTCCTTGGACCAAGTCCTCCGCCAAGTACCATGGGTCAAGTTGCATAATATCTTAGTTAGACCTGCACACATATTCCAAAATGAATACATTATTTTATGAATTCAGATTATAGTGTTTGAACATCATTGCATGTTTTCAGGGGGAGTTTGTTGAAGTCTTTGCATGTCTTTGCATACATGTAGTTAATTGCATTGCATTTCATTACATTGAAAATGCCAAAAAGATTGATTGAATGCATATGGTCAGGGGGAGTCAATGCATTGCATGCAGATTGTCAAATGCATACACTTGTCAGAATTCATTGCATGTTATCTTTGAAAATCCTGAAACATGCCAGACCTCCTGTTATCTTGCTTGGTGTGCATATCCACTTTATTGATTCTATTGATAAACCTTGATCATATCAGAAAACATTGGGCTTCAAAATCACTTATTCTTGCCGAATCTCTTCTATCAGTCATTCATGAAGATTTCAATGGGGCTTGTCTCGATCATAAATCTGAAAACACTTGAACTAGGAATCTTCTATTATACGATTTTATGAATGCCTGAAATAACTCAGGTGGTTTAAGTTTAATGTATCCATTAAGTTTGTCTTTAAAATCTCTTAAAAATATCTGAATCATGTTTAATAAACTTTAACCAATTGTTTCATGCTGTGTCTTGTAAAAACTTCTGAAATCTGTACTATTGAATACATGGCTTTATTTGGTTAAGTACATGAAATTAGTATTGATTTGAAGCAAATGAGTTTTCAGAAATGTCTAAAGGGTAAATTCTGTCAGAGTAATGATTTTGGTCACTGAGAAACCATATCCATTGACCAAAAAGTCTAGAGGACTGTGTCATGAGGTGCCATTGTTAACTCTGCTTAAGAATGGTTGATAATCTGGCAGAGCAATGGCATGCACACTGAGAAATACATCTCACTCATCAAGAAATGAGTTGAGGTATGTCATGAGGTGTAAATGTTAACTCTGTTAATATAAAGCATGACTGTTAGTCACACTAAGTGCTTAGGGATATTGGCGTTTGATCAACGTATATCCTCTAGTTACAAGGTGTGCACTGAACTAGAGTGCTCGTAAAATTCGTAGCATGAAAATTTGTTGAACAAATTGCAATACTTGAATATTGATGCAAAAATCATATTGCTATAACCCTAGATAAAATCACATGACTTCATAACTGCTTGATCTCAATACTAGTGAATGTAATTCCGAATGAAGTCATTAAATTTGATTGTGTAAGAGAAAGGGAAGCTAATCAAGATATAAATATGAGGGCTTGGTTCATTTTTATTAAACCGTGATTTTAGATATAAATACAGAATTTTATTGATAAACTTTGCATACATCATGTTTAAACCATGTTGATCAATAAAGTTCATTCATAAGCCCTTATAATGGAAGACTTTGAAAATTTATGTTTTGGATTTATGAGATTGGTATCTCCTTGAAAATATTGTTGAATTCCTTGTGTTTGGAGCTTAGTTGAAATTATTTTCCTCACTGTCCTTGATTCATCATGACCAGAACTTGTCCTCAATTGTCACTATGGTCTCCTTCTCATCCATCTCATAAGATTCCATTTATTCAGGGGGAGCTTCCTTGTCATATGAATCATGCTGCATAGAAATTTTTAAAGAGGGAGAATTGTGTGCTTGCATTCATACATTTATGGGGAGATCTTGTTGCATCTGCATCTCTGCATTCATACCTCTCCATGTTTCTTAATTTGCTTTCCTGATCAACCTCCTTTTTTTTGCTGTTGGCAAAGGGGGAGAAGTTTTTCTGAGTCATTGGGGGAGGAGTTTGAAAAACTTGTGCATTCGAGCATATGGGGTACTTTGATTTCTTGAGACTCACAATTGTATTAATGCAATGACTCATAATATTGCCATCATCAAAAAGGGGGAGATTGTTGTGTCTCTATGGTTTTGATGATGTCAATATTCATAAGTCATTCTTTGATAATGGTATTAATGACTTGCTGTTGTGTTTAATCAAATGAACATTTGACTTGCTGTTGTGTTTAATCAAATGAACATTACTGATGATGATTGCTCTGGAAAAAGCCTTGAAGCATTCTGTTCATCATGGTTTAAGGTCTATGCTTCATTTGCTTTATGTGTTCATCTGTCATATGACCTTGGTGCATTAACAGTAGCAGCATGCCATAGCACGATTGCATTGAGCATATAGTCAGTGCACTGCATGCAGAGTCTGCACTGCACACTGGTTGATAGCATGTTCGTGAATTCAGCAAGTCTATACATTACTTCTGGCATGCACACACACACCCAAGTCTATACATTGTTTGTTCAGCACACACACGAAGTCAGTACAGCCTTTGCATTGCACTTAAAGTCTATACATTATTTGTTCAGCACACACATGAAGTCTGTACACACTTCATTGTGCATGCGTGCATCATCTCATTAAGTCTGTACATCCATTAGCTGATAGCTGAGCAAGTCTATACATTCTTTAGCTCAGCTCGCAGCTGAGTCTGAAGTCTGTACAGCCTGTTCTTCATACAAGTCTGTACATGCATTAACTGTGAGCATGGCATAGTCAGTACATTATTCGTTGCAAGCCATTGTGCACACATGACTAAGTTTGTACATTGTCTTTGCTGCACGCATGACTAAGTCTGTACATTGTCTTTGCACAAGTCCACACAAGTCTGTACATTGGGTGCTGCATGCTCACCAAGTCCATACTCTGGCAAGTCTGTACAACGTCCCCCGCATTTATCAAGTCTATACATTCTTCACTTTAAAGTCTGCACATCCTTGCTTTGAAGCTTTATCAAGTCTATACATTCTTCACTTTAAAGTCTGCACATGGTTGCTTTGAAGCTTTATCAAGTCTATACATTCGTTTATCAAGTCTATACATTCATTTATCAAAGTCTATACATTGCATCATCTTGAGACTAAGTCTGTTCACCACCGTCTTACTTAGCGTCTCTGTGCATACTTTCAAGTCTATACATTGTAAGACCAAGTCTGTGCATGCATCGTCTCATGCATCGTCTTTCAAGTCTATACATCGTGTGCTTCGAGCATTCAAGTCTGTACAGTGGTGTCGTCGTTTGCATGATCAAGTCTATACAGACTTAGTCCATGCGTAAGCCTAGCAAGTCTGTACACTGGTGTCGTCTGCTGCAGGCACAGCAAGTCTGTACATTGGTTTTGTGATGGGGGCATCTCTCGCCCTTCACATTTTTTCCACAGCTTTGATTGCTCGTCGGCATAGCTCCATTGTGTCCGTCATATTTTTCTGAATCGAGTCATGTAATTTTCATATTTTATTTGAGTCATGTCATTGTGATTTTCCTTTTATTTGAGTCAAGTACCTAGGTCATTGAGTCATCTACCTAAGTTTGAGTGTCATTAGGATTGATTAGGTTGTTATTGGGCCCAATTCATTGGGCTGGCCCATGGGCGCCCCCCCCCCCACCTTCCTCGGTTATTCGTCATTGAGTCAAATGTCAGGGACTTTTTGTAAAATGTGGGTTGTCTATATATAGGACCCCATTCCCCTCATTTTGAACTAATGAATGATTGAAAGAAAATTTGAAATTCCACTACAATTGTGAGAATCTCTCTCTCTCTCTAAGGGGTGGATTCCCCTCTCTCTCTCTCTCTCTCTTCTCTCTCTCTCTAAAGGGGGCGAACCCCATTCTCTCTCCTCCCCACCCAATTTTGAAATTTTTCTCTCTCCTCCCTTCCCAACCACCTCCACTCCCCACCTACCCCATTAAAGCCTCTTCCCAGTCCCCACAACCCTCATCAATACTCCCCCCTTCCCAAGACCCCCTCCACCAATCCTCTCCTCACCACCCAACCCCCAACTACCCCTCCCACTTTCCCAAGCACCCTTCCCACTACCCCAAGCACCCCTCCACCTCCCTAGGCCTTTGAATTTCAAAATCCCTCTTCCCTCCACAGCCCTAGGTCGCCCCCCCCTCTCTCTCATGTCCTCCACTCTCCCATTGTTCTTCTCCATCACCCCCACCTTCCACCATCTAGACTGGCGACCTGCAGAGGATCACCTGCTAGCAGCGGCCACCCCGACAACCTCCCCACGAATCTAAAGGCCCAAGAGGAACCCACGGAAGCGTCTGCCTATCTTCTTCGGAATGGCGGTGGTTTCGTTATCGTCCGAGCACCGAGCTGCCAGAGAGAGCCGTTCTCCCTCGACTGCGCGAAGCTGTCCTAACAGAGCACCTGAACGTGATTGGAAGCTCTGCCACGACAAATCCAGCATGAATCAGGACAAAAGTTCTTCTGCAAAGATCTTCTTAGACCTGTCTACTTTCAGAATCAAGAGGCGGAACTCCAATCGGCATCCGTTCGCAAGAGTTATTAAGTTCTTCCTCCAGGCGCTCGGATCTACCACCACTCAGTCTGCACCAACCCCTCCTCAGTGTTCAGTGCCCACCGGTCGACCCTGACATTAGATGGCATCCCCGTCAGTCTTGCTTCGAAGAGGACTCATCAACGGTTCCAACGACTCCAGCGGTACCTGATTCTGAGCTTGGGAGCGGTCGTGGCACCATCTTCTTCCTACTGTTGGGAACCTAAAACTGTCAGATCTGAGGGTCTGCCACCCTGTTCAAGCCCCCACCCCGACCAGCAGCGGTGCCTGAAGAAATTTACAAAATTCTGAAGTCACCCTATTCCAGATACAAAGATTCTCCAATGGTTTCGTCCCCAACAAAATTCAGGGGAAGTCACAGCAGCAATATATTCAACCGACTGTCAGCACTCGCAAAGAGAAGACTGAACCGATCTCGGTCTTCATTCGGCATACTTTCCCCATTTCTCCCCTCCCCGCTTGGCCGGCTGAAGGCCCCTCCCTGTGTGGAGGAATATTTTGGTTGTAATTTGAACCCCCACCCCTAGTCCAACCCCCTTGCAAGGGGTGTATTGCATGTAATCTGAAATTTTAGGTTGAAGCTTCTCCGGCGCGACGTGCGGGTAAGCCCACGCTTCCTCGCTCGCCCTCGTCTCCGGCCGGGGTCGGTGTCTTCACACCGATCAGGTGAGCCACTAAACACTCCTCTTTGCTGGATTCCTTTGCTTAATTAGTATTGCATTTTAGTGCCGTCGGCGTTAAGAGAGTGCCCGAACCCAAATTATCGTTTAATTGTGTGGCTACCGCGGATGAGTTGTGAGAGTGATCATTCAACCCAAGCCTTCGGCGTGCTGACCGCCCGTGAATTTGGGCAACCCCTGACCCATAGGGGTCCTCCCCAAGCCATTCGCACCCTTGGAAACCTCCTGTTCAACCTCAGACCCTCACCCCATCGCCGATCCACCTACAGACCCGCGTGTGCCAACGCGAGTGAGTCCGCTTGTCTGACATTGCCAAATTGTTGTGTTGCTTGCAATTTAGGTCATAGGTTGTGTCACATCAAATTGGTATCAGAGCAAGTTCACAACTTATCTCTATCAAGTTGGTCCTAGGGCGTGTGTATGCATTTAGGGTCCTCGGTGGCATCTCTTTTGTCCCTAGCATGACCACCTCTTACCGACCTTACCCATCGGCCCTCTCCATAAGTCCAAACCCCCAAGGGATGCCTACCACTAACACACATGACCTCCCTGGCCATGTCAACTACCTCATGAAGGCCTTGACCCATGCCAATGAGCAGCTTGATAACCTATCGGGTCGACTCGACCAAATAGGAGAAAATGGGCCCACCCCATGGGCGCATGATAGTAGGGCTCCTCCCCCACCTCCTATCTTTGATGGAACTCAACCTAGTGACTATTTAGATTGGGAAGTCTCGATGGACCATTACTTCACTTGGTATCCCATGACCGAGGATGAGAAAGTCTGATTTGCGAAATTGTAACTTACCAAACGGGCCCAAACACATTGGTTGAAATTTGAAGGCTTAAGAATAATTAGAAGGGAAGCTCCCCTCACAACATGGGGGGACATGAAGGAACAACTTAGGGCTAGATATATTTTCCTCTCCCATTCCAAACACCGAAGCCCAAAGAGCATTTCAACTCCTTCATTTCCCCTTGGCCAACCCAAGACCCTAATCATACATTCCCCACCATTTTCCACCTCTCCTTCCCCAACCACCACATCTACACCCTACCTCCAAGTCCTCACCACAACCATATGTCCACATACTCAATTGGACCCTATGTCCACCCCTCCATCGAAGCCCATGATGGCCACCACCCTCCAACCCAAAATCCCTCACCAAACCCATACCTTACAAAACCCCTTGGCCCCCACCACTACCCCTCCATCGCCCCCTAAAAGGGACCCACCCCCCAAAACAAATCAAACCAAGCCTCCGCACCCACCCCACCTTCCTCTTCCAACCCCAATATTACCCCAACCTAGGCCACCACTACTTCCACTTCCAACCTCAATCCAAGTCCGACCTCGTTCACCACCCCGGATGCACCATGTGCCGATCATCATCACCCCACCCACAAAGTACCTACCCACCACCTTGGTAGAAGAACCCATAATCCTGACACCCTACCCCATAGTGGTGAACACCCCGAATCCAACCCCCACTTTGAAAGAAACACATGCCCAAGATGAGGACAAAGCCTTGCATCTTCACTCTATGCCCTCTCCCCTAGTAGGTAGTGAACTCATCATAATTGGGTCATTGGCTAGATGGTTAAAAGAGAGCCTAGCTCACCCGATCATGGTCTACCCTCCCTTGGAGCGACACCTCCCCATAGTGCCCTTCAACTCCTATCGCACCACCATCAATCATCTTATCAAGTGGAGACACTAGGGGACCTTCTCAAGGGCATAGCTTGGCAATTTGAGTTGACCGGTTTGTTGACCCCCATGGCCCACCAATCTAGGAGCCTTGACCTCCTACACCTTTGTGTCAGGTCTATCACCTCGGTTTGCACCATTGGTTGCTACACTAGCGACCTCCTCCTATTCCTCCCTACACCTGATGAGCCCGACCTTCTCCTCAATTTGGAGTTTATTATATCGGGTAGAAAGCCAAAACCTCCCTTCATAGCCGATCCACCCACTAAGAACTTCGGCCCAATCATTTCATTAGAGGAGGATGATCCAACACCATATTATGAGGACCTTGAGGATGTTGAGAAGAACTTAGAGCTCCTTTCCCCCGGGTACACTTATGTTGATCCTTTTGACCCCTCCCAATGGGAACCCGGGAACCCATGTGATCCACCCACATCACTTATCACCCACTCCTTCCTACCCTCACCCACCATGTTGGACCAAGCCCACCTCTCCCAAGTCCCAGGCGACACAAGGGTAGCTATGACCAAGGAAGATCTACACCTAAGGAACAAGGAGGTGCCTCTCCCCATGATGTCCACCTTCCTTGACCCCTTCGACCCTTTTGAATGGAAACTCCAATGCCAAACCATACCCCAACACATCAAAGTCATTTTCGGGTTAGGAAAATATGTGACTTGGTACCTCAAACCACTTGGCATGATTCATAAGTCGGGTACATTCATTCATATCACCCACATGTTAAGTCGGAAACATGAGAGGTCCATATTCGGATGTAATGGTCCACCTTCATTCATCATGAGTCTTAAGCATGTTAGGATCATTCATGGATGTCCGGATCCTCCGGCACTCATCACACCCACGCATGAGAGGGACACCTATGGATGCCCCGGCCCTCCCACACCCTTCAAAGTCTCCATGGCATCACTGCATGATTGGTCTACGTATGGTTGTCCTGGCCCCCCTTTGCATATCATGCATCTCCCACTCACACCGCATCATAGTACTTGGCATGAGCATTTAAGCAAGCAAACCACAACGAGCGGTGAGGTTCATAATGAGCGGGCAAAAACTCACGAGTGCCACTTTGGATTCCAAGTAGGAAACCCTACGATGGTGGCTTTGGAATGGCTCTATCTTACGGTCACCTCCAAATCGAGGGCACGAGGACTTGGACCTTCCATGTTCCGAGTGGCTTTGGCAACCTGGCTTACGGGTTGGATTTACCGATGGGATCTTAGGATATACCTCACTTTTACGTGGCAGATCTAGCACCCCCTAAGGGCACCGCGGTGGATCCCAGTGAGCAGTTTGAGCCTACCCTCACCTTTATGAGTGACACCCTCGGAGAGCCTCCTCATATCAGCTTGAGAGTCCGACGTGTGCACACGGAGGCAATACTAAGCAAGCAGGGTACCATCGCCAACAAGAGGGTGTGCCCGAGCCACCTTGAGAGGATGAAGAGCAGTCCCCGGCTAAGGACGCGAGGTTGAGTTTGGAGGTTGTGGCTCACCCGGAGCTGCATTGGAGGACCTCTTCCCCGGCGGACCTATACTCGACGGAGTCGAGTTCTTCGCACCCCGGGGGTATGATGGGGGCATCTCTCGCCCTTCACATTTTTTCCACAGCTTTGATTGCTCGTCGGCATAGCTCCATTGTGTTCGTCATATTTTTCTGAATCAAGTCATGTAATTTTCATATTTTATTTGAGTCATGTCATTGTAATTTTCCTTTTATTTGAGTCAAGTGCCTAGGTTATTGAGTCATCGACCTAAGTTTGAGTGTCATTAGGATTGATTAGGTTGTTATTGGGCCCAATTCATTGGGCTGGCCCATGGGCGCCCCCCCACCTTCCTCGGTTATTCGTCATTGAGTCAAATATCAGGGACTTTTTGTAAAATGTGGGTTGCCTATATATAGGACCCCATTCCCCTCATTTTGAACTAATGAATGATTAAAAGAAAATTTGAAATTCCACTACAATTGTGAGAATCTCTCTCTCTCTCTCTAAGGGGTGGATTCCCCTCTCTCTCTCTCTCTTCTATCTCTCTCTAAAGGGGGCGAACCCCATTCTCCCTCCTCCCCACCCCAATTTCAAAATTTTTCTCTCTCCTCCCTTCCCAACCACCTCCACTCCCCACCTACCCCATTAAAGTCTCTTCCCATTCCCCACAACCCTCATCAATACTCCCCCCTTCCCAAGACCCCCTCCACCAATCCTCTCCTCACCACCCAACCCCCAACTACCCCTCCCACTTTCCCAAGCACCCTTCCCACTACCCCAAGCACCCCTCCACCTCCCTAGGCCTTTGAATTTCGAAATCCCCCTTCCCTCCACAGCCCTAGGTCGCCCCCCCTCTCTCTCATCTCCTCCACTCTCCCATTGTTCTTCTCCATCACCCCCACCTTCCACCATCTAGACTGGCGACCTGCAGAGGATCACCTGCTAGCAGCGGCCACCCCGACCACCTCCCCGCAAATCTGAAGGCCCAAGAGGTATCCATGGAAGCGTCTGCATGTCTTCTTCGCAACGGCGGTTGTTTTGTTGTCATCCGAGCACCGAGCTACCCGGGAGAGCCGTTCTCCCTCGACTGCGCGAAGCTCTCCTGACAGAGCACCTGAACGTGATTGGAAGCTCTGCCACGACAAATCCAGCATGAATCAGGACAAAAGTTCTTCTGTAAAGATGTTCTTCGACCTGTCTACTTTCAGAATCAAGAGGCAGAACTCAAATCGGCATCCGTTCGCAAGAGTTATTAATTTCTTCCTCCAGGTGCTCGGATCTACCTCCACTCAGTCTGCACCGACCCCTCCTCAGTGTTCAGAGCCCACCGGTCGACCCCGACATCAGATGGCATCCCCGTCAGTCTTGCTTCGAAGAGGACTCGTCAACGGTTCCAAAGACTCTAGCGGTACCTGATTCTGAGCTTGGGAGCGGTCGTGGCACCATCTTCTTCCTGCTGTTAGGAACCTGAAACTATCAGATCCGAGGGTCTGCCACCTGTTCAAGCCCCAACCCCGACCAGCAGCGGTGCCTGAAGAAATTTACAAAATTCTGGAGTCACCCTGTTCCAGATACGAAGATTCTCCAAGTGGTTTCGTCCCCAACAAAATTCTGGGGAATGCAAAGCAGCAATATCTTTGACCGACTGTCAGCACTCGCAGAGAGAAGACTGAACCGATCTCGGTCTTCATTCGGCATACTTTCCCCGTTTCTCCCCTCCCCGCTTGGCCGGCTGAAGGCCCCTCCCTGCGTGGAGGAATATTTTGGTTGTAATTTCAACCCCCACCCCTAGTCCAACCCCCTTGCAAGGGGTGTATTGCATGTAATCTGAAATTTCAGGTTGAAGCTTCTCCGGCGCGGCGTGCGGGTAAGCCCACGCTTCCTCGCTCGCCCTCGTCTCCAGCCGGGGTCGGTGTCTTCACACCGATCAGGTAAGCCACTAAACACTCCTCTTTGCTGGATTCCTTTGCTTAATTAGTATTGCATTTTAGTGCAGTAGGCGTTAAGAGAGTGCCCGAACCCGAATTATCGTTTAATTGTGTGGCTACCGCGGATGAGTTGTGAGAGTGATCATTCAACCCAAGCCTTCGGCGTGCTGACCGCCCGTGAATTTGGGCAACCCCTGACCCATAGGGGTCCTCCCCAAGCCATTCGTACCCTTGGAAACCTCCGGTCCAACCTCGGACCCTCACCCCATCGCCGGTCCAGCTACGGGCCCGAGTGTGCCAACGCGAGTGAGTCCGCTTGTGTGACATTGCCAAATTGTTGTGTTGCTTGCAATTTAGGTCCTAGGTAGTGTCACATCATTTTGTCATGCACATAAACGTCCAAGTCTATACATTCTCTGATGATATCTTTGTGCATCATTTCACAAGTCTGAATAGTGTCTAGTTGCACGCCACACGACATAGCAAGTCCATACATTCTTCGGATGGCATCAACTAAGTCTATTCATTCATTATTTTAAAGTCTGTACATGGTTGCCTTGTTGACTTAGTAAGTCTATACATATGCTATGGCTTGTTCATGCATCATTCTCATCAAGTCTGTACATTGCTTGACAACACGCCTGAGCACTCATTGCCAATGTACACACTCTCCTATATGCATTTGTGCATTGTTCAAAACAAGTCTGTACATAGTTCTCGCATGCACACTAAGTCCATACACTCAATGCTGAATCATGTCTGTACATGCTTTGTTAAAAGCCTGAACCAACTCTGTACATCCCTCTAATATCTTCTTATGACTGCTTGACAGGTACATCCTTCGAGAAGAAAATGTTTGGGCACGTGATCCGAGGTTGGCACCTGGCACGTGATCCGAGGTGTACTCTGGACAAAGAGGGCACAAGCCCTACACACGCCCTAGCTGCTGATATATATATGTAGCTTCTTCCTCAGGAGAAGAATGATCGGATCAGTAGGAGAGAGCAGCAGAGAGGCAGAGAGCAGAAGAAGAAGAAGAAGAAGAAGAAAGAGATCCAGCAGAAGAAGAAAAGAGAGAACACCGTGAGAGAAAGAGAAGCAGAGAGAAGAGAGACTGAAGCTTCATCAGAAAACTTGTCTGTCTGGCTATTGGATCAGATCCAAACCAGATTTGCTGCTACGAGAGCTACACTTTGTGGATTTCATTTTCAGCTTTCTGATTGCTGTATTTTCGTTTCTTGTTTTCCTTTCTTTTACACTTGGCTTGTTGTTCTTCCGATTCTCTAGTAAGGTCGGGGTTCCTCCTGTTGATTCAGGAGAAGGGAGACTTGGAGTCTCCTGTTTCTAGTGACTGGTGTCACTAGCGATTTCCGTCTGGGTTTCAGAGCAAGAGAGACTTGGGTCTCTGGGTTCCCCTCCGGTTTGGAGGAAGGGATGATTGGTCCTCCGGTTGCAAGTGGCTGGGTGTCACTTGTGGGTTCCCTCTGGTTTAGAGGAAGAGAGACTTCGGTCTCTGGTTTGCTAGTGACTGTGTGTCACTAGTGGTTCCCTCCGGTTTGGAGGAAGAGGGGAGGTTGTTCCCCTGGTCAAGCTGTTTGGCAACATTTCTTTGCAGACTGAGTCTGCTGTTCTAGCTGTTGCTAGTGGAAGCCTCACTCTGGTTTGGAGTGAGGGGTGGATGTAGGTCTGTGGACCGAACCACCTAAAAAATCCATTGTGCAGTGGTTTGGTCATGTGTACGGTGTGGCTTGATTGTTCATTTGCTTCCGCTAGATGCATGGTTAGGATCACGATTTAATTGCTTTTCATTCACAGTTGATGAATGCTTGAGTTCGGTTTAGTACTGAAGTAAGTTCACTGATTGTGCAAGTTAAGTCTTCGAAAGAAATTCTCATTGAGCTGTTTGATTGCGCAGTTACTGTTTAGTTGAACACTTCCTTATTTCAGTCTCGGTAGAACTGAACTTGCTTTCATTTCACATCTCTGAGTGTTCTAAGGTTTTAATTTGGGCAATTTTGAAGAGGGATACATTCACCCCCCCCCCTCTGTATCCATCACACCGATTCTATCAGCATGCACAGCACACACACATATTATTTCCACCCTTCCACAGGGGTTAAAAACCCTCCCCGGTGCGTTCTCCCCCTTTTGTTCATGCTATTTTATCACTTTGGGATTGATGCTACACTTCATGTTCTAATGGGTTTTTGCCTTTGTGTTTTGATCTTTGTTTTGCAGGAGAGCATGATATGGACGTGAGACCCTCTTCTTCTAGCCGGCTGGAAGACGAGGAGATTTGATCCCACAAAGTTTCCCGCACCCCGTTTCAAGCGCGATCAAGTCTTTAAGTTCGAAGGTACAAGGCGCTGTTCCTCTCCTTTCTTCATCCTTTGTCGTTGTTGGAACCTTCGTGGCAATCACGGTTAGTATTTCTCATCCTTTCATCCCCCTTTTCTTTGGCTCACATATTTATGCATGTATTAATTTAAAAGGGGAGGGATAGGAACCATTAAACAAATCTACAGTCAGGTCCTTCTGTATCACAATATCGTCATGACTTTTGATATGATATGGGTCACGAACATACCTTTTTAGCATTGAGACGTGGACCACGTCATGTACTCCAGACAATTGAGGTGGCAAAGCTATCCGATAGGCGACTTCGCCAACCCTTTCCAGAATTTTAAAAGGGCCAATAAATCTCGAAGTACGCTTGCCTTTGATGCCGAATCTTCTGATTCCACAACCTGGGGAAACCTTAAGAAACACATGGTCTCCAATTTGAAATTCTAGGTCTCTTCTTCTGATGTCAGCATATGTCTTCTGTCTTGATTGTGCCATTATTGACACACAAAACATGATTGGGCAATAATGATGTGCCCAAAAGAGTCAACCAGAAGTCAAAGATAGGTCCACTCGGACCGCTGAAACCTTAGGTCACCTTACAAGAAGTGCCGGGGACTCAACATTTCGTCATCTCAGGTTTATACATCTACCATAGCTCGCTTAAGGCCTATTGATGGTCAGAGCCAATGAAATCGGCATCGAGACGACCGTGCCGGATATACCTCCATACCCTGTCCAACCTGGACGGGAATGTAACAGGCGATTCTTCGCCTGATGAAGAAACCTCCCCGAGATGAAGAAATGCCCCTGGCCCCTCAGAATAGGGTGCGAAAGGCGATATCAGCGAAAAACCCTGGTTGCCCGATCAGGACACCCGGAATTCCGAAATGGTCTGCAAGCGACCAACGGATGACTCCGAAGTAGCGAAAACCCCCAAAACGGAGGTTCACTCAATGAAAATGCTTAATGCAAGCATAAGGCGGCCTTGGAGGACCAATATTTTTCATTAATAGCGCCACTAGCGAAAAAGCCACGAATTCTATTAATGCACGCGGAATACCGGAATGGTCTGAAAATGGCCCTATAGATATCTAGACTAGGCGAAAATCCTTCTAGGGATGGCCCTTTTAATGAAGAAGTCCCACGGGTCCTCCGAAGAAAGTTGGCGGTACGAATCGAGGAGTCGAAGGGCAAATCAGTGCCAATCCCGGGAAAATCGGTACGGGTTCTGCACGTCTCAAAAATCTGCAGAAGCCCCGAATTAACACTTTAAACATGTTCTGGGGCCACTGCACCAACCCCAGAGCTACTCCGGATGACGAGCACTCACTGGGTTAGTTTCAAGGTAAAATGTCAAAGTTACCAAAATGCCCCTATTGGCTGAGTCGGTGGCACATGAGAATGAATCGTCGGCTTGCTGAAGAACCGAGCCGGCAGCACCAAAAGGGCTGAGTCAGTGATGCTATTTCACCTGATTCGGTGGCGACCTTTGTAGTCGATCCGGTGGCGCGGACGCAGCCACTGTCCAGGTTGATTCGGTGGTGCATGCGCTTGAGTCGGTGGCCCCCTGCTGTGGATGTCAAAAAAAGAGAGAAGAAAAGGAACGTTCCTGCGGCACGGATGTCTCGACATCTCAAGAGCAACTCAAAGATGGGAAGGCCGAATAAACCCCGTACCTCCTCCAAGCAGGATGAATATATATACTCGGCGCTCCGCCCCACAACGAGAAGCCCTTTGGGCTGAAGAGATGGCCCCGGCTCTCCAGTTGGCATTGCCAAAAGCCGAATCAGGAAGAAACCTGGTAATTCGGAGACGGGCTAGTCATGCGCCGGAAATCACTAGAAGTCCTAAACCGGGACTCGGGGGGCTCTAAACTAAACATCACGGAGGCGGTGCATTACAACTAAAGCATTGTGGAAGCGCAAGTGTTTGCCTGAATAACCACGAAGCCGGGACGAAGTCTTTTGATACTTAAACCGGCGCGGCCTCCACTTAAACTGGCGCGCCCCACCTTTGGCCTTACACTGACGCGCCCCTCCAAGGGGGTTTTAAGCTGGCGCGCCCCTCCTCTTGATGCTAATCCTGTGTGCACCTGAAGTTAGTTTAAAACGGCGCGCTCCTCTATTGATCTTAAACCGGCGTGCTCACCCCGCGCCGTTTTAACCAAGGCTACCGTCCCATCTTCCATCTGATCCACTATTTTCGGGTGTGAACAAAGAGAATTTGCCCAAAATGGGCGAACAGCCTGCACCTGACCAGCATGCAACTGCCTGAGGCCTTCCTGCTCCCAGGAATGGAAGGCTTCGAGCTCCGCACCGAACGTCGCTTCTCCGTCGGTCACCGTCGGCCAATCTTGTGGAGGCAGCTTCCCTACTCTATGGCCCCCCTACCCGCAAGCCACTCGATGGCTTCGAACGAGATGCAGGGTGGAAGAAAGAGCAAGGCACTAAAAAGAGGAGTCGAGACTCCACTGGAGAAGGGCTGCTGGCTGCGGCTGATGGCTGAGCGATTGTTTAGAGGTTGGTAGCGAGAAGAGAAGGCCACCCGAAGAGAAGGAAAGCTTCGTCCCATGACGCCAGATAGGTGAGGAAGAAGAGAGGGTCTGTGAGAGAAGAGAGGTGAGCCCTGGGGAGGGGGGAAGAGCTTGTGCTCTGTTCCTCTCCCTCGCATGAGTTTCAAGTCCTTTTCCTCCGCTGTATTATCCCTTTGCTCCAGGGTAGATCCCCTCCTGTATCTATTTTCCCCCCTTCCCATGGGGATGAATAAAAAGAATGATTTTTGGTGGGCATGAGTTATGTTCTACTGCTTTGATCCCCTCCCCCTTTCTCCCGATTTTCTTATCATCCAGGGACCGCGGAGACCTGCCTCTCTGTGGCACGGTCTTCAGAGGAACCCATCAAAGGGATGAACATCTAAAGCCTCTTGTGGCACACATCTATCCCGCTTGAACGTTAATGAAACCATTACCCGTGAGTCGTGAGAGTTCTTGAAGGCTACTCCTCGAGCTCTTCCACACTCACATGTGGGTTAATGGACCGCCGTGAGGTTCACCCCGGAGCAATCCGTTTGGTGTTCCTCTATTTTTTCTCTGGCAAGCCTCAGTCCGGGGGAGATGCTGCCCAATTTTCGCCAGGAACGTAAACAATAAGGACAAGGAATGAGGGCACATAACAGAGGATAAATGAAGTTCCCTCAGAACAAAATGCTTTCCTGAGTAAGGCACTGAACTAACCTCTAAAGCCGTGCATAATAAACTCCTCCAATAAAACACTTAAACCTTCATGCTTAGTGACTTTAACAAATGGCTAAAACACTTAAACTTCATCTCCACGAACTTAAGCAACCAATTGGATGAACAAACCAATCACCAAATCAACTTGCAGGTGAAAGAAAGAAAGAAACAGAGCCAACAAGAATAAAGGAAAACCTTCTAAGAGCCATCCCGGCGTGCTCCTATCCGGCGCGGGCTAACCCGACGCGGTACCCCCCCGCGCCGGTTTAGCTTCACACTCAAAACCCCCTCTTTCTCCTTGGCCATTAACCGACGTGCCCCTCAATTTTCTTGGCATGTACTCGGCGCACTCCCCTTCCTTGGCTTGGACCCTCCCTTAACCGACGCGCCCCATGGCACTACTTATACCGGCGCGCTATCTTGCACCTCCTATTCCGGCTCGCCCCTTGGCATCCCCTTAACCGGCGCGCCCCTTGGCATCCCCTTAACCGGCGTGCCTCATAAAAAAAAGAAGAGCAACAATTAGCTACATAGAATAAAAGGTTTGAAACTAATGAAGAAAACAAAAGAAGGGACCTAAACTAATAAATGAAAATGAAAGAACATGAACCATTCCTATGAGAACAAACCACATAATCTGACAATTGGAATAACGATAATAAAAGACGCTATAACCATGCGTACCTTGGGACCCTATCTGCCCTTGGACCTCTCCAGCCAGCACACCCCCAAGTCTCGCTACAAAGACAATATCGCCCCTGTTATAATCAAAATTTTCTTAACGATAATACCCCCAGGTCGATCCGCGAGCGAGGGCGCATGTTGGCGAGTTCAGGCTTCACACTTAACGATTCGCTTCCCCGGACTGTGCGTGAAGAGAAAATCAATGACGCCCCATGGCATCAGACGTGGACCTCGGGGACCCCGATATGGCCATTGTCCGCAACCATCTCGGGCCAGTAGATCATTAATCTGACCCGCTTCTACCGGGATTCAATCCCGCACCCGCATTAAGCTTGCCGTGTCTGCGGCAGACATTTGCACGGTTTTATCATCGTCTTCAACGCTACTAATGCGGACTTTCATCTGTACATGGATTGGTCCATGAGGGACCGACATGCATGCATCCATGAACGTTTACGCCCCAACGTGGGGTTTGTTCAAACGCAATCTGAGATTTTGCTCTCGCTTTCATTACTATGAATTTCAGGCCATAGGGCCCCTTTTCCTGGCAATCAATCAAGGGTTTTCCCCTCTCCGAGGGGATGTAATTAACATCGTAGCCTTTATGATACGGCGGGTTCTCAGTCCCGACACGAACCACACAATCATCTGATTAGTCAGATCGAGCGCATAATAAACCGTCACCTAGGTGACTGGCATGCCCTCGCACTAAGTAAATGAATTAACCCGATCATTAATTGAAATTGATTCTTTTCAAATTTTAGTGCATCCACACCTGTGCGTTGAGGCGGTGACTCATTTGTGCACGCGTTGAGTCGGCAGCGGCCCTGTCCCGTCGAGGTTCTGATGCCCTGTTTTGGGCATTCGCCTATATAAAGGGCCCTTGACCCTCAGAAATAGGAGAGGACAGAGAGCGGGCAATCATAGGAGATCTAGGAGGAGACATCGATCGACGACGAGGAGAGGAAGAGAACCCCTCAAAGAGAGAAAAAAAAGAGCTCGAAGAAGAGAGGTCGAAGAGAAGAGGCTCGAGCAGAAGAGATAGGGGAGGGCGAAGGGGGACGAGAGTGAGAGAAGGTGGGTTCCCGCGAGGGACCCTCTCCTTTCTTCGTCTCATTCTGTATTTTGATTCCCCTTTATATTTTCTTTCCAGTTTCTCTTTGTTCCCCCATGTCGACCTGTTCAACCTCATTTTAATCTTGTAGAGGGATTAGTGTCCCTTTTGAATGAATAATCAAATGCAGCTTGTGCCTAACGTGTATATATATATACGTTAATATATATATATAGATATATGTATAGATATATATAAAATTATGCAATTTTACCAATATCACATGTGCTTTGTGCATTCGGTACATAAATATTCCTAATCACCCATGTCATGAATATAGCGCCTGCTTGCATGCATGACCAAACTTCGGTATCTAGAATGGCGTTCAACGGAAGGTCGGGTCACGCCCGACTGGAAATGTCGCTATGCGTGATGATGGTCTCTGGACCTAAATTCTCCGCCTCGTACCGAAGTTCAGACGTAATAAACCTTAACTCTTCTTGCATGAAGAAAAGAAAGCGCAGAAGCCTGCATAGCCTTGTGTTCATTTCACCCTCATGCATCGTTATTATTTGGCCTTGAGTGGCGCTTATCTTGGCAATTATTCAAGGGTTTTCCTCCTCAGAGGATGTAATTAACGCTATAGCCTTTACGGTATAGCGGACTTCCGGTCTCGACTCGAATCTCACATTCGTCTGATCACGTCAGAACGTGCGCACAATAATTTGTCACTTATGTGACTGGCACGCCTGAACGCATTTCAATAAAATCGTTCCACCTAAGTGGCACGCCTGGTGGGACCGAGTCTCCCTTCATCTCTTTGCCAAGATAATAAGCCACTTGGGGCTTCCCCCAAGAATACTGATCGTTTGCATGTTTCCTTGATTATAGGAGAGCAAGAATGGAGGCCGGGCTAGCTGCACTCATGTTCGGTTAAGGTGTCATTGACAACCATGTCAACCATGGGTACCTGGCGGTGCCCACTGTGTTTGGGTCCTTCCCGCCCACTGTTGGCTTCCCCAACTTTTTGGGGCTGGCCTTTACTGAACTATTAGGAGTCAAGTCTCCCGAGCCGACGGAGATCAAGAAGGCTGAAGAAATCAGAGTCCCTGAGGCTCGCGCTGTGCAAGCCCATCGAAGGAGCCGACGAGGGAGGTTAGCTACATGGTGCATCACGCCACCAATGGGGCTCGCCCCATTTGCAATAGAAAACCCAGAGGCTGTCAGCAGAGGAGCATCCGGAGGAAAACTACTACTATTGTCACTAGACGCCTCTCAACGTCTAGGAAGACTATTTTCATTAGAGGTGTCCGCATCTTCCTCAACGGACATGATGCCCAGGCCATCCCTGACCGGGTAGTCCCTGTTGTGCATGTTCATAACTCCTTTCAGGCCTTGTCTGGAAGAAGGGTAGACAAAGAAGAAGAAGGTCGCCAAGGCCAAAGAGAGCTCGCCACACGACAAAAGAAATTTAAACAAGTATGGGTCCCCAAAAGGGTTCAACCCAGGAAGGAAGATACGCCCATCCGTCCCTACAAGCCCAGGCCATGGGAGATCAGGAAGAGGAGAAGTGAGAGGGGTGCGGCCCCAGGAGAAGAGGAGCATGCGGTCGTGGAGCTTCCGCACCGTGACGTTTTCCATGCCTGCGCCAGATAGGCTAATATCCCAATTGTGAAGGGAAGGCTCCATCAGCCATCGGAGAGAGGCTGATTGGCATATCTACCTCAGGTGCGAGGCCACACACTATCTCCCATCCTCCACGGAGGGCGTGATCAAGAAGAAATGACCGATATGGTCAGAGGGTATTTCAGGGGCTTAGCCAACCCCTCACTAGGCCAGTAGCGCCTGCTCCAGGCATCTATGGCTGAAGAAGAAGAATATTCGCCGATGGAGATCGGGGAAGAAGAAAATAGACAAACTTCGTCCGTGGATGATAACGGACATGAAGGTCCATTCCAACAATATCATGATACTACAGAAACCCCACCACAGCAAGAGGGAAGAATGAGGAGAACGTCATTCTTTGAAAGGCTGACCTACCTGAGTCGGGTGAAGAGAAGTGTCTCCAGATATAAGAGGAGCTTGAATATTGTTTCTTGCAATATGGCCGGAGTGGCCAGAAGATGTGACGGTTTGCCAGATGAACCGCAAGAGTTAGCTCATCTAGCCAATCGGTCCATGCCAGATACCAGGATGGCAACGGCTGCTAGAGAAAAGCTACAGCTGATTGAAGAGAACTGGGAGGTTCCCGAAGTAACCGCCACCCTGGATGTTAATGTGGTGACTGTAGACACGCCATTCCTGACGTCTCCTGAGAAAGTCTCATATTACTATACGACGCCCCGCGACGGCTTACGCATTTCGAATCTCTTAAGTGCTTCCTTTTCTTGGGTCTTCTTCTGCCTTTTTCGGCATCCGGAATCGTCTCGTCACGGCATTCGGACGGCATCAACACCAGTCGGACGCATCAGAGGTTCCGAAACCAGGAAGGGTGTCTGTCGGGCGGCCGCCAACGCCTGAACTGAGGACCCGGGTGGGTCTTTATGGGGGCGTCCAGGCCCCTGGACGCCCCCATTCTTTTAATTTATTTTCCACAGCCCAAAACCAAATAAAAAATAATATATTAATGGAGGCGTCCAGGCCCCTGGACGCCTCCATAAAAACAAATATAAAAAATATAAAATGCCAGCTTTGGCATAAAAAACAAAACAAAAATATAAAATATATTTTCTTGGAGGCGTCCAGGACCCTGGACGCCTCCATCAACTCACTCACGGGGCGCCGCCCACCGAACGACGGTTTGTCGTGTGTGAAAGAATCCAAATTGTGGAGACGTCCAGACAGCTGGACGCGCCCATTTCGAATCACGAGGTCGCCGCTCACAAAACCACGCGTTGTGCCAAACCGCGTGCGGCTTTCGGTGGAGTTCGGTGGACCTTATTGAGGCGTCCGGGACCCTGGACGCCTCCACGAAAATATTCAAAAAAAATGAAGAAAAATAGAATAAAATATTACTTTGGCCCTGATGGAGGTGTCCAGGGACCTAGACGCCTCCACCCTCCGGAGCCCTATAAATAGAGGCCAACCCCCTCAGTTCTGGAGGAGCTTCTAAGAGATCCGATAGGCTGCCGGAGCCCAGAGGCTACCGGAGTCATTTCTAACCCGTGGGGTCTTTTGTAGGTGGAGGTTCCGCCGGCTTCTCGGGTGCCCACGCTCGCGAGAGGAAGGTCATCTTCATCCACCGCGCTTCCACGTCGTCCCTACGCTGCCGGAGCTCCGCCGGATTTCACCACCGGCACATCCAATAAGCCAATCCCTTCCTTTTCTTCGTAGTTCTTTTGCATTCATCATCTCGCATCCTCTATCCCCCTTCATAAGGGCGCCTCTTCTTATATACTTCTTGCATCCATCATCTCATTTTCCTCCTACTCGAGTCCGAGAGGGGTTTAAAAGATAACACCAACCAGGTGTGTGTCTTGCCATCATTTCGTCATTTTTATCGCAAGGATTTGAATACTACACCTTCATCTTTCTAATCCACTCGTTACTTGTTTGTCGTTGTTTTGCAAGGGTACCCAAGGAAAGCCCTCTCCGTCGGCCGGCCGAAGGGGGAGGAAGAAGCAACCCGCCATCTCCCGCTCTTGAGGTAGGCGCGATCACTTTCTTTATTTTGGGGTCTTTTGGCCCCTAGCGATCACATCTTGTTCTCGAGGCCGCGGCGAGTCACTTCCCCAATGGCCGTTTAAATTCCTGTTCTTTATATTCTCTTTATATTCTGTTATATTCTGCTCATATTCTCGAGGCCGCGGCGAGTCACTTCCCCAATGGCCGTTTAAATTCCCGTTCTTATATATTATATTCTTATCTATTCATATTCTCGAGGCCGCGGCGAGTCACTTCCCCAATGGCCGTTTAAATTCCCGCTCTTATATTCTCTTTATATTTTGTTATATTCTTATCTATTCATATTCTCGAGGCCGCGGCGAGTCACTTCCCCAATGGCCGTTTAAATTCCCGCTCTTTATATTCTCTTATATTCTGTTATATTCTTATCTGCTCATATTCTCGAGGCCGCGGCGAGTCACTTCCCCAATGGCCGTTTCAATTCTTGCTATTTAATTTCTGCACCATTCCCGTCCCCCCGAGGCCGCGGCGAGTCACTTCCCGCTATGGCCGTTTAACCCCCATATCTTGCTATATTACATTTGTCCCGCTCGCCCCGCCGGAGCAATCTCCCGTGGTGGCCCCTTCTCTTTTCTCTTATTTCTGTGTTGCAGCAAACAAAAGAGGAGCCCGCGCGCTCCGCGTCTTCTTCGCTCCCCGAACCGCGTGACGTCGCTCACAGATTGGCGATCACGGTGGGACTTCTACTGCTTCCTTTTGGCTACCCTTGCAAGTTCGGCACCGTCCGTGCCTCTCCACCTTGGCGCCCTCGCGCGCCCCCGTTGTGCTCACGGCAGCACTGTCAATTTGATTGGTTGGGTGTTTATTATATGTTTGTTATTTCTGTTGTTTTCTTACTCTATATCTTTGTCAGCATTCCATTGCATACATCCATCCCTCTTTTATATCCTTTTTCATTTTTTCTAAGGATCACCCTTTCCCGGTGAAGGAAGGACTCTCCGTTTGAGAATTCCTCTCAACGGACTAGAATCTCCTCCACTGGGACCTCCGTAAGTCCCCGACATCGAAGAATCTCCTCTTCGTTCACTGGGCTGGTTGTACCATTGAAGTTCCCCGGAGTTAGTCATCCCATTCGTGGTGAGACGAGAGACCCTAGCTGACACGGCGGTGAAACAAAAATAAACTAGGGTCCCTATTTTGTGTGAACTTCGGATCTCGCTAAAAACAAAAAAAATCATCAAAATCAAAACACAAAAAAAGGCGTAAAGGCATCCACTTGTTTGATAATCTCTGCTACCTACTTGCTAGTGTATGTTTTTGCGTTCTGGGAAAACTGTGAGCATGGCTCACGAGTCTTTTGAGGAGAACCACCCTAGTCGTGGTTTGTCAGCCGACCCGCGAGTCTATGCTATGGACTCGGGTCCCTCTCATGAGCCCTCGCATGAGGTGCAGGTTATTGCCGGGGACACATCCCCACCACAGGATATCTCTTCCTTACTGGGCGTCCTCGCCAACACGGAGCTTACCTCTGAACAGCTCCGGGCCTTCCAGGCCATTCTGAAGGGGAAATCTGTTTCCCCCACGCCCCAGGAATCAACTCCGGCCATCGCACCTCTCCAAGAGTCCGTGCAGGCCATTCCATCTCCTTCATTGGCGCAAGCCATCCAGTCTCCCTCGCTTCAAGGACAAGCGAGCCAACAACCACCCTCATTCCAGTTCCCGTCACAATCTCAAACTCCCGTTGTTCCCCACACACCGCTTCAGCCAGGGCCAACTGTCGGCGGTCCGACAGCTCCCTCTCATTCGGGTTCCCCCCTCAAGTCTCCGGGAGACAGTTTCTCCCCCAGTGGCAAGTGCCACCTTCACCTCCAGAGGAGCTCGCCCAATCGCTCCTCAATAGGTTCAATCGCATGGACGAGCAGTTTCAAAATCTGAGAAGGATGGTGGACGTGAAAGCCACCCCGGAGGTTGCTTTGCCAATCCTTCCCGTCATTCATCTTCCTCCCTCCGAAATGCCCACGTACCGCAGATACAATGGTACCGGCAACCCCTTCATTCACCTCAAGGATTTCATGTATGAATCCTCCTATTGGCAAAACGATCAGAGGTCCCTGGCATACCTCTTTCGGAGATCATTGGATGGTCCCGCGCTAGAGTGGTTCTATTCTTTGGAGCCCCGCGAGGCTGAGAATTTTGAAATAGTCCAGAGAAGGTTCTTGCAGAAATATAGGGATAGGGTCGGTCCCTCACTCTCCATTACCGACCTAGTGGCCGAAAAGATGAAGCCCGACGAAGATTTTGTCCGCTATGCTGATAGATGGAGGTCTCTGGCGGAAAGGGATAAGGGATACCCTCTCCGAGCCCGAACAAGTGAAGATGATTGTGTCTAATGCAACTCCACAATTCCGACACGTCCTGGCCATGAATAAACTTACTACAATGGAGGAACTCCATGAAAGGGCCCGGTACATCCAAACCCAGTTAAAAGACTCCCCCATTATGAACATGTTTGAGTCGCCGAAGCCCAAAGTGGTCAGAAAGACAGGCGCTGGTGTCCCAGGCGGAGCCACAGAAGGGGTCGTGACAAATGAGCAAGTGGGTGCGGTCAACAATACCAACTATGCAGTCAACCCAAGGCCTCCACAAATGCCCCGACTTTTCCCTCCAACCAGGTCCTTTCCCTCTTCGTCCTCCACCCCAAAATAATCCACCCCAAGATAATATGCCTCCATTACGTCAACCCCAGCAACAACAACCACAACCTCAGCAACAACAACCACCGCTTCAGTACAACCAAGTTCCACCCCCGAGGAATTATGGTCCCCAACAGCAACAAAGGAGGCCGGTCGGTCCCAAGAGAGCCTACTATCCACCGTTGCCAGAAACTGTGGCGAATATTTTCAACGCCCTCATGGCCTCAAACATACTTGTGCTACCCAGGGAAAGGCCCGTGTGGCCCCCGAATGTTGATACCTCCAAATACTGCGTCTACCACAGGCAGCCAGGACACACAGTAGATTACTGCTTCCAGTTCAAAGATTACATCCACGATATGAATGATGAACATCAAATAGATTGGGATGAAATGAGACGATACGTCACCGCTCTCAAGGCTAGGAGACCTCCTCATAGGCCAGAGCAGCAGTTACAACAGCAGCAGTTACAACAGCAGCAGCAGCAGCAACCACAACAACAACAGCAGCCTCATCAGGCCCCACAACAACAGCCCAACATGGGCATAATCCAGAATCCATTACCGGAGCACCAACAGCCCAATCATCAGGTTAACCCCATCTCCTCCTTCCCGGAAGTCGGGAGAGAGCAGGTGTGGCACCCGGAAAGTACCTCTATTCTTTCTTCCTCCAACCCTATCGTCATGCAACCCCCCCACCTTGCCCGGGTAGCACCTCTTTCTCATCAACCCGCGTCAGTATCACCTTCACCATTTCCACTACCATTACGCCCTCTCATCCGCACCCCGATCTCCTATCAACCGACACTCTCCACTACGCCTTCACACCCTCTCATCTTCTCTCACTCCCCCACTTTACCATCCACCTCTACCACATTTACCCCTACGCCTTCTAAACCCCTTATCATCCGTCAACCATACATAACCCCGTCTTTCCCCACCATATCACCACTAATGCCTTCAAAACCACTCATTACCCATCACCCACCTCAAAATCATTGCCCGCTTCAAGCCCTACCCACTTCTACTTCGTCTCCACCTCCACCTTCCAGACCCCTTATCCTTCATAATCCGTGTGATATCCCCTCTACCTCCACCATGCCTCCACCTAACAAACCCCTCATCAGAATCCCTGCTCCCATCATCACCCCTACTTCATCAACGATTCCTCCACCACTACCCCTCAAATCCCTGTTAAAACCCACTGCTACCCCCATAGAGGTACAAAAGCCGCAGGCAATGGTGCTCCGGAGTGGAAGGATTTTCCACAGGGTTTTCCCCCACAACAGTCAGAATCCTGAGCAATCTCAGCTAGAGAAGGATGATGGAGAACAACCAGAAAGAGCTATCCCTGGAACACAGTATGATCTATTGAAACACTTGGACAAGACACCTGCTCGGATCTCCATCCTGGAGCTACTTCAAAGATCCACATCCCACCAGGCGGCCTTGATGGAATATCTTCAAAAGGTCATGGTTAATGAGGACCTCTCCGTGGAGAATATTTCGACCGTCCTGACCCCAACAGACACACAACCGGCCATCATGTTCCACAACTACGAGCTCGCTCCCAAGGAAGCTCGGAAATATGCATTGTGCATTTCAATAAAAATTAATGGGGTATCCATAAACCCGTGTCTTGTGGACACAGGTGCGTCCATAAATGTGATCTCCATGGACACCCTTCAGTTGTGTGGGGTCAACGAGGAACAAATAAGACCTTCCTCGATCACGGTCACGGCTTATGACAATAGCAAAAGGCCACCACAGGGGATGATTATTCTGAAGGTAGAACTAGGACCCATGTCAATTTCCACGGAATTCCATGTCCTCGACATGGACCCCACATTCAAGGCTATATTGGGCCGCCCTTACATCGAAGCCATGGACGCTGTGCCTTCCACCAACCATCAGTGCCTGAAGTTTCCTTACAATGGGAGGATTATTAAAGTGGTCAGTACACCTGTCCTTCACACAGTGGATGCTATCAACATCTCTCTGCCCTCTGTTTGGTCGTCTCATCGGCCCATATTGTCACTGCTGGACGTGCGTGATCCATCTCATGTTCCACTAGCACCAAAGGAGCCGGTCAGGGCAACCGCAATATCATGTCTCCCTTTTCACTCGAAAGGTTGGGAGATTATGAGGAACATCGGCTATCAACAGGGTAAAGGTCTGGGCGCACAGTTACAGGGTATGCTCAAACCGCCAAAGGAAATTAGGCCGAACCGTAGGTTTGGCCTAGGCTTCAAAGGACCGTTCAAGGCGGATTGGAAGCCCCTCACATGGACTCTATCAAACCACTTCAACAGAGGGCCCGTTGTTCAGATGGGAGATTACCCACGAGAAGCATATGAAGGATCACATGCTGTATATTTGGCTGAAAAATATCCGAGGATCACCAAAAGAGGCAAGATCAAAGATCCGGAATGCGAGTGGGACAAATGGTTCGACATACGGGATATTTCCGTTGCACTGGAAAGGATGTTCTCGTCTCCCCAGCTTGAAGGACCGCCATTGATCTCCGGAATACTAGAGAATATTACCACTCTTGCCAAGGTTCCAAACTATCCTCGTCCTCGCCAGAAGGACCCTGTCATCGACGGATCTTCATCCGTCCTCAACATTGACGTCGACGGCTCATTAGCCGCCATCTTCTCCATCCACTCGTCTCAGCCTTTGCTGATATCTTCTTCCTGGGCCAGACAATTGTCTGATGATCTTCCCAGATCCCCTTCTCTGCTTACATACCTACGCGGGCTTCTCAACCCGCGCCAAGCTTTCAATCATGATCTGCTCTACGAGCCTCCCAATCCTCTAGCCATAACCACTTTTCTCTCTCCTCCGATCTCTTTTCGCTGTTTTGTCATCAAAAATGAAAACGAAAAAAAAACGTCAATTTTCAAACTCCTCAACAACATATCTTCGTTGAGGAAACCTCCTACATCTCCCACGGGTGCGTCCCGCCCTGCGGACCACCCATCCAAGGTCCGATGAGCGACCTTTTCTACCCCTCCTCTGAGGGGTCTTCTCCTGTACATTCTACACCATCCTCTTCGTCTTCCTCTTCTTCTGTAAATATTGTCAGTCAATCTAAGAATGATAGGTCAAGGGTAGTACCTAGGAAGAAATCCAAGGGTAGGCAGATCCCTCGTTGATTCCTTCTAGATTTAGCCGCCAGGTGTCAAGCCCTCCTTGCCATCCCCCAGTTGTTAGAAAATCCCATCCGGCTACCGGAAATAGAATGTGAGGGCGACTGTGCATTTGATGAAGGGTATGGAGTCTATGAGATCACGGATGAAGAATGCCCCACTGAAGATGAGGGTGAAGAATATGAGGATGCGGCGGGGGCATATGCTAGTGGAATGAGGAGATTCGACGAGCCGTCAACCGCCGTAGAAGAATCCACCAAAGAAGTCAACTTGGGAACTGAGGAAGACCCTATGATCATCCTCATAAGTGACAACCTACCACCCTCTGAAGAAGAGGCATTAATTGAAGTTCTCAAGGAATATAAGGACACGTTTGCATGGAGCTACGAGGATATGCCGGGTCTAGATTCAACCTTGGTCGAACACCGTTTAACCCTAAAACCAGGGTCCGTCTCGGTAAAACAAAGGTTAAGGCATTTCCACCCTCAAATGGCTTTGAAAATGAAAGAAGAGGTCGATAAGCTCCACAAAGCCAGGTTCATTAGAGTCGTCCTTTATCCTCAATGGGTGGCGAACATTGTCCCGGTCATGAAGAAAGATGGGAAAGTCAGGATTTGCATCGACTTCCGGGACCTTAACCGCGCGTGTCCAAAGGATGAATTTCCCTTGCCTCACATTGATGTGTTGATCGATAACACGGCAGGTTATGAGACCCTCTCATTCATGGATGGATTTTCAGGATATAATCAAATTCGTTTGATAGAAGAGGATCAGGAGAAGACGTCATTCACTACCCCTTGGGGAACATATTGTTATGTGGTCATACCGTTTGGGTTAAAGAATGCTGGAGCTACTTACCAAAGAGCTATAATGGCCATATTTCATGACATGATGCACATATACCTGGAAGTGTATGTGGATGACTTGTTGGTGAAATCACGGACTAGGATGGAACATCCAGAAGTTTTGGCTAAGGTCTTGCAGAGGTCAAGGGAGTTCCAATTGAAAATGAACCCGAAGAAGTGTGTGTTTGGTGTGTCATCGGGTAAATTGCTGGGTTTCATTGTGAGTAAAAGAGCGATCGAGATAGATCCCGACAAAGCCAAGGCTATCAGGGATATGCCGCCTCCCAAGAATTTGAGGGAAGTCTGAGGTTTAATCGGGAGATTGCAGTTTATTCATCGGTTTGTGTCCCAACATTCACAAAGGTGTAGACCTCTCTACGAGTTGACCAAGCTAGGAGTAGAATTCCACTGGAATTCTAAATGTCAGAAAGCTTTTGAAGGGTTGAAGGAATATCTGGCTAGTCCACCCGTTCTCATTCCACCCAAACCAGAAAAACCTCTGATCCTTTACGTCTCAGCCTTGGATGACTCCGTGGGAGCCGTTCTCGCACAAGCTGATGAAGAAGGCAAGGAACGGGCAACCTATTACTTGTCCAAACTTCTCAATCCCTGTGAGCAGAAGTACACCATCATGGAGAAAACATGTGCTGCCCTCGTTTGGGTAGTGCATAAATTGAAGCACTACTTCTAGGCTCATGAGGTCCACTTGATTGCTCGAATGAATCCTATCAAATTCCTTCTGGAGAATTCCATCCTTATGGATAGGCTAGCACGCTGGCAAAGTTTTCTCTCTCAGTTCAACATCACCTACATCCAACAAAAGGCGATTAAAGGCTATGCCATAGCCGAGCATCTCGCTCACCATCCTCTTCCCAAGTTCGATCCCGTCCAATCAGAGTTTCCAGATGAGGAATTAATGTCCGTCAACCAATCAGATGAGCCAATGTGGACGCTATATTTTGATGGAGCTCTGAATTCTCAAGGGAGAGGAATTGGCGTCGCCCTCCTGTCGCCTGAAGGCTTCACATTCCCATTGGCATACCAACTCAAATTTCCAGTTACCAACAATATAGCCGAATATGAAGCTCTTCTAGCTGGCCTAGAACTCGCTCATTCTTTTCGTATCACTGAGTTGCGAGTCGTAGGTGATAGTCAACTCATCCTTCGCCAGGTGCTCACTAAATATCGCACTCGCGATCCCAAACTCAAGCCATACCAAGAACTCACTACTGCCTTTGCCAAACTGTTCACCAAACTGATCTTTGTTCATGTCCCTCGTCATCAGAATATTCTCACCGATGCCCTCGCCTCGTTGGCATCATCCATAAGGTTCCCTCTAGGAAGATGGTTTGAGTCCATTTCTATCTACAAACATCACGCCCCTACAATCAATGATGCTTCCTACGTAAATATCAAAGATAGGATAGCAAGGAAGATCCTGCAGGAAGATATCCTTGAGAAGAGGGAAATCATGTTGGCAGAGGCTGAAGAAGAACTGGCTGATGAAGAGAAACCATGGTTCTATGAAATCGTCAAATACTGCCAAGATCAGTCTTATCCTAAAGGGGCCACCACAGAGGACAAGAAAGCCATAAGAAGGGTGGCTCAGAAATACACATTGGTTGGAGGTCTACTCTATAGGAGGAGCCTTACTGTTATTATGTTAAGATGTCTTGGTGACGATGAGGTTTGGAACTGTGTAGAGGAGACGCACTCGGGTGTGTGCGGTGGCCACATGAATAGTCAGATGCTCGCCAAGAAGATCATTCAGCAAGGCTTTTACTGGCCCACTATGGAAGAGGATTGTGCTGTCTATGTCCGTAGGTGTGTCAAGTGTCAACTTCACGCCGATAAAATCCATTCACCATCTTCCTCACTTCATCCAATATCCTCCCCGTGGCCTTTCTCCTTGTGGGCATTCGACATCATTGGTCCCCTAGGTGATCCCAATTCCCTCACCAAGCAGAAATCTTCCATCCCTACTGCGACGGAATACTTCACCAAATGGGCCGAAGCTGAAGCTTACGCGGAAATCAAGGCGTCAACAGTCTGCAAGTTCATCATGAAGAACATCCTCGCCAGATTTGGCGTCCCAAGCACAATCGTCACCGACAATGGGCCACAGTTCATTTCTTAGGACCTATGCGACCTCTACAAAAGGTACGCAATTGCATTGCATCATTCATCGCCTTATTACCCACAAGATAACGGCCAAGCGGAGGCCACCAATAAAACATTGCTCAAAATCATCAAAAAAACCTGCGAGTCTAGTAAGTTTTCAGACTGGCCAGAAAAACTTATCGAAGCCATATGGGCCTATCGCACTTCAATCCGTACCCCCACCGGGAAGACTCCATTTGCCCTTACTTATGGTATGGAAGCAGTAGTCCCGTACGAGACTCTGATCCCTTCTCTCATGGTACAATTGGACGAGGAATTTCCCCTCGACGATCGTCGTAATTCACTCCTCGCCCAGTTGGAACTCTTGGATGAGAAGCGGCTGGCCGCTGCCGAACACGTGCGTGTGTATCAAAATAGACTCGCTCGCTTTTACCAAAAGAAAGTCGTTGAGAGAAAATTCAAAGTCGGTGAGATGGTCGTAAAAAGAATTTTTGTCAAACCTGGAGGTCCGCGTTCTAAGCTCCAACCCAATTGGGAAGGACCATTTGTAATTCAAGCCGTGTACCCTGGCAACGCCTACAAGCTAGTCAACGCCGAAGGGACCGAGTTATCCCACCCTTGGAATGGGCTTTATCTTAAGAAATACTACCCTTAGCACAAAACAAAAAAATGATGAAAAGATAAAAAATATCAAAAATAAAGAAATATTGAAAACCACTAAAAATATGGAAAATTCAAAATGCCAATGCCTGGTGGTCACCATGTAGTCAAGTCACTGCATCTAACCTTCATGTTAGGATAGGGCCCATTAAGGCTTGGTAGGCACCGGGTCTTGGTTTGCCAGAACCGTGGAGATCCCTGTCCGGCCACGTCGGCCTATGCTCGCTCGAAGGAAGCTAACATGTGCTCACTTATGTATTTTATTCAAAAAAAGTCGGTAGCATCACCTACGGTGGGGCCCCACCCAGAAGATCTCCGGAAGCTGTAATCTTTATTCTTTTCTCTTCGACCAAATGAGACAGTCGACGCCCTTAAAACGCTGAGCATGAGAAATCGAAACTCAAACCCCAAAGGTAAGAGTAGGATCCATTTCCTCGAGTATCAATAAGAGCACGAGAAGAGGGCAGTGTCCCCGCAGGCATACGAAAAGGGAGCCCACAAACGTCAAACGACTATATCTCCCTCACAAAAAAAATACAAAATTAAAATCAAGAGAAAAGCCTGGTCGTGACCGTGCCTGTTGCGATAAACGGAACCCCTCAAAGCAAAAGTCTGAATCCACAAAAGGGGCCGTGGAATGTAAATACTCAAGATTTGGTCCGAAGTTGCCCCAAAGGAAAGAGTTAATGGGCCCTTATTCGCTCGCCGGGTTAACGGCTTTGCCGGTCCTCTCAGGAGGTTTATCCCCTACACTCTTCCTTCTCCCTCCAAAGATGAAGGTTCGATGGTGTTTCTGAAGGGTGAAAACTGCCCAGGGTCTGCGACCTTATTTTAATATACACATTTGGTTGCCTACTTTGAAAAGTAAAAGCTATCGCTACGAAGGAGTCTCCGTGTTTCTGGCTGGTCAAGACCCCTGTTTACCACCTTGATGTCTTCTTGTTTAACCTCGGGCTTAGGCCAATGCAAGCGCGTCACCTATGGGTGCGACGACGTCTGATTCTGGGTCAGCGTCGCGCGGTTGGTCATTGGGGTTCCAGGGTGTTCCATCATATACCATCTAGAGTTGTGAGGAAACAGACCCGGGTCGGGCAAATCTCTTACCTCAAACACCTTTTGGGTGAATCCATGTGGTCGGAAGCGACTGGGAGCCTAAGCATGGCATGACGGTATTGCCATCAGGGTAAGTCTTAGCCGGCGGGATCATCATTCGAGGGGTCTAGAGGCCCAAATCAACCTAGATGTGCACTTAGGATACCTGGGAGGTTAGTAAGACACCCCTGTTCTCACGTAGGTTAGGTGCCATTTGGGTGCTTGCTAGGCGTTAGCAATAAAAAATTGAAATGATAAAAACAACAAAAAATGGAAAAGAGAAAATGTACATATTTGTAAACAAAAAAAATCTTTTTTATGATAAAACAAAAAAATGCCAAATATAAAAAAAGAAAACAAATCAATTTTGCATGATTGCATTTGCGTGCAGCATCTCACTTTTAATACCGCTTGCATTCGTGTGCTTTCCTGTCGCATTTATCATCACCGCATCTTTCCCTTGCCTTCGCTAAATAAAGGCTTGGCCCCTTGACCAGTTATCAAGGACAGTCACTGTGACCATTTGCTTATTGAGCAAGGGGCCAAGTCAGAACAGAAATTCTGATTTGTTTGTTTCAGTGATGTGTGCAGGGATTCAGGCAACAGAAGCAAAGGTGAAAACCAAACAAACCGAACCTTGTATTTTATTCCAAAAACTAAAAAAATTACATCAAGTTCCGCCCTCTCTCTCTGCATTACTCGTCCCACTACTCTCCGGGCAAAACGCTCTCAGAGGTGCTACCCAACTACGAAAAGCGGTACTCCTACCGCTCTGTACTCCCCTTCCTATTCCCACACCCCGGCGTTGATCCACGGAAGCAGCAGAAAAGCTACCAACATGAAAGCCACGCTCTCTTGCTCTTCGGTAGCGCTCCTCACTATCTCTCAGCCACTGTTCAGCAAGACCAAGGCTGGTTCGGAGTTCGAACAACTGGGCCTCCATGGCCCTCCGTTCCTCCCTTTCAGTCAATCTGTTGGCCTTTTCTCTCTCTGCGTCTCTTTCTCTCTCTGCACGTTCTCTCTCACGGTCTTCCCTCTCCAACTGGAAAGTAATCCTCAGTTCCACAGCATCCCTGGAAGAGTCGTCATCAGGATGACACCACAGTTCCCTCTCCAGTTCTGCTATCCTAGCCTCCCTCTGCGCAGCTTGGGCAAGCGCATCTTCCGTCTCCTTTTCCTGCCGAGTGTACCATCTCAGATACGCGATAAGGCGTAAACAAAGAGAACTCAACACTGAAACTTTTGCCTGTATACAGAGCATTTATCTTGCCTCCGCAGCACGCTGCGTGGCGTGAGCAAGTTGCTCATGAAGCAAGTCAAGTTCTGAGGTGGGAACCCACAAGCTACAAGAGGCACCACCTACTCCCATCGCTGGGGAAGCCCCAATCTGGGCATGCTACGACCGCCTGAATTAGCAGCCAACATCTGGAATCTGGGGTTTTAATTAGGAATGCACTGTACACCTACCAAGGCGCTCGTAGCTCCACGGGCATCGCCCAATTGTTGCTCCATCTCTGCCAAGCGAGTTCGTAAATTCGCTATCATGGCATCCCGGACATCCTGCAGCCATACGAGTCAGCATTTTCACCAGAAAACCAAAAAAAGGAGAAAGAAGAAAAGAGAAAAAGGGGAAATCTACCTCCACAAGTCCCCGGGGTTGGAGCCGCTCTGCGTACTTTGTCCTATATAGACGCAAGTAGTCCTCGCTATCCCGTGCATGTGATTCTACAATCGTGCCACCCCGTTGCCAGTCTTCATACTGTTCGGGAACCGCACGCGCCAGTCAATGCAGGTCGCCGGTCCTTGCGTCTCTCTCCCAACGTGAGGTGGCGCAGCTGAATCCACCCATTCTTGAGCCAGTCCCAAAGTCCTCATAACCAATCGTAGCCGAAGCGGCTCGATTTCATTCAGGCAGTGCATCCACAGTTCCCGTCCGAACCGGGCACGACTTGCTAGAACCCACGGCTGGTCGACATCAACCATGTTTGAGTAGGGTCTCCAGTTTACCATCGATGCAGGGAACTCC
The DNA here is from genome assembly GCA_022559845.1 of Amorphophallus konjac. Taxonomy (NCBI): domain Eukaryota; kingdom Viridiplantae; phylum Streptophyta; class Magnoliopsida; order Alismatales; family Araceae; genus Amorphophallus; species Amorphophallus konjac. The sequence goes on along the minus strand of CM040128.1, from coordinate 175,250,804 downwards.
TGTAGCTCCCGCCTTAGCACCATCAGTTGGTAGGTTAGGGGTGCCGCACTCACGATGGGTTCCCACCGCCTGGCTAGCGGCACCATCGCGGGTCGCCAATGCCGAGCTCTCCCCATGGGGAGGTAATAATAGCTCCACAGCTGCTCGGCGCAGGTCATCAGTACCTTGCAAAAATACAAAAAAAAAAATACAAAACAAGTAAAACCAAAAATACCTGGATGAATGGTGTAAAACCACTCACAGCCATCTCACGATCCACTTCTTGGAACAGGCCTGCAAACAAGTGTGCCAGCATGGCAACTCCCTAGGCGTAGTATCCTACTCTTTCAAGGTCTGATAGCAGCTCCAGGAAGCGACATTAGATACCATCCCCTTTCGAGCTCAGTACCAATCTCCCCAAAAGGAAGAGGAGAAATCTCCTCAAATCTATGTTGCATCTTTCCCAGTTGCCGAAATCTGTGCAGTACACGGCACGGCATCCTATTTCCATTCTTTCCATGAACACTTCTGAGGATTCGTCGTCCCGCCGACGAGTGTCGGTGAGCCCTAATGCATCCATGAGGGACGCCCTAGCTACCGACCTATTTTTCCGACCATCTAGGTCCAAACCCAGTAGCTTCTGAGCACCTTCTCGGTAATCTGCATAAGTGACCCCGGTCACTGCCTCACCCTCCACCTTTAGGCCTGTGATCCAGACCACATCCTCCAAGCTGGGCACCATGTGCCCCCAGGGCATCAGGAATGCCCGACTCACTGGGTCCCATCTCTCACACAAGGCTTGGATCAGGACCAGGTCGAGCTCGAGCGGCTCAATCCGAAGAAAGGTGCCAAATCCCATCACGTCTAGCCTCACCTTCTGAAAATCTGGGAGACCTCGGTATGCTGCCACTACCAACTCCCATGAGATCTGTGATTTCATCACACTCTACGCATACAGGGAATGGAGAGGAGGTTTGATCAGAAAGATAGGAAGAAAAAAGAATGAAAAAAGGGCAGGAAAACTTGGCTTACGAGTTGTGATTGGGCCCTTTCGCTGAAGTGCCCTTCGAGGTCCGAAAGCCTCCTGGAACTACTACCACTAGACCTGCTTCTCTTCGAGGAGTGGGAAGATTCGCCCTCCATCCAACTCTCGGAATTTTGAACTCCTCCTCTCCCGTGAGAACTTGTGCTCCTCGAGTTAGCTCTCGATATACTTGGGAGGATAAAAGGGACAAGAATTTATAGAAATGGAAGGAGTGCAGGCCAAGATTGCCTCCATCTCCTTTAATGATAGCCCTCGCGATGAGGCACCTACCATGCGGTAACGTGTGCCACTTCACCGCTCGCACAGGGTGATTGATTAAACGAAGAATATGACGACTAGCCCCCTATGTTGTCTAGGGATACCCTATCATGTTTTGGAGGACGTCCGAAAAATTTGACACAACATCCGGAAAAAGAGACTAGGGCCGTCATTATTGACTTCGACGGCAGATTCTCTTAGAAAATGGTCGCAACAAGACGCGATTCTTTGCTTGGGGCGGAGTCTCGGCAGACCCATCACATAGGAACAGTGCAAAGGAGAAGAAGTGTAGGGAAGAAGGAACGCACAAGAGAACAAACAAGCAGCAGAAAATTAAATCACTCCATTCATAATTCTACACAAGCTGTCATAAACACTACAATCATAGAGAGGAGGCGGGTCCACTAGCTCGCCAACTCTTGCCATTATCTTCATGCTCGTCCCTCTAGGCGTCCCTCTCCTCTCCCCTGAGGTGAGGGTCCCTCAGAAGCCTCCGGGATCCCCGTGTAGTAGCACCCGCCTCGCCTCGTGGCTCCGGCTCCACAGCAATGACTCGCTGCTCCTCCCCTGGCGTGGCAAAGAAGCCACTAGCGACAAAGCGACCAGACTGGCGCAGTCACTCCCCGAACTCTCGCGCTCTCTCGTAGCGCGTCTCCATCCCTCCTAGCCTCTGCACGACGGCCTGAAGGCCCAGCTGGAGCTCCCTCACTTGGGCCTCCAAGGCCCTCCTCTCGGTCTGATCCCGCTGTCACTCGAACCTTCTCTCGGCTTTCTCTCTCTCTGCCTCTCTCCACATCATCTGCAGAAGAACCCTTAACTCCAGGATGTCTAGAGAAGGTCTCTCCTCACCGCGATGTCGCAGCTCTGCTATAGTCGCCACCCAGGCATCACGCTCCTCTTCCGCCCGGGCAGCCCGAGCCACCGCACCGGCAAGTTACTCCCGGAGGGAGGCAATCTCAAGAAAAGGGGCCGAGGAACCAGAAGATGCGCCGCCAGCCACTCCCACCATCGCTGTCTGCTGGGCACGCTGGAACGAACAAACAACAGCCGTCAGCTAAGCTCCACATTTAAAAACAGAAAATACAGCACTTAGCTTACCAAGAGCGATAGTTCTTGTTGAGTGGCGGCCAGCTGCCGCCTGACCTCAGCTAATTGGGCACGCGACCCGTCGATGTCGCGCATATCCCCGGCTTGGGGAAGCCCCGCATAACTCTCTCTCTGCCGCCGCAGGAAGTCGACACTATCCTGCACCAGTACGCTCCCTTGCTGTCCAGGGAGACGTATGCGCCAATCCTCGAGCTTCGCCTTGTCACGACTCTCCTTCCTAACACGGCTCGGCTCGTCTGCACTCGCCCACTCATCGGCCAGGCCCAAGCTCCTCGCCATGTCCTGCACCAAGAAAGAAGGGCCTCGCATCATAACAAAGAACACGTCCCCTGTCTAGGACGCGTCCATCATTTGAGTGCAACACTCGCCGAACCCTTTCCCCCCTCGCGCGGCTCGCTTCAAAACTCAAAATGGATCAAAAGAAGGGGAAACCGAAGCACTCACCAAGCCGTGTTCACTTCCTTCCGCGCCATTGGGCCCCTCGGGTCCCTCAGGGGCCCGAAGCAGCCCTTCCTCCTCCATGGACACCGTTCCGTGTTCTTGCGTGTCCCTCCTCGGGCGAGGAGTTCCTCGTCCCTCTCCACCTTCACCATGGTCGGGCCCACCGAACTCCATCGATCAAAAGAGGAGGAAGATGAAAAGGGGGCAAGCGAGTTTCGGCGGAAGGCGGGCTCGTTTGCGGGTAAAAGGCCACCCGATGCTTTAAATTTGAATTCGAGGATTAAGACGCGTCCTCGCGCTTGGACGCGCCCAAAAAAGGGAGAAAGGAAACAGAATCCCCGTGCAAAGCGCAGTTCCTCGCTGTTCAGGGCAAAGTCTCGTAAGGCATGCCTCGAAACAACTCGGTGCAGCAGAAAAGTGAGAGAGGAAAGGTACACACAACACAAAAAAGTCATTTTCATTTCATATAATAGTCGAAAGTGCATCATGCAGTAAGGAGGGTGGAGCGTACAAGCAACTCTCTAACTCTCACCATCACCCTCCTGGTCATCTCTATCCTCCCTCCTCTGACGGGGATCCCTAGGGGGCCTCTACGACCTCTGCAAACCCTGAGAAGCTGTGCTCGCCTCGCCCTGTGGTGGCACCCCAGCCTCGAAGGCATGACGACGCTCCTCGGCCGAAGAAACCAGATAGCTGCCCATGGAAAAAGAACCAGACTGACGAAGTCGCGCCCCGTGTCCCTCGCCATCTGGTACCGCTCCTCGCTCTCTCGAAGCCTCCCCTCCGCCGTGCGGAGACTCAATCGGAGCTCCATCAGCTGGGCCTCCAGAGCCCTCCTCTCGTCCCAGTCTCGCAGTCGCTCCGCCCTCCTATCCTCTCTCTCTCTCTCTCTGTGTCCTCTCTCTCTCTCTACCCTCTCTCTCCCTCTCCCTCTCCTCTCTCTCTCGCGTCGCCTCCCTCCTCGACAATTCGAGGGCGATCCGCAAATCCAGCACGTCACGAGGGAGCTCCTCAGCCTCCCGTCGATGCTCCTCCTCCAGCTCCACAATCCGGGCGTCACGCTCCGCCACCCGAGCGTCGCGCTCCTGCTCAGCACGAACAGCACGGGCCAGGGCCTCCCGAATCTCGGCCACCTGTCCAAACACGCATGCACTGTGAGAGAGCAGTGATGGAAGGAAAGTAGCTAGAAGAGGGTCATGGCCAAGCAAGCACTCACTCGAGCCTCGCGGTCACGCTCGGCCTCCTCAGCCCGAGCCACCGCATACGCCAGCTGCTCCTGAAGGGCAGAGATCTCCGGGGGAGGGCCCCACGAACTGGAACCCGCTCCACCAACCGTCCCAGCTGCTGCTGCCTGGTGGGCCCGCTGAAACACGGGGCAAACGACGGTTAGAGGCTAAGCATCGAAATCCAGGTCACAAAAAAATGCATCGCATAAACTCACCAGGATCTCCAACTCCTATCGGATGGCCACCAACTGCCGCCTGGCGTCCGCCAACTGGGCCCGCAGGTCGGCGATCATGTTGTCACGAGCATCCTGCATTGCACATAAGTTAGTGCCACATGCATATACATATAGAAGGGTGAAGCATTTTCATTTCACTTACCCCTGCCATACCACCAAGGAAGAGGCGGTCCCCGTACGTAGCCCGGTACCGTCTCAGGTAATCAGTACTGTCCTGTACATGGGACACCACTGGGACCCCGCCCTGCTGCCAGTCCTGGTACTGTGCCAGGAAGCGCGTACGCCAGTCCACGATCTTCGCCTTCCCCTTGGTCTTCCGCCCGATGCGGACCGGCTCGTCTACATCGACCCACTCCTGGGCTAGCCCCAACTTCCTCATCACTAGCCTGAGCTGCAACGGCTCGATCTCGTTCAGGCAATGGACCCACACGTCCCGCCCGAAATGAGGAAGACCCGCTACAACCCAGGGCTGGCCAGTATCGCCCATGCCCAGGTAGGGCCTCCACACCACCTGCATCACCATACATACATCATGTTAGTTACCATTCAGTCACATGCATAAAAACACAAAAAAATCATACGCATCATACCATGGCCTCGGGATACTCGCTCAGCTACCGACGAAGTGACGCCAGCTGGTAGCTGTGTGGTGCCGCTACCACGACCGGCCTCCACTGTCGCGCTAGAGGAACGGCTCTCTTGTTCCCCTGCCTGGCCCTCCCCATCGGGAAGTAGTAATAACTCCACACTTGCATCCATCATACATCATTAGCACGAGTAATTGCATATTTAACTACGGTAAAATGCATAAATAAATTGTGTACCTGGAGAAAAGGTGCGAAGCCGCTGACTGTCGTCTCCCTCTCTGAGGTCTGGGAGAGATCAGCAATCAAATGGGCAAGCAGAGCCGCTCCCCACGCGTAGTGCCCCACTCTGTCTAGGTCCGCCAGGATCCCGAGGAAGCGGCAGTGGATACCGTCACCCTTCGTCCCCAGCAGAAGGCGGCCCAGGAAGAAGAAAAGAAACCTCCGGAGGTCTAGATCCACCAGCTCCCGCTCACTCGGGTCCTGGGTGAAAGCTGCACGGGCATCTCCCTCCAGTCGTGCCAGAAACTCCGCTCTAGTCTCGCTAACCCGCTGGCGCGGGTCAACGAATCCGAGCGCCTCCATGATCTCCACTCGGCCAACTACCCTGTTGTCCCTGTCAGTCACGCTCGTCTCTAACCACAGCAGGTCCAGGGCACTCTCTCGGTAGTCGGGGTAGGTGACCCCACTCACCGCCTCTCCGTCCACCCGTAGCCCGGTGATCAGAGCCACGTCCTCCAGTGACATCACCATGTGCCCCCAGGGCATCAGAAACACCCGGCTCGGCGCGTGCCACCGCTCCCTCAATGCCTAGATAAGAGGAAGGTCGAGCCGAAAGGGCTCGATCCTAAGGAAAGCTCCAAAGCCCATGGCGTCCACACGCGCCCTCTAAAAGTCTGGCAGCCCACGGTATGCTGCCACCACTAGGAACCAGCTGATCCGGCCCTTCATCACGCCCTGCACACCACAAAACCAACAAAAGAACACATCAGCATCATGGATAGTAATAAACAATAACATTGTATATGCTACTTAGTTATTTTGTTTTTATTTTTTTTAAAAAAGTATTTATGTTTTTTTGGAGGCATCCAACTCCTTGGACGCCTCCTTTTTATTTTCTTCATTTTATTTTTAGAAAAACCCAAAATCAAAAACAAAAACAAATAAAAAATATAGATATATTATTATGGAGGCGTCCTACATCCCGGACGCCTCCTTTTTTTTAAATCCTATTTTATTATTTTATGTAAATGAATAAATAAATAAAAAGAAAAAAGAAAATTTGGAGGCGTCCAGGCCCTTGGACGCCTCCATCCCTCACTCACCGGTCCTCACCGCATGGCCTCTCGTCCGCCTATCCAGCCTATTAAACCAACAGATTGAAGTTACGAAGAGCTTACCGGGTCGTGATCGTCCTCTCCCGCGTCGCCAGCATCCACTGCAGCCTCCACGGCCAAAGGAGGAGCCTCCTCCTCTGCGGCAATCTCCTCCGCCGCAGCAGCCTCCTCGGCATCGTCCCTCAGCCTCCTGTTGACGTCAAAAAAAAATGATAATGATCATGCGGCATGCGCATCTCAGCACTCGAGAGCAAGTCGAAGACGGAAGGGTCGAGTAAACCTTATGCCTCCTCCAAGAAGGACGAATACCTAGCCGGTGCTCCGTCACCCGACAAAGAATCCCCTCGTGTTGAAGAGACAGCCCCGACTCTCCAGTGGCATTGCCAAAGGCTGAATCAAAAGAAACTCGGGAATTCGAACACGTGTTCGGCACGCGCCGGGGATCACTCGAAGTTCCAAATCGGGATGCAGAGGCCCTGAACTAAACACCCCGACGGCGGTGCATTACGACTAAAGTAATACAGGAGGATAAGCATCCATCCGAATAGCCGCGAAGCCGAGATGAAGTCTAAACCGGTGCGCCCTTATATGGTCTTTAAACCGGCGCGCCCCTTCCAATGGCCTTAATCTGGTGCGCCCTTGCATGGTCCTTAAACCGGCGCGCCCCTTGCTTATGCTTAATCCGGCACGCCCCATGAACTCCCTTGCTTTTGTTAAAACGGCGCCACTCCCTTTATGTTAAAACGGCGCGCTCCTGGTAAAGGGCCACCCCTTTGAATGCACTAAACCGGCGTGCCCATTTTGGAGTGCTAATACGGCGTGCTTAGTTTAAAAACAAGCCTTTCTCTGAGGCCTTTATCCGGCGTGCAGTGAAGCCATCCCGTCATCAATGCGGTCCCCTGTTTCCTGGGAACGGCATGATGACAAACAAGCCTGAAGTGGTTAAAACTCCCATTTTGATCCGGAGGGCAACCGAGCATATGCCGTGAATGGAAGTTCTCGAGCCCCATCCCGCCTTGTGCTCATTTCGTCGGTCGGCCGGCCATTCTTCAGCAAATGATGAAAGCAACGTGGCTCCCGGTGGATATGCCAGCGGAGGAGGAGGCCATGCCTCTGCCCCCCTCCCGGTCACACTATAGCCTCGGCGGAGGTAACGTCGACAGCGGCAGCAAGGCCACGACAATAGCAGCAGCAGCAGGGCAACGTCATCAACGTCAGCAGCAGCAGTGGTGGTTACGGGAAACAAGGAACCAACGGAAGGAAGGAAAATACAGAGGACATCCCTCCAAAACAGGGCCTCCGGCCCCTATAAAAGGAGCGCCCAGGCGAAGCTTAAATCGGTTGGAGGGTTGGAGGGGGAGAAACTCCTTGAAGCCAGAAGCCAGTGTTCCTGTGAGAGCGAAGTGAAGTGAGAAAAAAGAAGGAGAGAGCAGAGAGTGAGGTGAGGGAGATACAGCTCTCCTCTCCCCTTTGTTTCTTTTTCTTTCCTCCGATGTATTCTTCCCTTCGGTTCTTTTCTTTAGATGCATGAAGAGCCCATGTATTTGCACCCCCCCTCGTGGTGAAATGAAAATGATCCTTCGGGAGATCCTCTTTTTTTGATATGTTGCATCTTCTTCTCCCCCTTCGGAATACGTTCAGGCTGTAGCCCCCCTTCCTACTTGGTCTCCAGTGCTTTTTGATCTCCCTCCCCACTTGTTCCCCTTTGAGGGATCATTACCCATGAGTCGTGAGAGCTCTTGAAGGCTAGTCCTCGAGCTTTTCCACACTCACACTTGGGTTATCGGACCGCGTGAGGTCTACATTTTGAGGTTCACCCTGGAGCAATCCACTTGGTGTTCCTCTATTTTCTCTGGCAATCGTCTGTTCGGGGGAGGTGCTGCGCAAATTTTGCCAGAGGAAGAACACGTAAGAACAGAGGATGCGTAAGAACAGACAGACGAACAAACTAAGCCCCCCCCTGAATCAAGCTAAATCTCTGAGTTCTTGCACAAACTCTTCTAACGAAACACTTAAATCTTCCTGCCACTAACATAATCCATCAATAAGATGAGCAAAGCAATCAATAAATCAACTTGCAGTTGAAGGAAAGAAGAAACAGAGCATAAACGGGTTGAAAGGAAGCTATACAATTCTTAATCCGGCGCCGCCTAATCCGGCGTGGGTTAATCCGGCGCGCTACCCCCCCGCACCGGTTTAACCCCACACTCAAAACCCATTTCATTTTCTTTGCCATTAATCGGCGCGCCCCTTGCATAGCCGCCTTAAACCGGTGCGATATACTGTTCATTGCCCTATTCCGGCACGCCCCTGGAGCCTTTTCCTTCTTGCCATAGAACCGGCGCGCCCCCCCCTTAACATCTTGAATCGGCGCGCCCCCCCTCAACATCTTTAACCGGCGCGCCCCTCTTAATACACTTAAACCGGGGCACCACTCCTCTTGATACTAATCCGGCGTGCCTAGAAGAAAGAAGGTGATCAAAAAATAAAAGAAAACATGCAATTCAAGTTAATAGAAAACTGATCAAAGGTCTCCCCTCCACTATAATCCAAATTTTGTTCCGGGGGCGCTGCCCCCGGAAACCCCCGCAAGGGGCGTTGCCCCCTCGAACCCCACGACCTGACCGCGCAGGTCGATCCGCGTGCGAGGGCGCACGTTGCCGAGTTTGGGCTTCACACTTAATAACCCGCTCCCCCGGACTGTGCGTGAAGAGAAAAGTAATGATGCCCCGTGGTATCAGACGTGGACCTCGGGATCCCCGACATGGTCATGATCCGTGCACCTCTTGGGCCGATAGTTCATCAGCTTGACCCACTTCTTCCGGGATCCGATCCCGCACCCACGTGAAGCGTGCCGTACCTACGGCAAATATCCAAATGTCTTTGTTGTTATCTCCGATGCTTCAATTATGAACTCCCGACCGAATACTGGATTGTCCGTTAGTGGCTGATGTATATATACCGGGATCTAATCCCGCACTTTCATTAAATTCCCCGCACTCGCAGCAAGTATTTATATGGTTTTGAACACCGTTTTGCATACCGATGCGGAGGGTTTAAATCATGTCAACCCAACTCGCATGCTTTAATGAAAAACGATCTGTAGGTCATTTGGCCCCTTTTCTTGGCGATTAATCAGAGGTCTTCACCTCTCCGAGGGGATGTAATTAACGTCGTGGCCTTTATGGCGCGGCGGGTCTCCAGTCCCGACCCGATATCCACAATCATCTGATTAGTCAGACGGAGCGCACCCCGGGCTTCGGACCACTCCAGTCTCAAAGCCCGAACACATTGTCACCTAGGTGACTGGCAGGCCCTCGCACTAGATAAATCGACAAAAAAAACATCCCGATATTTCGACCAAGAATTTCAGTGCGTTCCACACCTCCTCGGACGACGAGCCCGTCGTTTGCGCTTCTCTCCACCCTGGCTCGGGCCTCCTTGCTCCATTGGGACTAAGAATGGGTCGTCTGGATTGACTGGGTCGTTTGAATGAACAGTAAATGAGCAAAGGGGGGAGGCCCCCCCCATATATATAGAATCCACCTTGTTTGGGGCGTCCAGGCGCATGGACGCCCCCACCTTTTTTTTATTTTTTTCAAAATTCAAAAACTTAGGGGAGTCCAGGCGCGTGGACGCCCCCAAAATAAAAAAACCAAAAAAATAAAAAATAAAAAATTAGGGGCGTCCAGGACCCTGGACGCCCCCCAAAACAAAAAAACTAAAATTAAAAATAAAAAATTGGGGGCGTCCAGGGCCCTGGACGCCCCCATAATAAAAATTTCAAAAAATATATAATAAAAGAAAAAAAAAGATAAGAGTATGTATATAATCCAAACAAAAGAAAAAACACAAAGAAAAAGAAAAACCACAACAAAAGATAATAATAATTAAGGGGACGAGGGTCCAAAACATCCATGCCAGATTTTATTCCATCAGAAAAGCAGAATAGGCTACATCAGGGGTTTAGGCGCCTTAGGCCTTAACTTCTCCAGTTCGGTCACATAAGCTCTCCACAGCTCGCATTCTTCCCCCACATGCGCTAAGGCCTTTCCCGCAACACTTGTCTTCCAGGGTGCTTTGACGGTCTTCGCTTCCTTCGCATCCGCTTCAGTGCCCAACTCTCTCTTCTTCAAAGGAACGATGCCAGTCGGTAGTGGGAACGAATGGCGTGGAATGCCGACCTGGAGGCAGCATCGATGCGCGTTATAAAGGACAAACTCGGTCGCACCAATCAGTTGGAGATCAACTTCAGAGGAAGGCCTCATGAGGAGCTCGAGCGAAAGTAGACATGCCGGTGCGCAAGTAAAGAAGCTTTGTGTCATGGTTCGAAAGTGGGACCGCCAATCTTCACGTTTCTTCAGCCACGGAACACGGTTCGCTACAGTGCCACCAAAGCCTAACACGTCGGTTATGTGATGAAGCGGGCTTTGTTGGAAAAGCTTCGAAGCCGTTGGCATTCCCTCGTGGTGGTTGAATTTGAAATGTAAATCCAGCCAGCAATTCAGGACAAGTGCGCAACCAAAAGGAGGCTTACCCAGGCTCGAGGCAGTAAGGCCACTATATAGGTAGGCAAGGACAGCGGGTCCCACCCTCTTTCCACGCCAGATCCCGCAGATAGCACTCAGTTGGTCTTCCTCTACCATGTTGTCGGTATAAGGAAACAAGAGGGCACCCGCCAGACAAATGGTGAACCCTTTCATGATTCCCTCCAAATAGTCATCGTCTGGTAACCCTCTCAGGGCCTCCATGACCCATTCCGCGAGCTTTTGCAAATCAATTCCCTTTTGAGTACGAACCTTTCGGGCTGCGTCGGGCGGCATGAAGCTTCCAAGGACGCTTTCGGAAGTCCCCCGTGTCAGCATCCGCATAGCCTTCACCTTCCCGTCACTCTTGAATTTCTTCAATCCGAGCAGAAGTTTCACCTCCTCGAGGAGGATGGTCGCCTCGAAGGTCGGGAAGATAAAAGTGTGGGTCTGGGGATGCCAGATCTCCACTAGTGCGCCCATAGCCGCCCAGTCCATACGAATCTTCTCGTAGTGTTTGGCGTGAATAAGGAGCCCCTGCAGATGCCACTTCGAGAGTATGGCCCTCATGCCGATGGAGATGTTGGAAGTTAGCTTTGAAAGCCATGGCAGTTTGGAAAACTTCCTCGGGCCTGGGAAGAGTGGATATGGCTGGAAGAGAAAAGAAAGAAGATGAAATGAAGGAAGTAAGAAGAAGGTTCACGTGGAGAAATTTGAAAAGAATCAGCTTACCATATGCGACATGATCGTCCCACTCAGATGACCCTCGAGGTCGGAGAGTCGCCTGATCTCGCTGCTAGGCCTGCTCCTCTTCATAACGCGGGAAGACTCTCCTTCCATCCTGAAATCTCTAGATTCTCCTCTCTTTCCTCTCCTGAGCTTCCAAAACCCACCTTGATGCTTTTGAATGAACTAGCCTAAGGGGAGTTCTTATAGGAAGGGTAGGGCGCTACAGGACGGAATATGTCACATCAGCGGTCAATGTCAGGATTTTGGCTAGATCTCCTTTCCATTGTGGTGCAATTCTGTTGCGATTCTGTTACTTTCTGGTGTTATTAATCCATGCTGGCCTGTGCAGGTTTTACTAACGGACGTCTTTGTCCTATTTCCTGTCCCACCTTTCAATGGTTGGTCCCACCATGTCATGCACCGTAGTATATGATACCTACGCTACTAGAACATGTCAAGGACCTTACGGCCCGAACGAATCTGGGATTTGAGTTCCCCTTCAACAAAAACGGTGATGATCCCGGAAGAAGTTGGGTTGTACGGATAGGCCGTTAACTTGTGATAGCATGGGGACGACGGTTCCATTCAGTGAGTTGGTGCATGGATAAACGGTCCCCAGCCCAGTGTCGGCTCACCGGATCGGTATCCTGACCCGTTCTTAACAAGTTGACAATATTATCCTTGGCTATTTTCTATTTTAGTTTGTTTTAAATTTTTCTTTAAGCCCAGCATGCATTCATATAGGACTTTGATTTATTGCGGAAGATCATTCAAGTGATTCGATTGCGAAAGCCGCTGTGCTTCAATTCTTACAAATATGAGATATTCCACTCCGAATAAAATACTGAATTTCCTTGAAACGGCCTTACGCTGCTCTTCCAAAGGAGACCCTTGTTTGGACAGACCCTCAGATATTTCTTTACTTTTTACCTTGTTTGACCCACCTTGGCCGCAGCACTTCCACATTGGCTGGTAATCGCTCCCCAAAGGTGAAACCTCCGGTTTATGACCCAGGTACTTCCACACCGAGAAGTTGGTCTCTTTTTCGTGCCTGAGCGCACATCTCCCCCTCCCTTATTTGATCTCCGTCCAAGCAATCGTCAAGATTTGAAAGACCTTCTTCAAAGGTTGCCTCATTGAAACTCCATGAAAAATTCCAGACAGTAACCTCAAAAGCGTGTCTAATCACACCTTGGCATCAACTTATCAGTCCGCTCCCACTTCATTTCACTCCACTTCGATACCATTCCACTACGTGTCACTCCCTTGCAAAGCAGACGCCAAGGCGGGGCAGCTGTAGACACGCCATTCCTGACGTCTCCTGAGAAAGTCTCATATTACTATACGACGCCCCGCGACGGCTTACGCATTTCGAATCTCTTAAGTGCTTCCTTTTCTTGGGTCTTCTTCTACCTTTTTCGGCATCCGGAATCGTCTCGTCACGGCATTCGGACGGCATCAACACCAGTCGGACGCATCAGAGGTTCCGAAACCAGGAAGGGTGTCTGCCGAGCGGCCGCCAACGCCTGAACTGAGGACCCGGGTGGGTCTTTATGGGGCGTCCAGGCCCCTGGACGCCCCCATTCTTTTAATTTATTTTCCACAGCCCAAAACCAAATAAAAAATAATATATTAATGGAGGCGTCCAGGCCCCTGGATGCCTCCATAAAAATAAATATAAAAAATATAAAATGCCAGCTTTGGCATAAAAAACAAAACAAAAATATAAAATATATTTTCTTGGAGGCGTCCAGGACCCTGGACGCCTCCATCAACTCACTCACGGGGCGCCGCCCACCGAACGACGGTTTATCGTGTGTGAAAGAGTCCAAAATGTGGAGACGTCCAGACAACTGGACGCGCCCATTTTCGAATCACGAGGCGCCGCTCACAAAACCACGCGTTGTGCCAAACCGCGTGCGGCTTTCGGTGGAGATCGGTGGACCTTATTGAGGCATCTGGGACCCTGGACGCCTCCACGAAAATATTTGAAAAAAAAAAAGAAAATTAGAATAAAATATTACTTCGGCCCTGATGGAGGTGTCCAGGGTCCTGGACGCCTCCACCCTCCGGAGCCCTATAAATAGAGGCCAACCCCCTCAGTTCTGGAGGAGCTTCTAAGAGATCTGATAGGCTGCCGGAGCCCAGAGGCTACCGGAGTCATTTTCTAACCCGTGGGGTCTTTTGTAGGTGGAGGTTCCGCCGGCTTCTCGGGTGCCCACGCTCGTGAGAGGAAGGTCGTCTTCATCCACCGTGCTTCCACGTCGTCCCTACGCTGCCGGAGCTCCGCCGGATTTCACCACCGGCACATCCAATAAGCCAATCCCTTCCTTTTCTTCGTAGTTCTTTTGCATTCATCATCTCGCATCCTCTATCCCCCTTCATAAGGGTGCATCTTCTTATATACTTCTTGCATCCATCATCTCATTTTCCTCCTACTCGAGTCCGAGAGGGGTTTAAAAGATAACACCAACCAGGTGTGTGTCTTGCTATCATTTCGTCATTTTTATCGCAAGGACTTGAATATTACACCTTCATCTTTCTAATCCACTCATTACTTGTTTGTCGTTGTTTTGCAAGGGTACCCAAGGAAAGCCCTCTCCGTCGGCCAGCCGAAGGGGGAGGAAGAAGCAACCCGCCATCTCCCGCTCTTGAGGTAGGCGCGACCACTTTCTTTATTTTGGGGTCTTTTGGCCCCTGGCGATCACATCTTGTTCTCGAGGCCGCGGTGAGTCACTTGCCCAATGGCCGTTTAAATTCATGTTCTTATATTCTCTTTATATTCTGTTATATTCTGCTCATATTCTCGAGGCCACGGCGTGTCACTTCTCCAATGACCGTTTAAATTCCCGTTCTTATATAGTATATTCTTATCTATTCATATTCTCGAGGCCGCGGCGAGTCACTTCCCCAATGGCCGTTTAAATTCCCGCTCTTATATTCTCTTTATATTTTGTTATATTCTTATCTATTTATATTCTCGAGGCCGCGGTGAGTCACTTCCCCAATGGCCGTTTAAATTCCCGCTCTTTATATTCTCTTTATATTCTGTTATATTCTTATCTGCTCATATTCTCGAGGCCGCGGCGAGTCACTTCCCCAATGGCCGTTTCAATTCTTGCTATTTAATTTCTACACCATTCCCGTCCCCCCGAGGCCGCGGTGAGTCGCTTCCCGCTATGACCGTTTAACCCCCATATCTTGCTATATTACATTTGTCCCGCTCGCCGCGTCGGAGCAATCTCCCGTGGTGGCCCCTTCTCTTTTCTCTTATTTCTGTGTTGCAGCAAACAAAAGAGGAGCCCGCGCGCTCCGCGTCTTCTTCGCTCCCCGAACCGCGTGACGTCACTCACAGTGACCACCGAGGAGGACGAAGTCGTGTTGAATGCCTCGCCTAAGGGAGCTTCGGGAGAATCAATGGAAGGCACTTCAAGCACGGTGACCCTGGACCCGTCCGTGTTGATGTTGCTACAAAAATATCAGCAGGAGATTGAACTCCTCAAGAAACAATTGCAAGATAAAATTGAACAAGCATCCACTTCCAAGCAGCCGGAAGTGCTAGTAGAATCTTCACAGGGAGGGGTTCACCCCCGTGATTTCCCACCTCTATACACTCTACCTCAGCCGGCTGTGCATAGCCAAGCTGCTCCGTTGCAAAGGGCTCCTCAGCCATTGATACGGCCAATATTGCCTCAGTCGCATCATGCACCTTTGCTGCGCCCACTCCCGCAGGTGACTATACTAAACACTCCATACCGACTGCCGGCCCACTTCTACCCGGAGCCAGTAGATCCTGCAAAAGTAAACCGACTTATGGTCAAAAATATGATAGAAATGAAATTGGATGAGCGGGGCGAAGATGAATACATGGCTTTTTGATGCCTACCGGGTGCCTTACTCACCACATCATGCTACCAAGCGGCTTCCCCCGGGAGTCAGCAAGCCGCCAAAGTTTGAAAAGTTCAACGGGCAAGGGTTCCTGAAAGAACACATAGCATACTACATGATCTTCATGGGGGATCTGGCCTCCGACGAGTCATATCTACTGAAATTTTTTGGGTCCTCTCTGGCGGGGCTCGCATTTGACTGGTATTCAAGCTTTCCGGTCGGGTCGATCAGCGACTGGCCAGATATGCAGAAGAAATTCCAAGAGAGGTTCCACATGACCAAAAGAGAAGTTATTCTGGCCGAACTCTATGCAACTCGTCAAAGGCCGGATGAGACGGCTCTTGATTATATTAAGAGGTTGAGGAACCTCGAAATGAGATGCAAGCGGCCCCCGCACCAGGAGGACGCTGTACAGATATGTAAACAAAACCTCCATAGAGAGGTGCTAGAAAAGATGATTGGAATGGAGATTAGGTCATTTGACCGTCTTAATAATATAGTAGCCGAGATTGAAGCCTTCCTGGCGAAACATTCAACTACCACATCCGGCACTTCTATGCCAAAAGCAAAGGCAGCCAAGCGCCGCCCGACACCTAAAGAAGCTAATACCATCGACCTTAAGGCTTTTGAGAAGCAAAGGGATAAAGCTAAAAAGGTCGCTGTGCCTCCGCTAGATAAGGCGGATGATAAGAAAGATGGTCCCTCACTCAGGGACAAGATGAAGAAGGCTTACTCTTTTCCCAAGGAAAAGACCAGGGTGCTGTTTGACTGGGTTACCCAGTATGACATAATTACTCTGCCTGAGCCAAAAAGTGATGAAGACCTGAAGAAACAAGACAGTCCCAGGTTTTGTCCTTACCACCGAATACTGGGACATCCAATTGAAAATTGCTATGTCTTTAAAAAAATCATAGAAGGCCTGATAAGGAAAGGAGAGATAAATATGGGGGAGTACAAGGTTGATCCCCCGCAGCCACATGAAGTTCAGCTGAACCGGACGGCTATTAATATGATATCTCTATACCAGGCTTTACTTGAAAAAATGGCGGAGCCTAGCACGCAGCATACATATGAGGCGTGTTTTCTCACAGCTAAAAAAGACCAACATGGATGGCAGCATGTCCCTGCAAGAAACAAGAAGAAGCCTTTACCCCAATCAGCTAAAGGGGTACAAATTCGAGGCATCACTCGACGGCCAACCCTGCCATCCCCAGCTCTGGTCTGGGTTGAGCATCCCGTGAGGGTCAAAATTATTGTCCGCAACTGGAAGAAATCGAGCCCGATGCCCCAGCCTAAAAAGGCCAGCCCAGAACTCTAGCGGCTATAGGCCTATATAAACGGGCTAGAAGAGTATGAACAGTCCGCATTACATCCACTACTGGTGAAGGATTATGTTCCGTGGGAGGAATTGGAGCGGCTTTCTCTGCAGCAACAAGAGGAGCCCAAAGAAGTCCCTAAAGAGGACAAAAGCATGTTCTGGGGGCAGGCGCCAACTGAAAAGAAAAAGAAGAAGAAAAGAAGGGGTTGAAAGGCCAAGAAGGAAACAGTGTTATCTTGCAACACACTGTCCGCCCTCTTCACCCTGCCTGGGAATGAAGATGAAGACGAAGACATATGTTATACTCCCGCCGTCGAGGCAAATCAGGCAGAAACATCTCAGTCAGCACATGCGACCCGCTAAGGTCAAAAATGGGGGCGCCCGCTGCCTGCCAATCATAATATCATCTTCAGGGGTGAGCATCCGTACAAGATACCTGCGCCAGAGGTTAAGGGAGTCCAGATCCCTCCCCCGTCAGGGCTATACAACCAGGCTGGGGGCAGTAGCAGCACTCCTTCATTTCTGGAATTTCTCAATAAGTCCCAGGACAAGTAGCCCTACCATGAGGCCAGCCCCGCAGTCGGGAGCATACCCCCACAGCCTCAGCAGCTGTCAAACAAAACAAAGGGAGGTAAGGCCAAGGCAGAGATAGATGACAACAAACAGCCGGGTGAAGCTGCTAAGCCACAAGAAGATTCAGAACCGACGGCTGATGAAGCAGACCCATCAGGGGCCACTGTGCAAGGTTCCTCCAGACCAAAATGGGCGGAAGAGATGAAGCTGTCTGATGGGGGCATCCCTTGCCCCTCCACATTTTCGAGGCTCGGATTGTTCGTCGACATGTGCCATTGTGTTTGTCATATTTTTCTAAGTCTAGTCATGTAATTTTTATATTTTATTTGAGTCATAAACTATGTAATTTTCCCTTTATTTGAGTCAAGCACTTAGGTTAGTGAGTCATTTACCTAAGTTAGTTGTCATATGGTTGGTTTGATAGGTTATTGGACCCAATTTAATGGGCTAGGCCCAGGGGCGCCCTCCCTTGGACTACTTTGATCATTAGTTGTTTAGTCAGGGTCAATTTGGTCCTAGGAAAAGTATGGAGTCTATAAATAGCCCCCTCCCCTCTCTCATTTGTAACCTTTGATGATCAATATAATAGATAATTCCTTTGTGGAGTTTTCTTCTCTCTCTCTTGATATTTCTCTCTCTCTCTCTTATCTCTCTCTCAAAGGGGGGTGCCCCCATTCTCTATTCTCCCCCTCCCACCTACTATCTAACTCCCCTCCCCTCATTCAAGAGCCTTCCCAACTCCCCACAACCCCTCTTCACTCCTTCCCAACCCCAAGGTAGCCTCCACCTATCCCCACTCCACCCTCCAACCACCAACCACCCACTCCCCTTCCCAAAGCACCTCTCTCATCTCCCAAGGGAGAATTCCCCACACCCCAAGCACCCTTTCCCTTCCCCACACACCTCTTCGCATCCCCAAGACTAGAAATTAATCCCACCCTTAAACCTATTTTCAAATACTCCTTCCCTATCTCCCTCCCAACACAAAATTCGTAGCTTCCCCTCCCTCCACCTGCTAGACCTCCCTCTAGCCCCCATTCCGCCACTCCCTCACCTTGGATCACCCCCTCCCCACAGCCAGGGTTCGTCCCACACTCATCCACCCACATTTCGCCCCCCTCCTACCCCATTTACCATCACCAAGCTGCAGATCCTATAGCAGATCGCAGGAAGTAGAGAATCTACTGATTGCAGAGCCTGTCCCATCGTCTCCATGAGGAACAGGGTGGCAAATCTTATATTGCTAGAAAGATCATCAAGTCAGCTTTGCAACAGAGGTGGTCTCGCCATCAACCGACTTCGGGGATGCCCAGAGGATCCGATCTCCCCAGACTGCGCATTCCCTCCCAAGCAGACGACCAGCAACAACTTGCAGAGGCTTCCACGACCATCACCCTTGGCTTCTTGAGGCGCCATTTGGCTCAGGACTCCTCCTGCAAGTCCCCTACCATCTCCAAGAAGCAGAACGATTTTTGGAGCTCGGAGTCAAGAATTCCAATTTTTCTCCCCGAGGTGCGCAAGGTCAGCTCCCCAGAACGTGGTCCAACGTCCTTCCACTGATCCAGTAATCACGGTCAGCTCCGACCTCCAACGACGGTCCCATTGGTCTCCTTCCGAAGAAGACTCGACCATGATCACAGAGATTCTGGTCCCGCATTATTTGGACCCCGGGAGTGTTCGTGGCAACCTCGCCTTCCCGTAGCAGCAATTTGGGAACAACCAGAACCAGAGTAGATCAGTCATGTTCCAGACCATACCCCAGCCAGCGATGTCATCAGGAAATTCTCCAAAAATTCAGACATCCTCTTGGGTCAACTCAAAAACTTTCAACATTGGTCTCGACTTCTTCTGAGCTCGGCAGAGCCCGTGGCGGTGCCGTCATTGACTGCCTGTCAAGTTGTTCTAGAAGCTGGCAGAACTGATGTAGCTCGGCCATTCGGTTTCTAACTTAGCTCCCCCACCCCGCCTGGCCGGCTTACAACCCCTCCCTGTGTGGAGGTAGTGTTTGGTTGTAATTGAACTTCTCCACCTCTAGTCCAACCTCTTTGCGAGGGAGTAATGCATGTACTAGCAGGTCTTTGGCCGAAGCGTCATCAGCGCGACGTGCGGGTAGCCCACGCTTCCCCGCTCGCCCTCATCTTCGGTCGGGGTTGGCGTCTTCACACCGACCAGGTGAGCTACTTAACACTTCCTTTTGCTGGTCTCCTTTGCTTAATTAGTATTACATCTTAGTGCCGTCAGCGGGGAGAGAGTGCCCGGTCCCGATTTGTCATCAAATTGAGTGCCACCACGGGGCGAGTTGTGAGAGAGACCCTACAACCTGATGTGGGATCTAGAGGGGGGTGAATAGATCAATTACCCAATTGAAATTTCTACAGCAGCTTCCGTTGCGGAATTAAAACAAACTACTGTAGGGATGTCAGGAATCATAGAATTTCTATCAAAATGGAACAAATCTAGACGATGGGCACTCAAGCGATCCTAATCATTCATCTGCTGTACGATGGACTGAATGCTGTGATGAACACAAACCACAACGCAATCACACAGTAGACAAGATTTTTTTTAGGTGGTTGAACCTCGGTCCAGAGGTCTACGTCCACCCCACACTCAACCGAGTGTGGCTTCACTGCTGAATAACAGCTTGCCGCTGATCCACAGCTTTGGGAATTCCTTCCTTACAATCCGATGAGCGTTACAGCTTTGCTATCCATAGGAATCCACCTCTGCCGCTGAGGGTTACAGCTTTACCTGTCCATAGAAATCCTTCTCTACAACGTTGACATACAGCTTGAAGAATAGAGTTTCAGAAAACAAACGAAGAAAGCAGAAACTCAAAAAGTAAATGGAATGTAGCTCAATAATGAGCAGATCAGCTCCGATTCTGAACCAGGAGACTGATAATAGAACTTTCTCAAACAGTTCTCTCAAGATTCTCTTACAGATCTTCTCTCTCAATCTGGCTTGATCGTGCTTGCTCTTCCTCTTTTTACTTGTCTATCTCTCGAAAGCTCTTCTCTCTCTCAGATTGCTTATCTCATCATCTTGTTCTGCACGGACAGATTTTTCTTCTTATATGAGCAGCAGAAAGAGGGCGTGTGGAAACCACATTTCCCGCCCAAGCTCTTCATCCAGATCCGAGGACCAAGGCCACGTGGCAGCATCTGATTATGACAGCTTTCCACGTGTCACCAGCATGGCTCACCCTTTAGTCTAGGATCACGTGCCTTCCTTAAACCTTACGAACTAGTGTTCTGTCAAACTGTTAGACACTCAGTCAGCATAAGACAGTTAGACATTCATAGGAATTGCACAGACTTAATATAGCATGAGAGCAAACGTGCACGGACTCAAGTATGCATGAATTAGAACATGCACATAGTTTGTTAAGCTGTAAGAGAATCATGCACAGGCATTGTGCGTGCAAAAGATGAGAGTTGCACAGACTCAGTTATGATCATGCGAGACTTGCCTAAGAAAAGTGCATAGACTTTATCTGCACAGTGCGAGAGTTGCATTGACTACGTGAGCCTAGAACTCGCATGCACCAACTTGGTCGCGTGCAGCAACGAAGATTGCACCGACTTGGTGTCCCTTGGATACAAGCATGCACAGACTAATGTTTGCATGAGACTCACATATGCACAGACTTAGTCGCATGCAGCAACGAAGGTTGCACCGACTTGATGTAAACATGTACAGACTTGACTTGCTTAAAGTGCAACATATGCACGGACACAACATGATATGAACAGGGAATAGCACCGACTTGATGTATGCATGTACAGACCTCATTCAGTTGAAATGCAGCATATGCACGGACTCAATACAGAGTGAATTAATTCTTGCACCGACTCTATTCTATGCACAGACTAAGTATGAAGATGCAGACAACATTTATGTGATAATCTTACATATGAAATTCATCAAAATACACACACCATCATATCAAGACAAAGTTGACAAAGTCAACTCTTTAGTCAACAAAGTCAGACAGAACTGTTGCCAATCATTCAAAATAATTCAGCACAAAGCAGTACACAACTGCTCATCAATCCATAGGAGACCCAACATTCTCCCCCAACATTCAGTCTTAGAGGAGACCCAACATTCTCCCCATTTTTTATGATGGCAACCCCAATGGCAAACCTAAATATAAATACCATAAAGATGATGTATTTTGACGAGTCATAAAACATGGTCAGATGATATGCAGACTCTCAGATGTTGTGCATACTATATAAACATTCTCCCCCTGAATAAGTGACTCCTTAATCAAAATAGCATGAAACCTTTCTCTTCCCTTTTCTCCCCCTTTATCAACAAAATCTCTCCCATATAAACACTGTCTAGAGAAGGATAAATGAAAATCATAGAATGTAATCTCTCTCCCTTCATATTCACCTAAATAACCTAAATAATCTCTCCCCCTTTGCCATCAACAAATAAGGAGTAAGGAGGCCAATGGAAGCTAAGAAGAACCAGGGAGGATGTAGGAGATAGACTAACATTCTTATGTAATAGTACTGAATAGGAGCATATTATTTGGCAGTTCTCCAGACATAAGAGTCATCACTGTGCAATTTGACAAGAATCTGGTTTAATAGTTATAAAAGGTAAAGTGAATGCACTGCTTTTCTCAAATAAAGTTATAGTACCCGTTTATAGCAATGAACCTAAGTCACATAATCATGTTTGACTAGGTCAAGACTGTATTCTACTAATTTCAGAATCAATAAATGTCAAGGAGAGTATACAGAATTTGTATTGAGGTTAAACAATTGACATTTAGTGAAATTGGAATTTTAAGGGTTACATCAATTCTTTTTCACTTCAGATTTTGAAATTGAGCTTAGTGAACAGACATGTGTCATTTATACTTTTGACATTAAGGGTACACGTGGGTTAGACGCAAGTACCCCCAGTTACTAAGCATAAACTGCCATATCTGTCTCTGATCAGAAGCTACACAGATGATTTACACGTTTGATATTAAGGGTACACATTTATCAGACGCCAGTACCCCCAATTACTAAGTGAAACCAGCCCTATAGTTTTGACCATGTGTACAGAGGTAACATGAAGCACTTCATGACATGAATTCTTCTCCATTTTCTTGACAGAGGGTTCAGTTTCTCAGTGCAATCCAGTCATTGCTCTGCCACTATATTCATTTCTTTTACTAATGATTTTACTGTTGCTACCCTTTTAATTTTTAAAGTAACTTGTTTAAAAATAATACCCTTTCTGATGTTCTCAGCCTAGACTTCACTAAGTCTGTAATTTTCAGATACAGTGAAGATCTTATCTGTCATAGTTATGAAAGGAAGGTTGAGAGCTATAAAAGGTTTTCTACCACCTTATACTCTGAAAATAGTCTTTAAACTCTACAATTTATTAAAATTAAACCATCAGTTCATTCAAAGAGCAAATGTGATTCTTATATAAGAAGGCTTGTGATAATTGGTGATCCACATAATGAACCAATAGCAAGACTGTTATCCATTCAGAATGAGGGAATAGACGATAAAGCATAGAAGCAGCTCAAGATACAATGTAACTGAGGTAGATCTGAACGAGGTCAATTGATGCAATTGATGCCATGTAATGATAACTTCGGAGTGTGAAGAGAGAGTTTGAGAGGGTTACACCAAAACAAGAATGATTAAACTCCTCTTAACATTATCATGCACTGACCTTAACATCTATAAGGCAAGCAATGCACCGACTATACATGCCTATGAAATGCAAGTGCACCGACTTAAATGCTGCTTAGACACAAGGTGCACTGACCTTTTATGCAGAATGCTCACATTATGCTTCGACTAAGTGCAAGACATGCACTGACATATACTTCGTGCAGAAACACGCATCGACTTCAAATGCTCATAGCATAAACCTGCACCGACCTAAGTGGTGCATATGGGAAACTCAACTGATATCAATTGATGTTTGATCTAGAGGAAAAACTACCCCTATCTATACGACATCTCATTTGACAATGCATCTATGTACAACAATTATTAAAAAATTCAGAGATTGTTTATTCAGAGACAAGCAGACACATTTATTTTCAGACCAAGTCAAATACCAATTCAAGAATGAAGTCAGTAAATCAGAAGTCATTTTCATGCTGAAATTTACATAGCCCCAATTATCTTCTTAAGAATTTAAATGTTTCATTTCCAAGAGGTTTTGTAAAAACATCAGTAGTTTGTTTTTCTGTTTCAACAAAAATCAATTCAATTTCATTCTTTCTTACTACATCTCTAAGAAAGTGATGTTTTATTTCAATATGCTTAGTCCTAGAGTGATGAACAAGATTTTTAGTCAAGCATATGGCATTAGTATTATCACATAAAATTGGAATGCAACCCAAATTTATCTGATAATCATTAAGTTGGTGCTTAAACCATAGTACCTGGGTTGCACAATTTCCTGCAGCGACATACTCTGCCTCTGCAGTGGATAAGGCAACTATGTGTTGCTTCTTGGAAGCCCAAGACACTAGGCAACCACCTAAGAACTGGCAGTATCCACTAGTACTTTTCCTATCAGTCCGACACCCAGCATAGTCTGCATCAGTATATGCTAATAGGTCAAGCTCACACTTGTAGGTATGGATTTTACTATTCTACCTCCCCGCCCCAAACTTATGAACGCATACACATGCCTTAAAACACGAAGTTGCATGAAGAACCAAGGGCGATGATGAATAGAACCCTAGCCGTGATGGAGCATGACGAAGATACATCAATCTACCCCTCCCCTTCTTACTAGCAAGTGAACCTTTATGAACATGCAACACGAACCATGGAAGCAAAGGGGTAGGAGGGATAGAAAATTGACCATGATCGCCACCAAGATTCATAACTCAGAAGGACCAAGCTACAAACCTTGGAAAGAGTGAACGCACCGGCACTCGCAAGCGGGGATGACTGGCACCATACGCGGTCTTCGCACATCCGCATACGCCTAGAAACGGTCGTTGGACAACCGCGACCATTACCCAGAAGAACGGTCTGTGGGCTCAATCCTCCCTCTCTTTCAGCCGGCCAAAAGAGAGGGGCCTCGTGTTGGATGTGCTGTAGACCTGCAAAGAAAAGTGAAAACACAAGGAAAACAAACCCAATTAGAACTAAAGATAGTGCAATATCTATCAAACTATAACAACCAAAACACATAAATGGAGGATGAAATACCTGGGGTTGGTGGTTTTTAACCCCTGTGGGGCATGATAAACAATGGGTAGAGAAGTTTAAAAATGCAATGAATGATTGAAGCACAATGGAACGGCGTAAAATGATGAGAGAGCAATGATGCAATGCAAAGAAACCGAGGAGAAGGGATGAGACTTGGTTGATGAAATCTAAATACTCCCTGGACCGGGGAGTGGAAAGCAGGGTCCCCTAACTGAAGACCACTCCACCAACTCGCAGCGTTCCGGCGCGAACGTCCAAAAGTCCCCCCCCCCCATTTGGCTGACCGAAAGCTAACCCTTTTATATGGACCACCTAGAAAACCCAAGGTCGAGTTGAGGTTTTCGGCCGCCAATTCTAGGGTTTTCCAAGAGATAATATAATGGAAAAATGAAGGATAATCGTCCAAAAGAGTCCCCAACCCGCCTGGGGTGACAACTCCTCAGAAGATAGAGTCCTAACGTGTTCCCGGCCGAAGAAAACGGAGCCTGGACGGAACTGGGCTCGGGTAGCTAACGCGATCTATCGCGTGACCGCGACCCATAAACACAGTCTAGGGGCGACCGTGACAAAACGTGATAAGGTCGGTTGACCAAGTCAGCACCATCGGCCATGGCAGAAGGATAGAAGCGGTCTTTGGGCAACCGTGAAAAGTTAATAGCGGTCGAATGGGGACCGTGTTAATGAAAGAGCATGCCAAGGAAAGATAGACCCCAAACAAATCTCGTCCAGGGAGTAAGAGGCTCGATAATGAAAGAAATAAGCTCATAACATCGTCATGAGAAGTTCTCGAGCAGTGGACGACTTGGGACATCATTATTTGGATGAGAGAAAAGGCTCGACTTGTGGGTATAAAACGGGTGTCAACATATGCCCCTCCTTGACGTTCGCTTTGCAAGGGAGCGAGCGGAAGTGACGTGGAGGTGAAGTGGAGAGGAGATGGAGCGAAAGTGACAGCGACGTGAAATGGAGACAACACGGAGATGAAGCGAAGAGAACTGATAAGCGGGCATCAAGGCAAAAGACACTCGTTACAACCGACAAGCGACAAGAATTCTCCTGAAAACACTGAACCACCCACCCGGAATGATTTGACGCGGATGAGACATGTCTGGAAAACTATGAAAAGGCAAACACACGACCGACCTCATGGGGTTCACAATCCCTCGGACCAATCAGGAGATCGGGATAAGCAGCAACGAAAAATAAAAAGGAGACAGACTAAACTCCATACAGGAATCACGCTGGCCAACCAGACCAAGCGGCGAGATCAGAGAAATCGATCAAATTCAGAGTGGAATGGGGGGTCTGTTATCCAAAAGAACTTACGCGCAGTATCCATTGCTAAGGAGAAATCTGGAAGGAATCATGAGACGTGAATGCTCAAAAATGACATGATGCATGCCGGGCTAAAAAAAAAGAAATCAGTAAAATAAATGCAAAGAAAACATAAAATATAAAATACTCAAGGATAACATTGCTAGGCTGAGTCAAGACGGGGTCAAGAGTCGTCAGCAACCACGGCGTGCGAGATAGAGTCCATCGTCCCCCACTCAACTCAACCGAGCGGCCTATCCAACGATTAACCGTATACTCCTAGGTCATCATCATTTTTATTAAAGGGGAACATCAGATCCCAGAATACACGGGCAACCAGCCGGTCCTTGAGAGACTATATTAAGGTAGATAACATATAGTAATGCAACAATGAGCGGGGATAGAGAGCCATACATGACTTACCTGTGCAGGTGAAACGGCATTTCTTTTTCTTTTCTGAATATTTGAATTTTTATGGCTTTTTTCCAAAATAAGATAACCATGGACAGACAACGACCCATGATAACACAATATAATGACAAAATGAATAACATAAAATGCAATGAACAAACACCATACACAATATGTAATCTGAACCAACAATCATGCACGGTAATTGAGGAGGAACATCATAGAGAGGAAGCAATATAACCAGGCGAAGGACAAGCAAACGAACGAAAGTTGGCGATCGGGCCTTCTACCTATACCGGTCTTCCGCCGACCGTTACTATGCGGTAGCGGTCTTCGACAGACCGCGATTATTCACGCCGATTTCAAAAAATAACGGCCGCCCCTTCGGCGGCCTATTCATTCCCAACACCGCCATTTCGTAAACACCGGCGCCCCAACACCCCCATTGCTCCTCCTTTCTCCTTCTCAAGCCTTCCTCCTCTCCTTCTTCATCCGTAGACATGCTAAAGAAGCAGCTCACCCGCCGGCTCCTCGATAGGATCATGGCAACGGACGTGGGAGCTTCATCCTCCACGAAGCAACCGGAGGGAGACAAACGGCCGCCGCTGCCCACCGGAGAAGAGACGGTGCCCGCCGCCCCCGAAGGCCCTGAGGCATCTGACGAGGCCGCCGTTGAAGAGACCGAGGGAGACGGCGAGGAAGACAAAGCCCCAGGAGTGCCACCATCCGAGGTAAGCCCGCGACCAAAAAAAACTCATCATTCCCCTTTTTAATTTCGGTTTTGCCTATTGCATGTGGTTGGAACGGGGCCTACGATCCCCAAATGATGAAATGTAGGGCTAAAAAGCCCATTCGGACAAGGCTAGAAATGGGAATAACTCGGCCCGCCACGGCGACATGGTCGCGGTCCACCAGTGACCGCGACCGACAGTAGTGGTCCTTCCAGGACCGCGGTGACCCCAGTCTTCCTTTATTTGAAGATTTTCTTTTTCTTTTCTTGCTTAAAATGTCTATCTTGATTATACTGATCCTTGAATGATGAATGGCCTTGCAGGGGAAGAGCCGGACCAGAATTTCATGGCTGCAAGTTCAGGCGGTATATCTCGCGCTGCCCGAGTTCCAGCAGGACAGACTAGCCGCGATGGGGTTCGCGGAAGTCTTGAGTGTGGAGGTACTTCAGACCGATGCCGCGCTTCTGCTAGCACTTCAGGATAGATGGACCCGGTCAGCAAGACATTCATGTTCCCGTGGGGACATATGATCCTGACACTCGAGGACGTTGCACGGATCACGGGGCTCCGAGTGCACGGGGCGCCGGTGAGCGGCTTCACCCATTCAGACTACCGAGAGATGGCGGTGCGACTGCTAGGGCTGGAGCTAGAGAGGTCGGGACGGGCGTCGTCCCTACTACCACGAGGCATGCTACAGGACAGTCTGGGTTTGAGAGGAGCCGGGATCTCAGTTGGGGAGCTATCAGAGCAGCACTTGGAGCGACTGAGGGACCGAGCGAGGGAGAGAGTGTCCGCCGATCCAGGACCTGAGGAAGACATGGTGTTGAGGAGGTTCTTGATACTGCTCTTTGGGCGGCTTCTTTTGGCCACGAGAGGAGATTCAGTGAACTGTCGTCTGCTACCGCTACTGGAGGACCTTGAGGGAGTGGGATCGCATGCGTGGGGCGCGGCGGTGCTTGCCTCTTTGTTTGACTCCCTCGACACTACTACCCGCCAGACGATGCTTGGCGGCTTCGCTCCATTCCTTCAGGTATGATTTTAATTTGAGTGATTTAAATTTGAATGCTTATGCTTTTAATTAGAATGATTTAGATTTGAATGCTTATGCTCATGTGACTATGCATGTGCGGAACACAGGTGTGGACATATATCTACCTACCTCACCTAGGTAGAGGGCTGGAGGCCCATGCAGACCGTCTACCCCTCGCGAGGCGGTGGGTGACCAGACGAGACACAGGATCGCTCCGACGCCAGGTGCGGGTGATTCAGGACGTCATCAACTCTCTTCCTTATGCATCGGTAAGTTCTAAACCATAAGCTTAAAATGCAAATGCTGAAATGTATGCTTACCTTGACTCCTTTTCACAGGTTCACTAGACACCTTATCGAGACGAGGGGTACGAGGGCCAGCCTTGGGTGGAGGTAGCACTGGCCTACTCGAGTCGAGACATCTGGTTACATTGCATGAACGTGGTGAAGGCACTCCGCTACCGTTTGATCATGAGGACCCGGGGAGTGCACCAGTCGGACATGGCTTTCCTGACCCGAGAGAGCGTCAAGGAGGAGTGTGTGGGGCGACACTCACGCGGACTAGTTGGCTCAGTGGACTGGATCGCCCGAGCGGAGGAGTAGATCCGTGACTGGACGCGCCGCGGACATGAGGTACGGGTCAGAGCTGACACAGATGAGGCCTACTTGAAGGCCTATGCACGACGCTACGGGGACCAGGTCTTCCGCGGCACCCGACGACCGGTAAGAACCCCTGAACCTAGTGCTTTACTTATTATGCTGGCATGCTAACATGCTGACACTTTTAAATGCAGCTTGACCCCCAGGGGTGCATTGCAGAGCTCCAAGGTTTACTCCACTCGATCGTACAGCAGCGGGACGAGCTCGAGCACTTGTTGGATCTCTTGGTGAGCTTTTACCGCCTTCTACACTTAGAAATGCAATTATGATATGAGCTTATGAGACTGACTTACTTCAATGAGCAGCGTGCCGAGGGAGTCCAGCATCACGGATCAGATGCCCCTTCATCTTCTACACAGACACCAGTAGACCAGGCCCAGCGGGATGCTGAGTTTTCCAGGGTGATTACACGGGCTGACGAGGTCGAGGCTTCACTTGCCGAGAGGGTAAGTGACATAGCCCCTCCTTTCAATGATATTTCTATGAATTGGCTATTCACCAATGGAATGTGTGATGCAGGCCAGGGAGTTAGAGGTAGCGGTGCAAGAGATATCCCGGCTACGAGAGGAGGCAACGTCAGTGGGCCGCTATCATGAGGAGGCAGAGCAGGCCCGGCAGCAGATCCATGACCTCAGGATTGAGCTACGGACCATGGAGTGGACGGTCCGGATGATAGGACGAGGCCCTGAGCGGAGCGTGTCTCAGAGTGGTGCGCGTAGCAATTCTTTCAGGGACTACTTCACCAGCTTCTCCGGCCGCCGGAGGAATGAGGACGAGGAGAGGCGCTGACGCCGCGAGGAGGGCAGCACAGCCATGGGTCCCCCGGAGAAGAGGTGAGAGAGTGGAGGTGAGAGTGAGGGACCTGGTGAGGGCCAGGCTTGATTGTGCCTTGTTGTTTCTCTTTTATATTTTGTTTGCACCATACGTGTACATGGAAAACTCTGGTTTATATGATGCCATGTGTTTATTTCAAAGGGATGTGAGTGTTTGTGTGCAACTATAGAGCTTCTCGATCTACTAATGCTTTACACAATCGACTCAAGAAGGAGAGAGAGAATGGTGCGAGGGCGAGACACGACTAAGAAAGGAAGGGGTATGTAGGCTCAGGAATTCAGTCGTTGTTTTATAGCAACCGTGAAAATAGATTAGCGGTTGAATGCCCGACCGCGTCAAGAAGAGGGACGACATAAAGCATCTGGCGCTCCCCCGTGGTCGCTTGTTGACTGCCACCTCTAACCGCGGTCGTGCGACTGACCGCGTCCTGGAGAAAGCAAACCCCCCCTTCGATTACGGTAAAGGTCTAACGGGCACAGATGCAATGCTACAAAACGGGTGAACATAGTGACAACAACATATGCATGATTAAACAAACTCACGAAACAGAATAACACATGTGGGACAAAGACCTATGAGGCTACGTAAGACGGAACAAGGGTAAGAGGGATGACAAATACTTTCCTCAATCGATCCCGAGATCAGATGAAGCAGAACCGCCGGGTTCACAATTATCAAATGAAGCTTTCAAAAGCTGAGCAAAGCTGAGTAAGGTATGGAAAAGACATAAGCTTCCGAACAGATCAAGAGTCAGGATTGAAGAAGAGGATAGATCGAAAGATGAGTGTGAACAGGAGACAGGGCGAAAGATGAAGGGCGAGGAAGTTTGAACACCTGCGATCTGCACACTTAGCAAATAAATTACGTATCTGTCCCTCAGACCAAAAATGTATGAGAAATAAAAAACATGATTTTTAGATTTTTGCAATTTTTTTTGATGATTTTTTTTTGAATTTTGATTTTTTTTAAGAATTTTTACAATATCTATTTTTTTGAATTTTTGACATCTTTGATTTTTGAATTTTTTTGAGATTTTTTTAACAATATTTGATTTTTTTTGGATTTTGACAGTATCTCATTTTTTTTGTTTTGAAAATTTTTGAAATAACAATCCGCAGCACCTAAGACGGGCTCAAACTGCTGGCCAGGAGTAATCATCCTACCCTTCTCGTTAAAGAGCTCCCTTGAGCAGGGCGTACATATGAGGGCGGCTTAGCACAACTAACCGCTTTTAAAGAGCAGTGCCCCTACTAAGGCCATACCCAAGATTCATCCCAACCTACGAGGGAGAAGTAGAAGAAAATTGGAGACAAGCTTCGTGCAGGATGGGAGACATCAGGATTCGACTTCCTTCCAGGGCACTACCCCTCAAAGAGTAGGTCTGTTGCGCCGAGGCTTTCTGTCTTTGATTTCGAGACCCATATTTATCAGGCACGCATGCGACCGGGCTCATGACGTCCCGCGGGGAACTGTACTGCCACTCTTGCCATGCCTTTGATTCATAGTTTTACATTTGATTGAATTATTTTTTTGACAGCCCTTACCGGCTATATTTAGCATTAACGCTCGTTTTCCAAGGGTCAAGACTTCCCCTATTTGAGACCTCTCTCGTATTAGGGAGTGCCTAGGTTAGTCATCTTATCCATCAATCTCTTGCCCTTGCACTTGGCCGAGCAGAGAAGAGAAAAGGCTTTCGTGTATACCCAAAGCATGGCCAAAGTAGCAACGGTGTGCCTAAGAGGAATCGGTTATGGCTCGCCGTGAAGTGTGTGAAAGAACCTGAGCTAAAAAGACACCCTCAACGATCGGGGAAAGAAATTCAAGATGCTGCAAAAGCGACTCATTTGATTAAGCAAACTGACTAAGCCACTCAAACATGTTGAGAAACCAGCATTATAAGCATGTGTAGAAATAATAACGACAATGATAACATGTCCTTGCACAATAAAAGATACCTTTGCAAATCAATGACGTGGAAACCAACTTCCTAAAGCGATTTCGATCATCTAGCGCGAGCCTGATATTCCTTGCTTGCTAGGATGAAGGGCGGAAGGAGAGCAAAGGATCGTATTCCTTGACACAGAGGAGTGACAGACATCATACTGGATGAAGAAGGGGTAAAAATGAAGAGTGACGAGGGCTAGAACTCTCTCGTTAAGGCGCTGAGGCCATGATAACAAGGAACCAGATACATAATAAACAAGGATTAATTGAGATCAAGGCGGGCTAAAGCCTCGAGAACAACATGAAAAAGGGTGATGACCATAAAGGGGTGAAGAGGA
Source organism: Amorphophallus konjac (assembly GCA_022559845.1). Taxonomy (NCBI): domain Eukaryota; kingdom Viridiplantae; phylum Streptophyta; class Magnoliopsida; order Alismatales; family Araceae; genus Amorphophallus; species Amorphophallus konjac. The sequence continues at coordinate 175,219,094 of CM040128.1, read as the reverse complement.
AAGAACAGAGAGACCCTGAAAAGATTGTGGCGAAGATAAGGAAGAAGAAGAATGGTCGTCTGACGTGGGCAGAGAAAGAGAATAAGAATCACCTGCCAAAGGCGGGGAAGGAAAATGATAGTCACCCGATAGGATGGAAGAAGAAAAATAGTGGTCACCCGACAAAGTTAGGGGAGGGGAGTCAGAGGAAGACACAAGTCGAGGCCGAGAATGGTGAGGTGATGGGAAGTCCGGAGGCTCCGGATAAGAAAAGGACGAACGGGGATTCGCGGACTCGAGATGGGAGGAGAGATACGTGAGGGGATAATTAGGAGAGGGAAGATACACCACCCAGGGGTAGGAACTAAGCAGAAGAAACGATGAGTAAAATGAAGAAGAAGGAAGAGAAGTGGACCCCGGCATTCACAACTGACGGCCCTTATACTTGCTCTGTCGCCTCTTCTTGGCCAAAATCTGCTCGCCATAACTCCGCCTGATGTGGACTCGGGCTTTTAAGCATCTCAATCTAGCATGTCTTCTCGAGTAGCGGGTCCACCTAGCAGACGGCCTTGCCCGACTATGAACATGCTGCCTCGACGGGACGGTCACCCTTAGTCGTGTAGTGATAGCCACAGAAGGACATTCCAGAGCAGTCGACTCCTTGTGTTGTTTATTAGAAAAATGGGGAGCTGTGTTACTTGGCGCCAACAGCATAAGATTCAGCATCTCCTCTCGGTAATTGGACATGAAGCATAACTCCTTCGTCGGAAGTGCAGGACGAAATTGAGGGAGGGCGATGCACGGCGTTGACGTGGCCGTTTCACCGATAAACCAAGGAAGATTAGTTAGCAAGTGCATAATGCCCCTGCTCAATCCTGAAAGCGTGGCCAATTGCCCCTTGAGCATAAGATTCATCAAACTTGTGGCGGACGTATGGGTCAGCACTACTCGGGCGGAAGCTCCGGTTCGGCTAGTGACCTAAATGCCAACCAAACGAGGGAAGACAACAACATCAATAGCAAAATCTCCGATGAGCAACGAGATTGCCACCGGCCTTGATTGGAAAGAAACTGGTACTAGCGCCAAGGAGCTTCTCTCGATCACCGTCATCGAACATGAATGCTCCTTGTTCCCAAAACAACCAAAATCCTAGACCCGGATCGGCATGCGACAGATGAACTCTTGAACCTTGCTATGCATGGTCAAAGCCTGGCTTGCCTTAGCATTTCCTCAAGAACTGGATCCGAGGGGTACCAAAGGTAATGCGCACGTGCTCCGCGAGGTAGGAAGGGGTTGAAGAGGGTTAGAAGGAAGAGGTTTGAAGGGTGTTGGTGGCGGAAATGCAAGAGGTGGAGGGATGGTGATGACGATAGGCCTGGGTGTGGGTGTTGACGCCTGGAAAATGAGCAAAGGCGGAAGCAGAATTGAAAAGAAGATTAGACAAGCAATGGAAGATTACTGATGAAACTCGACAACCATCTTCCCGACTGAAGCCTTGTTCGGCCAAGCTGATGACCGGTGTCGTCGTCAGCCAGATGGCAGCACTGATGAATTAGCAGTCACCTGACTGATGAGACCTCCTACCATATTTTAATAAGAGCTATATTGCTGCCCTGCCCAAGAATCTACAGATGACATGCCAGAGTGAGTCAGATGTTGACTTATTGACAGATGAGGCAGGAGCAAACATAAAGATGAAGCCAGAACCAGCAAATGAAGATTGTAAAGGCTTTTGCAAAGTCAAAATGAAAGAGGAACCATCTCCATGGGCGATATACCGGGCTGAAGTCTTCTCAGAAAGTTGATGTCCGGTCTTGTCACCGTTCGGGTGACGATGCTAATGAAATGATGTCCGGCTTTGTCATCATTCAGGTGGCGATGTCGATGAAACCCGAGTCTACAGACTGATGAAGATCTATGAATTATCTCAATAGAAGCTATGTCACCAGTAGAGGGCCTTCCTCGGTTCTGGAAGATATATTTGAAGAACTAAGAGAGGTCGAGGTGCATATGAAGTTTAAAAGCCCTGAATGGGCCTACCGAATGAGCTCCAGAGAATGGCGCCGAGAGACCCTCACCAAGGCCCAAAAGCCCATACGAGGGGGGGGGCGCGCCGGGAAGCCATGCCCTTTGGCGCCGGGAGGCCTCCCCGATTGAAAGAGGCGTGCCGGGAAGCTGCCTTCTTCACGCCGAGAAAGATCATGCCGAGAAGAGGGAGGGTTCTGCTATAAAAAGCCCTTTTCTCTCGAAAGGGAGGGGGATCGGAGGAGGAGATAGAACAGAGCAAGAAAAAAGGAGGGAGAGCCTCCTCCACTGAAAAAAAGAGAAAGGAAAGCGATAGAAAAAAAACAGAGGGGCTTCGAGAGAGACTCCTCCACTGAAAAAAAGAAGAGACCAACAGAGAGAGAGAGCCACCTCCGCTGAGAAAAGAAAGAAGGAGAAGAAGCTCCAGGTGGGCAGCCGGGGAGGGAGAGGAGTCAATGCTCCGCCCTCCCCCATGGTTTTATTTTCTTCTTCATGTAATCCTGCCGAGTTTATCTCAATTTTCCTCTGGATGTAACCGGGATGTCCCGATGTCTATTCATCTCCCTTTCCCTCATTCCCTCCGTGTGATTGGTATGAGTTCTGGGGTGATCTATTGAAATGATATGAAATGCTTCAATGACCCGTTTGGGCGTTGGGTGATTGAAACATCTGCCAGCTATCTCTCCGTATGCTGCTATATATTTCCTTTACATGTTTTCATCTTTAGCTCAACTGAAGTGCATCTAATTCTCTTATGGGTCTTAGGGATCAGTTGTCTTCCATAGAATAAATATAGCTCTAAATATACCGATATCCCTCGCAGTTAGTAGTCGTTTGCATAAAGCCTCCCAGGCTTGCCCCAGGGCCAGAGACAGACCATCTCTTGGCTTCTGGGACAGTCTGCTACGGATATTGGCAATAGCTCGGATCTCCTGTTCGAGATTCTCTTGCTACAGGAATAAGTAAGCTGTCTCGATGGCTTGATACTGAGAGTTTCTAATCCGATTCCAATATGGATAGTTCCATCAGGGTCGTCCCTGGGGCCTGAGATGACCATCTCTTGGCTCCCAGGCGACCAAAGATGCCAGCAAACGATCCCATGATGGTCAACAGCACATGACGACTCAAAGCCCATCCGGGCGATTGGATTTTCCGATCCTCTTCCATTCAACCCCTCATTGATGAGATTAAACCCCTGCCTAATCAAACCTCAGCATCCATGAAATCCCCCTCCTGCACTTCAAATCCGGCTTCAATCGCAGCCAGAAAGCTCAGGAATCCCAAAAACAGAGTATCGTTTTAGCTCTGTAAACCTTGAATTCTTTCCGCAACTCCACCTTCTCGGCGTGCAAAATTCACCGCCGAGAACTGTCCCGCCGAGAGGCCTTCCTCTCCTTTCCCCTTTGGCTAAAAGACAAAGCCTGTTCAGCCCCCTCATGAAAGCCTCCCCAGCCCTTAGCTTCCCGGCGCCACCTTCCCGGCGCGGTAACGGGCGCGCCGGGCAGTCCCACGCCGAGACCCCCCTATAAGCCAACTCCACCCATGCCGAGAACCCATCCACCGAAAGCCCCACGGCCGGGAGCCCCCCCATTTTGCCTCCCAGCCGCGCCGAGAACCCATCCACCGAGACCCCCCTTTGGCCACTAAAACCCGCGCCGAGAGCCCCGCTAAAGCCACACCGGGAACCAGCGCACCGAGAGGGTTCCGCGCCGGGAACCCCCTTGATCTCCCGACTGTGCCGAGAACCCAATGCCAATCCTCTGTCCACCCCTTTGGCCGCTTCCTCCACCTATCCTGAGACATCCTTGAGTCGTCATGTGCACCCCAGGTGATAAATTAATTAGGGGATTGATCTCCCCTATATTCCTATGTCCCGAATCGGATTCACATGCAACCCCACGGGTCCGGCGGACCTTGTCTTTACAAGGGTTTCGTCGGTCTCCGAGAAGGGGAATAGCGACCGATGCTAGAGACATACACAGTCTCCCTAAGCCTTAGTGCTCTCTCACTTTCTGGTTTTCATCCCGGCATTCCGTGGATGTCAGCCTATATCTCCCCCTGGCAAATGCTCAGTCTAGGGGAGGTGCTGCCAAAATTCTCCCAGGATGATGAAAGTCTACATTAAGCTATCCCCGGGAACCTATGCATGCCGGAACTGCACCAATAATCTAACCATGGATAACCGATAATCTCCCAGGTCGATCCGCGTGCGAGGGCGCAACATTGAGCGTTCACTTACATTCCTTCGTCCCGCATCGGGTCCATGGATAACCCTTTTAGCTCGGGAGGGCTCTGCCACTGCACGAGTTCCGCCGACTTCCACAAGGGGAAAATCAAACACTGCCCTATGGCAGATATATATAGGTCGGGAGGTTTGGCCTCTCTCTTTCTCTCGGCTTTCATCCCAGCACTCCGTGGGTGATAGCCTATTTCCCCCTGGGCATAATCCAGATAAAGGGGAAATGCTGTCGAAATATCGATCGATGCTTTAAACCTCCATCATGGTCATGGCTCAGTCTGCCTGTGACTGAAATCCTCCTTCTCCCCTTTAACTCGGTCTTTGAACCGCCGACTTAACGATATTGTCTGCTTCTACAGTTGATGTTGCTATCTTGCCCGCCTTCCTGGCTCTGGTATGAAGTTCAATTTGCACACACGAATATGTGATTGCCTCTCGAGGCCTCCTATTGTGGCGTTTAATCAAGGGTTGTCCTTCCTTGGAAGGGCGTAATTAACGTCATAGCCTTTATGGTATGACGGACTTCTGGTCCCGACTCGGACTTCACAATCGACTGACCAAGTCAGATCGAGCGCACAATGAAATCGTCACTCCGGTGACTGGCACGCCAACAAATAAACAAAATAAATAAAAAGAATAATAAAGCGCGTCCACAGTGGGTAAAAGGTGGGACTGAGTCTCCCTTCATCTCTACGTCAAAATAGGAGGCCTCAAGAGGCCCCTCTTAAATTCTAACTGTGCGCTAATCCTATTACCAGGAATTAAAATGATGAGTGGACTCGCCTCCCTCCACTGCGGCCGGCTGGTCGTTGATGCTCATGTTCGCGAAGGCTACTTCGCGGTGCCCACGATGTTCGGGTCTATGCCCCCTACTGTCGGGTTGCCCAACTGCTTGGGCCTCGTCTTCATCGACCTACTGGAGGTTGCTGACAAAGAACAAGGCACTGCTGCAGGTGCCCCGATGAAAACTACTGATGAGAAGGGAAGCTCACCAGAAAAGACGGCCTCGATAGTCGTCGCCTGCTTCGTCCACCATATCCAAAGGAGGGACACGGTCCCCGCTGTTGCCCTAAAAGGGAGAAGAGGTAATCGGAGGAGCCGGTATGCTGCTGCAAGCCGTCGTCTTTCAAACTCTGGAAAGATGATGATGACCGGAGATGTTAGGGTGAACCTCGATGGTCTCTCCCAAAGACGTTCGTCCGGACAGGGTTGCCCCGACCGTCCAGACTGGCAACAATGTCCAAATTTTGGCCACTAAGACGGCCAACTGGGAAACTGATGAGATGAAGCCGCTAGCTCCCAAGCCAGCAAGATATAGACATATATGGAGGCCGAAGAAGATACAGAGCTGGATTCCGGCTCAAGAGCAAGGTGCCACTGCTATCCACCCTGAAGCCAAAGTCAGGAGATGAGAAGAAAGAAGAAAATGCTACTGTCATCCACCCCAGGACTGGGGGCAGGAGATGGGAAGAAAGAAAAGAAAATGCTACTGTCATTCACCCCAGGGCTGGGGGCAAAGGAAAAGAAAATGCTACTATCATTCACCCCAGGGCTGGGGGCAGAAGGAGAGAAGATACTATTGCCATCCGCCACAAAGGGGGGAACAATATATACTGCCCAAAGGAAGAACAAAGAAGAATGGAAGATCCAGCCTGTGCTGCTATTCCAAAGAGACCGAAGGCCTGCGCCAGATGGGCTGATATCTTCAAATATTCCAAGTCGAAGCATTTGGCTTCCCAAATTTCAAGGCTGGTTTATCAGCCAAAGATCAAAGAGAGGTTGCTGCCCCGATCAAATCTACAAAGGGATAGCCAAGAAGAAATGAACCAGGTGGTTCAAGACTACTTCCACTGTCTAGAGGATTCCTCCCTAGGGCAGCAAAGATTGTCTCGCGCTTTGGGCACCCTACATGAAAAAGAAGAAGAAGCTTTACAAGAAGCAATGTTCGGGGTCTCCTCTTCTGGCTCCGATGATTATGAAGAAAGGTCACAAGGCCATATACAAGAGAGACAGCCCCAGGAGGGAAGAAGCAGAAGAAAGGATTTCAGTCTTCGACCGCCTCACATAATCCGAGTCAGGTCAGGAGGAAAGTCCGCAGCCAGAAATGAAAGATACAGGTTTTTACCTACAATATGGCCAGTGTCGCCAAGAAATATAACACATTGCCAGACCAGCCTGAAGAGCTGATTGAATTGGCACACCGGCTGGGTGCTGTCACAAGAAAAAGCCGAGCAGCAAAAGAAAAGATAATGGCTGCCGATGAAGCCCGAAGAGTCACGATAATGACAGTCAATGTAGTGACTGAAGAAAAAGAAGACAACCCTCTGGGTGTTTCCACTGAAGAAATATCGGGAGGAACACAGATCCCGACAACCCTGGATCCCATGATCCAGATGATGTTCAAAATATATCAGCAGGAGATTGACTCCCTCAGAAAACAGCTGAATGAAAGAAATAAGCAAATGACAGTCTCCAAGCATGCTGAGCCAGCTGGACAGACTTCCAGCAGGATAGGGGTGGCCTCTCCGGTCCATCCTGCTCAGACTAACAAAGGCAAGGCACCGAGTCAACCTTCTCTACAGCAAGCGGCAGCTCAGCCCTCTACGTCTCAAACGCAGCCTGCCATGCCTGCTCTGCATGCAACAATTATGATAACCCCCTTCAGCCGACAGCGGGCACACTTCTTCCTGGAGCCCATACATCTGGATGTGGCTGGCAAGCTGATGATAAAAAATTATTGAAATGAAGCTATCCGAAAGGACCAGGGATTCCAGTACCTATGATGTTTATAAGGTACCATACCTTGCGCATTATGCTGCTAAGAAACTACAACCAGGCGTCAGCAAGCCGCCGAAATTTGAAAGTGCAACGGCCAGACTCTCAAGAAGATGATGAAGAGATATGCTTCATACCAGCAAGGTCAGAGCAAGCCAAAGCTTTGGTCTCCCGTCATGATGATAAAACCAGGGAGAAGTATGGGCGCCTCCCGCCACCAAAAGAAGAAGCATGATACCCCACTCCTCCTCCATATGGAGACATGAGGGCAAAGATGTCAATCTCTGAAAACCTGGGCGCGTCTGGCGTCTTTAATAGAACACTGCCGGCCCCTCCTGAGGTCGGGATAGGGGGCAACATTCTTGGCCTTGCCATGATGACGAAATTATATATAAAAAAAAAGATTGCAAGAAGTTGGAGTGCTGCAGAGCAAACTGAATGAAATGAGTTTTCATATACCCGGTCTGCACTCAAACCCACCAATTCTGGCGGTGACGGGTGATCCCAAAATAGAACAAATGAGGGAAATGAAACCTGCCGAGGAAGAAATTACTAAGGCAGAACTGTATGAGACTAAACAAGGGGCTGATGAACCTACTCTGGATTATATCCGCAGATGAAAGGACCTTTCTGCCAGATGTCGACACCCGCCAAACCAAGAGGGGGCTGTCCAGATATGCAAGCGCAACTTGAAGATAGAAATATTAACAAGGTTGATTGGCATCGAAGTCAAGTCCTTTGATCTCCCGAATGAGATTGTGGCTGATATTGAGGCCTTTGTGACAAAATATTGTCCGGCCGCTACCTCCCTAAGTCAAAAGAACAAGCTTGCCAGTGAACAACTGATGCATAAATATATTCACATTGCCAATTTTCAAAGCTTTCGAGAAACGAAGGAAGAAAGCAAAGAAGGCAGCTATCTCTTCGTCGGCAAAGACTGGCGAGCTAGGCCATTCCCTAAGAAGCAAAATGACTAAACCCTACTCCTTTCCTAAGGAAAAGACTCGGGCCCTGTTCGAGTGGGTCACCCACTACAACAAGGATACATTCCCGGCCCCAAAGAAGCCCAGTGATGCTACAAGAATATGACACCCCGCTCTGGTGCAGATGTATGCCAAAAAAGAGGGGAAGAGAAGAAAGAAAAGAAAAAGTGATGATGATGAAAGGATGCCAATGATACCCCTTCCTAGGGGCAGATGTACACATAAAAGATTTTTAAAAAAAATGAATGATGAGGGATGCAGATGGTGCCTCGTTCTGGGGGCAGATGTATTAACAAAAAAAGAGATGGTGAAAGATATGATGATCCCCCATCCCGGGGGCATGTGTGAAGAAAAAAATGATGATAAAAAAATGGTGAAATAACAAATATAGAGGGTACTCCCATTCGAGGGGTGATGCACATCAAAAAAAAAAAGAAATGAGAAAGATGATGAAATGATGGAAGATACAGATGATACCCCATTTTAAGGAGGGGGATGCATATCAAAAAAAAAGAAGAAGAAAAAAAAAGAAAGAAGAAAAAAATAGGAAGAAAAATGATGATTATGAGATGATGAAAGTTCCAAATGGTACCCCATTCTGGGGGCAAATGTATGCCAAACAATGAGAAATATTGATGGTACCCCATTCCGGGGGCAGATGTATGCCAAACAATGAGAAGTATTGATGGTATCCCATTCTTGGGACAAATGTATGCCAAGAGAATGATGGAAGACCCACGTGGTTCCCCATTCTAGGGGTAAATGTATGAAATGCCAATGGCGGCATGCATGGCCGTTGCTGGATATGCTCACCCCTTTTAAAGGGGCAATGATCATTTATGGCAATGATGAATAAAATTGGCACATTGACCTTTCAAGGGCCATCTTGTCGCAGACTCTTACACTGGACGTCTGCTGCTGATGTCGGGGACTATCCAAATGATGGAATCCCAGATGGCAATGAATAATGAATGATGAATCAATGAAGAATGATGGAAGTTCGCCTAACCACCGGCGTTCAGTGAATGATAGATGCGTCGGTAATCAGACCGATAGATGCTCCAAGACAAAGATGAAGGAATACATCGGTGCCCAAGCTGATGGATGTTCAACAGTGCCTGCAAGATGGTCAAAGAAGTTCAACAATGCCCTAAGATGTCAACTATCGGTGTACGCGCCAACCGATGTTCAACCACATTCCACGGTTGCCAAATCTATGCCCATCGGCGTTTAAGCCGACAGATGTCGAGGTTCGATCATTGACTTTCAGGCCAACAACCACTGGCATCTTAGCCGATATATGTTAAACATTCAGTCATCGGCACCCTCGCCGATAGATGCCCGATGAGCCTTCAGAGTGTCAAAGATGTCTAACCTTCGGCACTCGAGATGATAGATGTTCCCAAGCATGAGTCGCCAGCATGCCAACCAAAAGAAGTTAAAACTCTAGCTATCGGCACCCAAGATGTACGGCATCATGACCACACGTCTAAGCCGTTAAATATCCTACCTTGGCGTCATGGCCTTTCGCCTAAGCCAAGATGTACGGCGTCATGACCATACGTCTAAGCCGTTAAATATCATACCTTGGCGTCATGGCCTTCCGCCTAAGCCAAGATGTACGGCGTCACGACCATACGTCTAAGCCGTTAAATATCCTACCTTGGCGTCATGGCCTTTCGCCCTAGCCAAGCTACCTTTCTTTGGCTTAGTGGCATCCAGCCCTAGCCGAGATACACCCTCTCCTTGGCTTAGTGGCATCCAGCCCTAGCCGAGATACGCCCTTTCCTTGGTCTAGCGGCATCCAGCCCTAGCCGAGATACACCCTTTCCTTGGCCTAGTGGCATCCCGCCCTAGCCGAGATACACCCTTTCCTTGGCTTAGTGGCATCCCGCCCTAGCCGAGCTACACCCTTCCCTGGTCTAGTGGCACTCCGCCCTAACCAAGCTACCTGTCCTTGGCTTAGTGGCATCCAGCCCTAGCCGAGATACACCTTTCCTCGGCCTAGTGGCATCCAGCCCTAGCCGAGATACACCCTTTCCTTGGATTAGTGGCACTCCGCCCTAACCAAGCTACCTTTCCTTGGCTTAGTGGCATCCCGCCCTAGCCGAGATACACCCTTTCCTTGGCTTAGTGGCATCCCGCCCTAGCCGAGATACACCCTTTCCTTGGATTAGTGGCACTCCACCCTAACCAAGCTACCTTTCCTTGGCTTAGTGGCATCCCGCCCTAGCCGAGATACACCCTTTCCTTAGCTTAGTGGCATCCCGCCCTAGCCGAGATACACCCTTTCCTTGGATTAGTGGCATCCCGCCCTAGCCGAGCTACCCTTTTTTCTTGGATTAGCGGCACTCCGCCCTAACCGAGCTACCCTTTTCCTTGGTCTAGCGGCACTCCGCCCTAGTCAAGCTACCCTTCTCCTTGGTCTAGCGGCCCTCCGCCCTAGCCGAGCTACCTCTTCCTTGGTCTAGTGGCACTCCGTCCTAGCCAAGCTATCCCTTATCTTGGCCTGAGGCACTCCACCCTCATCGAGCTACGAGACTCTGCCCATCAAGCCTCGCCGGGCTAGGCCCATAAACCTTTTCCCTCTTGCTCAAGGCACCCCGCCTTGGCCGAGCTCTCAAATGTTAATCCCAAGCCCCACCGGCACTATAACAGCATAGTCAAATCCATCAATAGTCCGGCCGGACAACACAGCCGGCTATCCTGGCTCTTACAGCCTGCTATTCTGGCTCTTACAGCTTGCTATTCTGGCTCTTATAGCCTGCTACCTCCGGCTCCCGTAACCTGCTACCTCTGGCTTCTACGGCCTGCTGTCCTGGCGCTTATAGCCTGTTACCTCTGGCTCTCGTAGCCCGCCATTCCTGGCTCTCGCAGCCTGCTATCCTGGCTCCTATAGCCTGCTACCTCTGGCTCCCGTAGCCTGCTATCCTGGCTCTTATAGCCTGCTACCTCCGGCTCCCGTAGCCTGCTACCTCTGGCTTCTACAGCCTGCTGTCCTGGCTCTTATAGCCTGTTACCTCTGGCTCTCGTAGCCCGCCATTCCTGGCTCTCGCAGCCTGCTATCCTGGCCCCTATAGCCTGCTACCTCTGGCTCCCGTAGCCTGCTATCCTGGCTCTTATAGCCTGCTACCTCTGGCTTATTTAACCTGCTACCCTGGCCCCCACGGCCTGCTATCATCACTTTCCTAGATCCTGTTACCTCGGCCTTTATGGCTTGCTACCCTTCTATACCGACTTTTACGGTCTATTAACCTGCTACCTTGGCTTGCGCAGCCTGCTATCTCGCCATCTTCGGGTCCTTGCGACCTGCTATTCTATTATCTTTCACTATCCATGAAATTCTCGGCCTTGGCATGCCGTCAAAAACCCGCTCACCTTTTCGACAAATGGCTTTAGGCCCGAGCTGCTACATACCAACATCAGTCCAGACCTCCCTTCTAGGTCAGGTGCATGCATGGGTTGTCTTCGAGAGTTCGTCGAGGCAACATCAATTATAGATTGCTTCCAAGTCTGACATCCTACCAGGATCCAATATCCTATCTTCTGGCCTCTGACGTCCAGTCAAAGCCAGCTATCCTTGTTTGCGAGCGCAACGCCCTATCATATATTTCAAGTATCTCATTTTTCTCTGCCGTCTCGGCCAAAGCCGCTATTACAATTCTTCGGCTATCTCTGCTTTCGATTTAGCCGTTCTGGCCAAAGCCGCTATTACAATTCTTCGGCTATCTCTGCTTTCGATTTATCCGTTCTGGCCAAAGCCGCCATCACAACTTGTCAGTCATCTAGTCTTTCGGCTTCGCCATTTTGGCCGAAGCTGCTATCATGATTTTCAAACTACTCTATCTGCCAGCTTAGCCATTCCGACCAAAGCTGCTATCATAATTTTTGACCATTCTATCTTTCGGCTTAGCCATTCCGGCCAAGGCTACTATTACAACTTCCAACTGCTTCATCCCTCGGCTTAGCCACTTTAGGCCAAAGCCTGCTGTCTCTAGCTCCCGTGGCCTGCTATTCCTCGCTTCTATAGCTTGCTATCCTAGTTTTTGTAGCCTGCTATCTCTGGTTCCCGTAGCCTGCTATTCCCGAATTCTATAGCCTGCTAGCCTGGCTCTCGTGGCTTGCTATTCCTGGCTCCTACAACCTGCATTCCCAGCTCCTATATCCTGCTATTCCTGGCTTCTACAGCCTACTATTCTGGCTCTTGTAGCCTGCTATCTCTGGCTCTCGTAGCCTGTCATTCCTGGCTTCCACAGCCTGCTGTCCTGGCTTTTGTAGCCTGCTATCTCTGGTTCTCGTAGCCTGCTACTCCTGGCTTCCACAGCCTGTTGTCCTGGCTTTTGTAGCCTGCTATCTCTGGTTCTCGTAGCCTACTACTCTTGGCTTCTACAGTCTACTGTCCTGGCTTTTGTAGCCTGCTGTCTCTTGCTCTCGTAGTCTGCTATTCCTGGCTTCTACAGCTTTCTATCCTAGCTCTTATAGCTTGCTGTCTCTGGCCCTCGTAGTCTGCTATCATCTCATCTCTACCCTTTCTTGGTCTAGTGGCGCTCCGCCCTAGCCGAGCTACTCTCATTCTCGATCTAGTGGCACTCCGCCCTAGCCAAGCTACCCTCATTCTTGGTCTAGTGGCACTCCGCCCTAGCCAAGCTACCCTCTTCTTGGTCTAGCGGCACTCCGCCCTAGCTGAGCTACCCTCATTCTTGGTCTAGCGGCACTCCGCCCTAGCCGAGCTACCCTTTCTTGGTCTAGCGGCACTCCTCCCTAGCCGAGCTACCCTTTCTTGGTCTAGCGGCACTCCGCCCTAGCCAAGCTACCCTCTTCTTGGTCCAGCGGCACCCCGCCCTAGCCGAGCTACCCTCATTCTTGGTCTAGCGGCATTCCGCCCTAGCCGAACTACCCTCATCCTTGGTCTAGCGGCACTTCGCCCCAGCCGAGCTACCCTTTCTTGGTCTAGTGGCACTCCGCCCTAACCAAGCCACTCCTTATCATGGATTAATGGCATTCCAATCTGTCACCCTCTAAAAGAAAAAAAATGAGAAAAGAAAAATGGGGTTAAAAATAGAGATACCCCGCCGGTCTTGTTCAGGCTTTCTGAGCAAGGGCAAAAATGGCTAAAACCCAGCTGTGGTGAAAACCCGAAAGGGCACTGCAGGCAAAATCGGGTACCCCGCCACGTGAAAACCTGAAAGGACACGTGGGCAAAAGCAAGAGGGGGCTGGCTCCGGTGAAAACCCGAAAGGGCACTTGGGTCAGTAATGTGGTAATCCCAAAGAAAGCCTCACCTCCCGCCATAAAACTCCTCGTCATTCGACCGGCGCCTTGCCCGATCGACGATTAGACCCACTCAGTATAGGCCCGACGTCTATCCTGATAAAAGCCCTCATACCTCGTCCCAGGTTCCACCGCGATGAAAGCTACCATTGGTCGATCGGCACCTCGCCCGATCAATGATAAAACCCTCTCCAGTTTAGACTTTACGTCTATCCTGATGAAATCTATGAAACCCTTGCATTGGTATAAACCCAATACCGATGATGAAACCTGCTGTTGATCGATTGGCACACTGCCCGATCAGCGATGAAACCTATCCAGTTTAGACCCTACGTCTATTCTGATGAAACCTATGAAATCCTTGCATTGGTATAAACCCAATACCGATGATGAAACCTGCTGTTGATTGATTGGCACACTGCCCGATCAGCGGTGAAACCTATCCAGTTTAGACCCTACGTCTATCCTGATGAAACCTATGAAATCCTTGCATTGGTATAAACCCAATACCGATGATGAAACCTGCTGTTGATTGATTGGCACACTGCCCGATCAGCGGTGAAACCTATCTAGTTTAGACCCTACGTCTATCCTGATGAAATCTATGAAATCCTTGCATTGGTATAAACCCAATACCGATGATGAAACCTGCTGTTGATCGATTGGCACACTGCCCGATCAGCGATGAAACCTATCCAGTTTAGACCCTACGTCTATTCTGATGAAACCTATGAAATCCTTGCATTGGTATAAACCCAATACCGATGATGAAACCTGCTGTTGATCGATCGGCACATTGCCCGATCAGCGATGAAACCTATCCAGTTTAGACCCTACGTCTATCCTGATGAAACCTATGAAATCCTTGCATTGGTATAAACCCAATACCGATGATGAAACCTGCTGTTGATCGATCGGCACATTGCTCGATCAATGATGAAACCTATCCAGTTTAGACCCTACGTCTATCCTGATGAAACCTATGAAATCCTTGCATTGTTATAAACCCAATACCGATGATGAAACCTGCTGTTGATCGATTGGCACACTGCCCGATCAGCGATGAAACCTATCCAGTTTAGACCCTACGTCTATTCTGATGAAACCTATGAAATCCTTGCATTGGTATAAACCCAATACCGATGATGAAACCTGTTGTTGATCGATCGGCACATTGCCCGATCAGTGGTGAAACCTATCCAGTTTAGACCCTACGTCTATCCTGATGAAATCTATGAAATCCTTGTATTGGTATAAACCCAATACCGATGATGAAACCTGCTGTTGATCGATCGGCACATTGCCCGATCAATGATGAAACCTATCCAGTTTAGACCCTACGTCTATCTTGATGAAACCTATGAAATCCTTGCATTGGTATAAACCCAATACCGATGATGAAACCTACTGTTGATCGATCGGCACATTGCCCGATCAATGATGAAACCTATCCAGTTTAGACCCTACGTCTATCCTGATGAAACCTATGAAATCCTTGCATTGGTATAAACCCAATACTGATGATGAAACCTGCTGTTGATCGATCGGCACATTGCCCGATCAATGATGAAACCTATCCAGTTTAGACCCTACGTCTATCCTGATGAAACCTATGAAATCCTTGCATTGGTATAAACCCAATACCGATGATGAAACCTGCTGTTGATTGATTGGCACACTGCCCGATCAGCGGTGAAACCTATCCAGTTTAGACCCTACGTCTATCCTGATGAAACCTATGAAATCCTTGCATTGGTATAAACCCAATACCGATGATGAAACCTGCTGTTGATCGATTGGCACACTGCCCGATCAGCGATGAAACCTATCCAGTTTAGACCCTACGTCTATTCTGATGAAACCTATGAAATCCTTGCATTGGTATAAACCCAATACCGATGATGAAACCTGCTGTTGATCGATCGGCACATTGCCCGATCAGCGATGAAACCTATCCAGTTTAGACCCTACGTCTATCCTGATGAAACCCATGAAATCCTTGCATTGGTATAAACCCAATATCGATGATGAAACCTGCTGTTGATCGTTCGGCACATTGCCCGATCAATGATGAAACCTATCCAGTTTAGACCCTACGTCTATCCTGATGAAACCTATGAAATCCTTGCATTGGTATAAACCCAATACCGATGATGAAACCTGCTGTTGATCGATCGGCACATTGCCCGATCAATGATGAAACCTATCCAGTTTAGACCCTACGTCTATCAGATGAAACCTATGAAATCCTTGCTTTGGTATAAACCCAATATCGATGATGAAACCTGCTGTTGATCGATCGGCACATTGCCCGATCAATGATGAAACCTATCCAGTTTAGACCTTATGTCTATCCTGATGGAACCTATAAAATCCTTGCGTTGGTATAGACCCAATACCAATGATAAAAGCAGCTACTAATGGGGTGGCCTGCCGCCTGAGCAATGCTAAAGCCCGTCCGGGGTAGATTCTCCGTCTGCTCTGATGAAGATGCTACACCCATTCTCAAATCAACCCAGACCTTCCGTCCGGATAGATGATAAAACCTCATCCCTTTGCGTTAATGTTAAACCCCACATTAACGATGAAACCTACGTTTCCATCGAGTGGTTTCGTGCTTAAGCTGCTACACACATCCTCGAGCCAATCCGGACCTTCTGTCTGGATGGATGATGAAATCCCATTCCCTTGCGTTGATGGCAACCCCCACATCAACGATACAGCCATGCCCCCGGCGAACGGCTTCACGCCTAAGCCACAAAACACACTCAAGTCGACCCAGGCCTTCCGCCTAGGCAGACGATGAAAATCTTATGTCCCTTGCATTGGTGTCAGCACCCACATCAATGATGATACATACACAAGTTGAGCACATGGCTTAACAATTTACGAAGCTAAAGTCCCAATAAAAAAGAAAAGAAGAGACAAAATGGGGTTAAAAATAGAGATATCCCGCCAGTCTTGTTCAGATACTCTGAACAAGGGCAAAAATGGCCAAAACCCAGCTGTGGTAAAAACCCGAAAGGGCACTGCAGGCAAAATCGGGTACCCTGCCACGTGAAAACCCGAAAGGGCGCGTGGGCAAAAACAAGAGGGGGCTGGCTCCGGTGAAAACCCGAAAGGGCACTTGGGTCAGTAATGTGGTAATTCAAGAGTTCCATGCCAACCGGCACGCTGCCTTTACCTCCCCTTCACTGATGAAACCTTCCATCGGTCAGCGGGCTCCATTCCCCACCGATGATAAAACCCTCCCGGGGTAGACCTTACGTTTACCCTGATAAGATCCACATACCCTCTTTCAAACGTCCCACCGACTGAAACCCATCACCATTCTGATGAAGCCTGTCCAGCTCAGACCTCACGTCTGTCCTGATGAAGCCTACGCATTTCTTGGCAAGCCTCACCCGCGATAAAGCCTGCTGGAGTAGACTTTACGTCTACCCGATGAAACTTATGAAATCTTCTTGCGTCGATATAAACCCAATATCGATGATGAAACCAACTGTTGATTGACCGGCACCTTGCCCGATCAATGATGAAACCCTCGCAGTTTAGACCTTTCGTCTATTATGATGAAACTCTCCTTGCGTCGATATAAACCCAATATCGATGATGAAACCAACTGTTGATCGACCGGCACCTTGCCCTATCAATGATGAAACCCTGCAGTTTAGACCTTTCGTCTATTCTGATGAAAATTATGAAATTTCCTTGCGTCGATATAAACCCAATATCGATGATGAAACCAACTATTGATCGACAGGCACCTCGCCCGATCAATGATGAAACCCTGCCAGTTTAGACCTTTCGTCTATTCTGATGAAACATATGAAACTCTTCTTGCGTCGATATAAACCCAATATCGATGATGAAACCAACTATTGATCGATTGGCACCTCACCCGATCAACGATGAAAGCCTACCGGGATAGACCTTCCGTCTATTCTGATGAAGCTTATGAAACTCTTCTTGCGTCGATATAAACCCAATATTGATGATGAAACTGTTGATCGACCGGCACCTCGCCCGATCAATGATGAAACCCTGCCAGTTTAGACCTTTCGTCTATTCTGATGAAACTTATGAAACTCTTCTTGCATCGATATAAACCCAATATCGATGATGAAACCAACTATTGATCGATTGGCACCTCGCCCGATCAATGATGAAACCCTGCCAGTGTAGACCTTTCGTCTATTCTGATGAAATTTATAACACTTTCTTTGCATCGATATAAACCCAATATCGATGATGAAACCAACTATTGATCGATTGGCACCTCGCCCGATCAACGATGAAACCCTACCAGGATAGACCTTTCGTCTGTCCTGATGAAAACTACGCACCCTTTAATGTCCCACCTGCTATAACCTCTACCCAGTTTAGACCTTTTGTCTATTCTGATGAAACTTAAACTCCTCCTTGCGTCGATATAAACCCAATATCGATGATGAAACCAGCTGTTGATCGACCGGCACCTCGCCCGATCAGCCAGATGGCAGCACTGATGAATTAGCAGTCACCTGACTGATGAGACCTCCTACCATATTTTAATAAGAGCTGTATTGCTGCCCTGCCCAAGAATCTACAGATGACATGCCAGAGTGAGTCAGATGTTGACTTATTGACAGATGAGGCAGGAGCAAACATAAAGATGAAGCCAGAACCAACAAATGAAGATTGTAAAGGCTTTTGCAAAGTCAAAACGAAAGAGGAACCATCGCCATGGGCGATATACCGGGCTGAAGTCTTCTCAGAAAGTTGATGTCCGGTCTTGTCACCGTTCGGGTGACGATGCTAATGAAATGATGTCCGGCTTTGTCATCATTCAGGTGGCGATGTCGATGAAACCCGAGTCTACAGACTGATGAAGATCTATGAATTATCTCAATAGAAGCTATGTCACCAGTAGAGGGCCTTCCTCGGTTCTGGAAGATATATTTGAAGAACTAAGAGAGGTCGAGGTGCATATGAAGTTTAAAAGCCCTGAATGGGCCTACCGAATGAGCTCCAGAGAATGGCGCCGAGAGACCCTCACCAAGGCCCAAAAGCCCATACGAGGGGGGGGCGCGCCGGGAAGCCATGCCCTTTGGCGCCGGGAGGCCTCCCCGATTGAAAGAGGCGTGCCGGGAAGCTGCCTTCTTCACGCCGAGAAAGATCATGCCGAGAAGAGGGAGGGTTCTGCTATAAAAAGCCCTTTTCTCTCGAAAGGGAGGGGGATCGGAGGAGGAGATAGAACAGAGCAAGAAAAAAGGAGGGAGAGCCTCCTCCACTGAAAAAAAGAGAAAGGAAAGCGATAGAAAAGAAACAGAGGGGCTTCGAGAGAGACTCCTCCACTGAAAAAAAGAAGAGACCAACAGAGAGAGAGAGCCACCTCCGCTGAGAAAAGAAAGAAGGAGAAGAAGCTCCAGGTGGGCAGCCGGGGAGGGAGAGGAGTCAATGCTCCGCCCTCCCCCATGGTTTTATTTTCTTCTTCATGTAATCCTGCCGAGTTTATCTCGATTTTCCTCTGGATGTAACCGGGATGTCCCGATGTCTATTCATCTCCCTTTCCCTCATTCCCTCCGTGTGATTGGTATGAGTTCTGGGGTGATCTATTGAAATGATATGAAATGCTTCAATGACCCGTTTGAGCGTTGGGTGATTGAAACATCTGCCAGCTATCTCTCCGTATGCTGCTATATATTTCCTTTACATGTTTTCATCTTTAGCTCAACTGAAGTGCATCTAATTCTCTTATGGGTCTTAGGGATCAGTTGTCTTTCATAGAATAAATATAGCTCTAAATATACCGATATCCCTCGCAGTTAGTAGTCATTTGCATAAAGCCTCCCAGGCTTGCCCTAGGGCCAGAGACAGACCATCTCTTGGCTTCTGGGACAGTCTGCTACGGATATTGGCAATAGCTCGGATCTCCTGTTCGAGATTCCCTTGCTACAGGAATAAGTAAGCTGTCTCGATGGCTTGATACTGAGAGTTTCTAATCCGATTCCAATATGGATAGTTCCATCAGGGTCATCCCTGGGGCCTGAGATGACCATCTCTTGGCTCCTAGGCGACCAAAGATGCCAGCAAACGATCCCATGAGGGTCAACAGCACATGACGACTCAAAGCCCATCCGGGCGATTGGATTTTCTGATCCTCTTCCATTCAACCTCTCATTGATGAGATTAAACCCCTGCCTAATCAAACCTCAGCATCCATGAAATCCCCCTCCTACACTTCAAATCCGGCTTCAATCGCAGCCAGAAAGCTCAGGAATCCCAAAAACAGAGTATCATTTTAGCTCTGTAAACCTTGAATTCTTTCCGCAACTCCACCTTCTCGGCGTGCAAAATTCACCGCCGAGAACTGTCCCGCCGAGAGGCCTTCCTCTCCTTTCCCCTTTGGCTAAAAGACAAAACCTGTTCAGCCCCCTCATGCAAGCCTCCCCAGCCCTTAGCTTCCCGGCGCCACCTTCCCGGCGCGGTAACGGGCACGCCGGGAAGTCCCACGCCGAGACCCCCCTATAAGCCAACTCCACCCATGCCGAGAACCCATCCGCCGAAAGCCCCACGGCCGGGAGCCCCCCCCATTTTGCCTCCCAGCCGCGCCGAGAACCCATCCGCCGAGACCCCCCCTTGGCCACTAAAACCCGCGCCGAGAGCCCCGCTGAAGCCACGCCGGGAACCAGCGCGCCGAGAGGGTTCCGCGCCGGGAACCCCCTTGATCTCCCGGCTGTGCCGATAACCCAATGCCAATCCTCTGTCCACCCCTTTGGCCGCTTCCTCCACCTATCCTGAGACATCCTTGAGTCGTCATGTGCACCCCAGGTGATAAATTAATTAGGGGATTGATCTCCCCTATATTCCTATGTCCCGAATCAGATTCACATGGAACCCCACGGGTCCGGCGGACCTTGTCTTTACAAGGGTTTCGTCGGTCTCCGAGAAGGGGAATAGCGACCGATGCTAGAGACATACACAGTCTCCCTGAGCCTTAGTGCTCTCTCACTTTCTGGTTTTCATCCCGGCATTCCGTGGATGTCAGCCTGTATCTCCCCCTGGCAAATGCTCAGTCTAGGGGAGGTGCTGCCAAAATTCTCCCAGGATGATGAAAGTCTACATTAAGCTATCCCCGGGAACCTATGCATGCCGGAACTGCACCGATAATCTAACCAAATTTTACTACTGAGTCTTCAATCCAAATTTTGTTTCGGGGGCGCTGCCCCCGAAAACCCCGGCAAGGGGCGCTGCCCCCTTGACCCCCGCGACCTGACCGCGCAGGTCGATCCGCGTGCGAGGGCGCAACATTGAGTGTTCACTTACATTCCGTCGTCCCGCATCGGGTCCATGGATAACCCTTTTAGCTCGGGAGGGCTCTGCCACTGCATGAGTTCCGCCGACTTCCACAAGGGGAAAATCAAACACTGCCCTATGGTAGATATATATAGGTCGGGAGGTTTGGCCTCTCTCTTTCTCTCGGCTTTCATCCCGGCACTCCGTGGGTGATAGCCTATTTCCCCCTGGGCATAATCCAGATAAAGGGGAAATGCTGTCGAAATATCGATCGATGCTTTAAACCTCCATCATGGTCATGGCTCAGTCTGCCTGTGACTGAAATCCTCCTTCTCCCCTTTAACTCGGTCTTTGAACTGCCGACTTAACGATATTGTCTGCTTCTACAGTTGATGTTGCTATCTTGCCCACCTTCCTGGCTCTGGTATGAAGTTCAATTTGCGCACACGAATATGTGATTGCCTCTCGAGGCCTCCTATTGTGGCGTTTAATCAAGGGTTGTCCTTCCTTGGAAGGGCGTAATTAACGTCATAGCCTTTATGGTATGACGGACTTCTGGTCCCGACTTGGACTTCACAATCGACTGACCAAGTCAGATCGAGCGCACAATGAAATCGTCACTCCGGTGACTGGCATGCCAACAAAGAAACAAAATAAATAAAAAGAATAATAAAGCGCGTCCACAGTGGGTAAAAGGTGGGGGTGCGAATTCGGGTTCAACCTGCTCAGGCTCGGATGACGACGGCGAAAGGGGTAGTAAATGAGGTGGAGACGAAGGGGATGGTGAGGGCGAAAGTGGAGAAGGTGGAGTCAATGGAGATGGTAAAGGGGGTGAGGTGGTCGAGAGAGGTGGTAAAGGCGAAGGATGAAGAGGTGAAGGTGGCGGTGCAGTAGGGGCAATGGCAAGTGGCGGCGCTCTTCGGCGTATCTTTATGGCATGTCGAGGGGTGTTGGGGATAGGTGTGGTAGCGGGAACGGAGGGTAAAAGAGGGGTACTAGCCTGAGTAGAGGCTTGGGTAGGCGTCGAAGGTGGGATAGAAAAAAAGGTAAACAACGGAGTATGTGTTTTACCAACTGAAGATTCACTAAGGTGCCCCTGGCCTTGAGGTGGACAAGACTGCTTAGGCGGCGTTTCTTGTTACTGTTGTTACTGGCCGCGGAAATCTGAAATAACTTTGTGCATAACCGCCCAGTCGATCCTCTTGTCTTCTTCCAGACCATAGACAAATTCCTGGAAGTCGAGGCAATCTTCAACCAAATGCCCCTGCGGGAGGTGATAATCACAAAACTGAAGCCTATCCCCGGCCACGGGTTGGCGAGGCATAACTGGAGAGAGTTGCAATACGCGAGTGGCCATCAAAGCCCTAAAAATGTTTGTAAAAGACTGGCAACGGAGGGTGAAGAACCTACTTTGGAGAACGTGGATGCCGAGGGGTGTGGTATGGTAATGGAGACGGTAGTGGAGGTTGTGTGGGAAAGGGTGGCGGCGTAAGGAATGGCGTAGGGTTAACGGATGAACTGAGTGGAGGTGTGGACAGAGTGGGCATATAATGAATGGCATCCACCTACTTAACTGGAGGAGAACATGAAGAAGCGGAAGGCTGACTCGTGGTGGGTTGATAGATGGAAGGTGAATAGGGTGAGGTATGGGGGTATGTAGAAGCGGAGGGCTGACTTGTGGAAGGATATGTGGGAGATGATGGATAGGAGGTGTACGTGGACGTAGAAGGCAGAGGAGACACATGGTCAAGGGGAGTCAAAAGTTGCTGGCAAATGAAGCGGGCTCGGCTGTAAAGTTGTTGCCAGGATGTAACATCATTGAGGGCCAAGATACATCTAAACTCAGGTGTTGCATTAAAAATAACCATCTTGATCTGCTCTCCCTCTGGAATATGCCCCGGGACTTGCGCGGCCAGCTGACGCCAGCGGTCGGTGAAGGTTGAGAATTCCTCGTCGGGCTTCATCTTCTCATGGGCTAGATCTACCATGGAGTATTTGGGCCCTACCTGATCTTGAAACTGCTGAATGAATCTTCTCTGGACAGCTTGAAAATCCACAACTTGCTCTTGCAGTAGCAAGCAGAACCAATCCCGAGCCGAGCCCTCTAAAGACAGACCAAACAGGTAAGCCATTAAACGTTGGTCATGTCGAAATTGGGCCGACTCATAAAGAAACTCCTTCAAGTGCACATAGAGGTCCCCGACTCCACCATAGCGACGATAGGTAGGAATTTGAGAGCGTGGTGGAAGCTGAAGAGCTTGAAAGGCAAATGGGACACTTAGGGAGGTTGGAGGATTGATTTGACGTTGCAATTCATCAAGCTGGCGTTGGGCTTGAGCGATCATCTCCTCGGTGGGAAGAGTCCGAGAAGAATGTGGGCCAGCCGGAGCAAGAGAGTGGGAGCTTAAACTAGGATGATGATGGGCCAAATAAGGAGATCTGGCCTTAGGAGGGGGGCAGCCCATTCCAAGGATGGAAGGAGGTATGGGCCCGGAAAAATCATGAATGTAGGAATGAGGATCGATTGGACTAGCAGCAGCATGGGCGGGACAAGAAGGCCCGTTAAAAGGAGTAGGCCCGTTGAGTGGAGAGGGCCCGTGAGGAGAATAGGGCCCATTAGAAGAGTGAGGTGATGGTCCCGCATGGGAAGAGGAATCCACACGGGGATAAGAAGATGGAGAAGTATAGGAATAAGGTATAGGGGAGAAGTGCTCCATGGGGAGAATGGAGACTTTATACAATCAAAGGTGGGGGAGATACAAAGTGGGAAAAAAAAAGCCTAGGACGACGTGACTAGATAGGTGGACGCGAAGATGAACTAACCTAAATGGACCTAATTAACCAAACTAATGTAGATGGAATGCAATGGATTAATGGGCTTAAGCAAAGACAAACAAGGTGGATATGAAACAAACAAACAAGCTAACCAGAATGCACACAACGGATACGAGAGATGAGGGGCGAATCAACCAATCAAACACCCAAGTTGTTAAATGATGCATAAGAAATTTTTAATAAGTTCCCTTTTGGACCTTAGTGGATTAATTAACACATGGATTCACTCAATCACAAGGTGCCTAATTAGGGTAAGAAAGGGGAAACTGGTTGACTCTAAGGAACACTCCTTCTCACGGATGCAGATCCTAGACTGGGGTGGCAATGGTACAACCAGCCCGACGTCCGTGTGGGAATCCACGACTCACGGGGACTTACGGAGGTCCTCAGTAAGGTCCCCTAGTCGGCTCCAAGGAGTATGGAGACGAGAGGAAAGCCTACCTCGGTAGGAATGCAACTACATGTGAATGAAATGCATGAATCCTATGTGCACCGGAGTGCATGCAAGAGTCTAACCTACAAACTATCATTCGATATGAGGGCATTAGCATGAACAAGTATCACAACAAAGAGGGGGACAAACAGCACTCAGAACCGCAGGATATGATGAAATAATGATCTGCAAAGGGATGTCTCGGGGTGCGTACCTGAGCAATCCGTAGCGATCTTATGAAGACCGCGATAGCACATACGCGGTCAGTCCTGGACCGTCTTCAGTCAAGGAGTAGAAAATAGCAAGAATAGAAACAGAAAACCTAAAGAGAAGCCCGAGCAACCGATGAAATAACAGATGGAATAACCTAAACAACCATAGGAGAACCGATAGACAGCGCAAAGAAAACCCTAGGATATGATAAACAATGGGCTGCAAGAGGGCGTTTTGGTGTGCGCATCTGAGTGACAATAGCGGTCTCCCTTGGGCCGCTATAACGTGTAAGCGATAGCTACTCGACCGCCTTAATCCAGGGAACAGAAACAGCCAGAACAGAAACGGAGAACCCAACGGAGACACTTAACAATGACATGAAAATGATGAACAGCATGCAATACAACACGTAACACGATTGGCACTAGCGTCCCACCGTCATCGCCAAAAAAGGGTGTAGATATGGATTTTACTATTCTACCTCCCCGCCCCAAACTTATGAACACATACACATGCCTTTAAACACGAAGTTGCATGAAGAACCAAGGGTGATGAGGAATAGAACCCTAACTGTGATGGAGCATGACATAGATACGTCAATCTACCCCTCCCCTTCATACTAGCAAGTGAACCTTTATGAACATGCAAAACGAACCATGGAAGTAAAGGGGTAGTAGGGATAGAAAACTGACCGTGATTGCCACCAAGATTCATAACTTAGAAGGACCGAGCTACAAACCTTGGAAAGAGTGAACCCACCGACACTCGCAAGCGGGGATGACTAGCACGATACGCGGTCTTCGCACGTCCGCGTACGCCTGGAAACAGTCGCTGGACAATCGCGACCATTACCCAGAAGAATGTTCTGTGGGCTCAATCCTCCCTCTCTTTCAGCCGGCCAAAAGGGAGGGGCCTCGTATTGGATGTGCTGTAGACCTGCAAATAAAAGTGAAAACACAAGGAAAACAAACCCAATTAGAACTAAAGATAGTGCAATATCTATCAAATTATAACAACCAAAACACATAAATGGAGGATGAAATACCTGGGGTTGGTGGTTTTTAACCCCTATGGGGCGTGATAAACAATGGGTAGAGAAGTTTAAAAATGCAATGAATGATTGAAACACAATGGAACGGCGTAAAACGATGAGAGAGCACTGATGCAATGCAAAGAAATGGAGGAGAAGGGATGAGACTTGGTTGATGAAATCTAAATACTCCCTGGACCGGGGATGCTTAGGACGTGGAAAGCAGGGTCCCCTGACTGAAGACCACTCCACCAACTGGCAGCGTTCCGGCGCGAACGTCCAAAAGTCCCCCCCCCCCCATTTGGCTGGCCGAAAGCTAACCCTTTTATATGGACCACCTAGAAAACCCTAGGTCGAGTTGAGGTTCCCGGCCGCCAATTCTGGGGTTTTCCAAGAGATAATATGATGGAAAAAAACAAAGGATAGTCATCCAAAAGAGTCCCCAACCCCCCTGGGGTGACAACTCCTCTGAAGATAGAGTCCTAACGTGTTCTCGGCCGAAGAAAACGGAGCCTGGATGGAACTGGGCTCGGGTGGCTAACGCGGTCTATCACACGACCGTGACCCATAAACACGGTCTAGGGGCGACCGCGACAGAACGTGATAAGGTCGGTTAACCAAGTCAGCGCCATCGGCCATGGCAGAAGGATAGAAGCGATCTTTGGGCAACCGTGAAAACTTAATAGCGGTCGAATGGGGACCGTGTTAATGAAAGAGCATGCCAAGGAAAGATAGACCCCAAACAAACCTCATCCAGGGAGTAAGAGGCTTGATAATGAAAGAAATAAGCTCATAACACCATCACGAGAATTTCTCGAGCAGTGGACGACTTGGGACATCATTATGTGGATGAGAGAAAAGACTCGACTTGTGGGTATAAAATGGGTGTCAACAACACCTAGCAGGGTACCAAAGACCTAGCTCTTGGGTGCTTGATAGATATCTAAAAATCCTCTTGACAGCACAAAAATGTAACTCTTTAGGACTAGCCTAAAATCTAGCACAGAAGCACACATCAAACTGAATATCAGGCCTAGATGCAGTAAGGTAGAGCAGGGATCCGATCATACCTCTATACAGCTTGTTATCAACTGGTTTGCCTTTTGGGATCTCATCAAGACTTGTTGAAGTACCCATTGGTGCTGTAATCTCCTTGAGGTTTTGAAATTTGTATTTCTTCAGCATATCCCTTATGTACTTGGATTCAGTGATGTAGGTTCCTTCCTTTGTTTGGGTCACGTGCAGTCCAAGAAATAACTTCAGCTCACCCATTGAGCTCATCTCAATTTCATGTGTCATCAAATCAAAAAATTCCTTACACATTATTGAGTTAGTTGAACCAAAATTTATATCATCGACATATATTTGAACAATGAGATTGTCTGGATGACATACCTTTGTGAACAAAGTTTGGTCAATTTCACCTCTAGAAAACTTCTTGTCTGTAAGAAATTTGCTGAGCCTGTCATACCAAGCTTTAGGAGCTTGTTTCAAACCATAGAGAGCTTTATTCCATTTATAGACATAACTAGGAAAGTCTAAATATTCAAATCCAGGAGGTTGTCTCACGAAGACATCCTCTTTTATTTCTCCATTCAAGAAAGTAGATTTTACATCCATCTGCTGGAGGGTGATTCCTAATGAGCAAGCATAAGCTAATAAAATCCTAATTACCTCTAACCTAGCCACAAGGGCAAATGACTCTTCAAAGTCAATTCCAAACTCCTGATTATACCCCTGAGCTACAAGTCTTGCTTTATTCTTAACAACATTTTCCTGCTCATCGGTTTTTTTCCTGAACACCCATCTGGTCCCAATGACAGTCCTATGATCAGGAGGTGGAACTAGGTGTCATACCTTGTTCCTATCGAATTGATTTAATTCCTCATGCATGGCATTGATCCAATGCATATCACTGAGGGCACTGTCAATGTTCTTGGGTTCAACATGAGAAACTAATGCATAAGCATTTAGTTCATTCTGAGCTCTAAAATAACCTCTGGTCCTAGGAGGTTCATGCAGGTTACCAATTACATTATCTACAGGATGATCTCTAAGAAATCTTACATTGATACCCTGATTACTTTGACCCTCATTTACGTCCCCCTGAATACCAGGCTCCTTTGCATCTTCATCATCAGATTAATCTGCAGAGCTTCCTTCTTTCAGAATTTCTCCATCATCTTGTTCCCTGCACATACTATTTTCAGGTTTAGTAATTATTTCATCAAAGACTATATGTGGGGATTCTTCAACTGTTTTAGACCCTAAGTTGTACACTCTATATGCTCTAGTGGTTTTTGAATATCCTAGTAAAATTTCTGGATCACTTTTAGGTTCAAACTTATCAAGGTCTCTTTTAGCATTGACATGAATAAAGTATTTACAACCAAAGACCTTGAAGTAAGCAATTGAAGGTTTCTTGCCCTTGAGAATTTCATAAGGTGTTTTCTGGGTAAATGGCCTCACCATGGGTCTGTTGATTACATGCCATGCAGTATTGACTGCCTCAGCCCAAAACTTCCTTGGTAGGTTACCTTCCACTAGCAGTGTACGACCCATCTCCACAAGTGTTCAGTTCCTCCTCTGCACTACTCCATTTTGCTTAGGTGTCCTGGGTGAGGAGAATCGATGAGTGATTCCATTACTCCTGCAAAAATCATCAAACTATGAGTTTTCAAACTCACCACCATGATCCGACAAAATATTCTGAATTGAATTTTTATTATTCTGTTTTAATTTCAGATAAAACTCCTGAAATTCAGTGAATGCATCATTTTTGTGTGATGTTATTCACTCTTTTACTAGAAAATTTAGCACTATCAGAATCAGGTTCATAAATGTTGCAGCCATGAGAATCAAAGACTACTTTGTGACCTTTATCACAAAGCTGGCTAATGCTAAGCAGATTATATGCAAGTCCTTCAACTAGCAGTACTTCATCAATGCAACAAGTAGTACACTTACCTACCTTACCTGACCCAATAATTTTTCCTTTGGTATTACCTCCAAAGGTGACCTGTCCTCCATTCTTCTCAGTTAACGTACAAAACTTAGCTTTATCCCCTGTCATGTTCCTTGAGTAGCCACTATCCAAGTACCACATGTTGTGCTTGGCTGCCAGGCATACCTGCAATCCAATTGAGCAGAAAGATTTGTAACCCAAAAATGTTTGGGCTCCATAACTGAAGTAAAGCTACTCAAACATGACAACACATTCCTAGGAATCCACATTTGTTTTAGAGTTGTTTGTTTAGTGGATTTGTTCACATTCTTTTCATTGTTGTTCTTCTTTTCGGCATTAACAGATTGAGTCTTTCCTTTCTTGTTTTGTGTCTTGGCACCATTTTTATCAGTTGCTTGAGCATGGTTGTGCCAGTGCCTAGACTAATAAGCATTCAGAGTTGTGTGACTAGTGGTGGTCCTAAGCTGACCATAGGAAGTTTGTTTCCTAGAATTCCATGTCCTGGATTGCCTAACCCAGTTTTTGGCCTGAGGTCTATAAGTCTGAGTGAGATATTAATGATATCCAGACCTCCCTTGAATTCTGTTTAAACTGTTGTGGCTGAGCATGAAAGTAGGTGTGATAAGTCTGAACTCTGGGATGGTAAGATTGACTAGTTTGACCCCTATCTAAATTGCATTTCTCGAATAACTTATCTCCACTTGACGTGTGCATGGGTTTAGTTTGGGTCTTTTTCTATTGAGGCTTTGAGAACCTAGTCTGGGGTTTTGGTGTGAGTGACGGTTGGCCCCTAACTTGAAACTTGCCCTGAGGAGTGGGATAATTTGTGCTCACATGGCTCGACTCACCAACTTTTTGTTTGCCCTTGTCCTTGGCGCTGGGCATTTTGGAATTAGTAGGTTTTTCTAAATTATTTCCATAGTGCATTTTAATGAGAGGCCCTTTTTCTTTTTCAGCTACAAATGAGATGGTCTTAAGTGCGAAACTCTTTTTAGCTGTTTGATTGAATCCTAGACCCTCTCTTCTAAAATTAACTTTAGACCACAAAAGAGCATTCAGGTTCTCAGTCCCTTGGGTCATGTTCTCAATAACTTGAAGTTTATCTTTGTTTTGATTTTCTAGATTTTCAATTGATTTCTTAAGTTTTGTGTTAACACATAGAATAGCTTCATATTTCTCATTGACAATCTTCATCTCATTTTCATACTTTTGTAGTCTCAATTTTAGATCATCAATTATATTTTCCAGTGTCTCATTTTCCTTTCTAGCATCAATCAAAGCATTTTTCATATCATCAATTTCAGCACAAGATTTCTTTAGGACATCATTTTCAGTTTGAAGATAAGCAATTCTATCAGACAGTATAGTATCATTCATGAGAGAATTAATTTTCTTCTTTAGATGCATGTTTTCTTTTCTGATGTCATCTACTTTATCTAACAAGTCACCATATGCATCCTCCCAATTAGTAATAGTGTAGTGTTCAAAAGGAGAGGATACCTTATCAGCTTCATCTTCTTGATCATCATCTTTAGCCATAAGGCAAATTTTGCTTTCCTCTCTGTCACTCTCAGAAGTGCAACTTAAGTTGCCCTCGTCCTCGTCGCTCCAGGTGCTCACCATAGCTCTCCCTGTGGTATTCCCCTTCTTTGATTTCTCTTTCATCTTTTGGAGCTCCGGGCATTCTGCCTTCATATAGCCAGCTTTCCTGCAGTGATAGCAGACATTAGTATCAACCTTTTTAGCAGGATTATATTTATACCTGGTTTGTCTCCTGCCTCTTTGCTGTCTCCTGCTTTTTTGGCAGGATTATATTTAAGCAAGCAGCGAGCGGTGAGAACCACAAGAAGCGGGTAAAAGCTCGCGAGCGCCACTTGGAATTCCAAGTTGGCAACTTGGCGATGATGACTTCGGAGTGGCTCTACCATAAGGTCACCTCCAATTTGAGGGCACGAGGACTTGGACCTTGCCAAGTTCCGAGTGGCTTTGGCAACCCGGCTTATGGGTTAGACTTACTAATGGGTTTTGGGATTCACCCCATTTCCCACGTGGCAGATCTGACACCCTATATGGGCACCGCGGTGGATCCAAGTGAGTGCCTCGAGCCTCTACCTACCTTTGAGAGTGACACCTTTGGAGAACCTCCACCAATCAGCTTGAGAGCCCGACGTGAGCACACGGAGGAAATACTAGGCAAGCAGAGTACCATCACCGGCAAGAGGGTGTGCTCGAGCTACCTTGAGAGGCTGAAGAGCCGTCCCCCAACTAGGGACGTGGAGTTGAGTTTGGAGATCGTGGCTCGCCCGGAGCTACATTTGGTGTACTACTTCCCTGGTGGACCCATACACGACGGGGTCGAGTTTTCCCCACCCCGGGGGTATGATGGGGGCATCCCTTGCCCCCCCACATTTTTGAGACTCGGATTGTTCGTCGGCATGTGCCATTGTGTTTGTCATATTTTTCTAAGTCTAGTCATGTAATTTTTATATTTTATTTGAGTCATAACCTATGTAATTTTTCCTTTATTTGAGTCAAGTACCTAGGTTAGTGAGTCATTTTCCTAAGTTAGTTGTCATATGGTTGGCTTGATAGCTTATTGGGCCCAATTCAATGGGCTAGGCCCAGGGGCACCCTCCCTTGGACTGCTTTGGTCATTAGTTGTTTAGTCAGGGTCAATTTTGTCCTAGGAAAAGTATGAAGTCTATAAATAGCCCCCTCCCCTCTCTCATTTGTAACCTTTGATGATCAATATAATAGATAATTCTTGTGTGGAGTTTTCTTCTCTCTCTCTTGATATTTCTCTCTCTCTCTCTCTCTCTCTCTCTCTCTCTCTCTCTCTCTCTCTCTCTCTCTCATCTCCCTCTCTCAAAGGGGGGCACCCACATGCTCTCTCCTCCCCCTCCCACCTACTTTCTAACTCTTCTCCCCTCATTCAAGAGCCTTCCCAACTCCTCACAACCCCTCTTCACTCCTTCCCAACCCCAAGGTAGCCTCCACCTATCCCCACTCCACCCTCCAACCACCAACCACCGACTCCCCTTCCCCAAGCACCTCTCTCATCTCCCAAGGGAGAATTCCCCACTCCCCAAGCACCCTTTCCCTTCCGCACACACCTCTTCCCATCCCCAAGACCAGAAATTAATCTCACCCTTAAACCCATTTTCAAATACTACTTCCCTATCTCCCTCCCAACACCAAATTCACAGCTTCCCCTCCCTCCACCTAATAGACCTCCCTCCAGCCCCCATTCTGCCACTCCCTCACCTTGGATCACCCCCTCCCAGACCCCCTCACAGCCAGGGTTCGCCCCACACTCATCCACCCCCATTTCGCCCACCTCCTACCCCATTTACCATCACTAAGCTACAGATCCTATAGCAGCTCGCAGGCAGCAGAGAAGCTGCTGATTGTAGAGGCTATCTCGTCATCTCCACGAGGAACCTGGTGGAAAATCTTTTATTGATGGAAGATCATCAAGTCAGCTTTGCAACAGAGGTGGTCTCGCCATCAACCGACTTCTGGGCTGCCCAGAGGAGTCGATCTCCCCAGACTGCGCATTCCCTCCCAAGCAGATGACCAGCAACGACTTGCAAAGGCTACCACGACCAGCACCCTGGGCTTCTTGAGGCGCCATTTGGCTGAGGACTCCTCCTGCAAGTCCCCTACCTTCTCCTAGAAGCAGAACGATTTTTGGAGCTCGGAGTCAAGTTCAGCTCCCCAGAACCTGGTCCAACCTCCTTCCACTGATCCAGTCATCGCGGTCAGCTCCGACCTCCAACGATGGTCCCGTTGGTCTCTGTTTGAAGAAGACTCGACCACGATCACAGAGGTTCTAGTCCCGCATTATTTGGACCCTGGGAGTGTTCGTGGCAACCTCACCTTCCCGCAGCAGCAGTCTGGGAACAACCAGAACCAGAGTAGATCAGTCCTATTCCAGACCCTACCCAAGCAAACGACGTCATCAGGAAATTCTCCAAAAATTCAGACATCCTCTTGGCTCAACTCAGAAAGTTTCGACACCAGTCTTGTCCTCTTATGAGCTCGGCAGAGCGCGTGGCGGTGCCATCATCGATTGCTTATCAAGTTGTTCCTGAAGCTGGCAAAACAGCAGGAGCTCGACAATTCAGTTTATAACTTAGCTCCCCCACCCCGCCTGGCCGGCTTACAGCCCCTCCCTATGTGGATGTAGTGTTTTGTTGTAATTGGACTTCCCCACCCCTAGTCCAACCCCTCTGCGAGGGAGTAGTGCATGTACTAGCAGGTCTTCAGCCGAAGCATCATCGGCGCGTCGTGCGGGTAGCCCACGCTTCCCTGCTCGCCCTCGTCTTCGGTCGGGGTCGGCATCTTCACGCCGACCAGGTGAGCTACTGAACACTTCTCTTTGCTGGTCTCCTTTTCTTAATTAGTATTGCATCTTAGTGCCGTCGACGGTGAGAGAGTGCCCGGTCCCGATTTGTCATCAAATTGAGTGCCACCGCGGGGCGAGTTGTGAGAGACCCTATAACCCACGCCCTTGGCGTGCTGGACGCCCATGAAATTGAGCATCCCGGGCCCATAGGGGTTCAGCCTCAAGCTAGACAAATCCCCCGGAGCGTCAAGGTCCCACCTCGGACCCTTCCCACCATCGCCGGTTTGCCTATGAGCAACCGTGATCGCTACGCGAGTCGGTCCGCTAGAGTGAGTTTGCCGCTCAAGGTTGATTGCTTGTAAGTCTAGGTCCAAGGTGCATCGGTCTAGTGGCTATCACCCCAAGGTGGTGTCAAATCACTGTCAAATGTCCGAGCAGGCAGTAGAATCATGAAACTATTGAAGAAGCTTTCTACTCCATTTACTATTTGGGAGATCCTCTCCCTAAGTGAAGAAACCCGATAGGCGATTGTCACTGCTCTGCAGATGCCTACCTAATACGAGAGCTATTTGGCCGAGACATTACCTTCGGCGAATATTACATTCACTAAGGAGGACATGTTGTTGCCAACTGCTGATCATAATAGACCCCTATACATGAAAAGGGCAATTGAATGTCCAGCCGCTGAGCCAGATTCTGGTGGACCCAGGGGCAGCTGTCAACATACTCCCCTATAAGATATTTTAAAAATATTGCATTAATGTTCATCTGGACAAGGTCGGGGATATACGCATCACGGGCTTCAATCAGAAGTCTGGAGTCCCACTCGGTGTGGCGGAATTCACTCTTACCATGGCAGACTTCACTACGCAAGTCCAGTTCCATGTAATAAATTCAAATACCACATACAAGGCGTTGCTTGGCCGCCCTTGGCTACATGAAAATATGGTGGTGCCTTCAACTCTCCACCAATGTATCAAATATAACCATGAAGGAAAGGAGGAAAGGATATTTGCTGACCTCCATCCATTTGAAGTATTTGAATGTCACATGTTGGATGCGCCGTTCTACATGGAGCAGCCGCAGAAAATTCCTAAGGCAAAGGCCATAGTGAAGGCAGTAAAGAAAGCTACCAGGGATGATTGGTTCCCGCCACCGCCGCCTGGCTATGTAAACCCCCGAGGGGTGTCCCATATCACCACCACAGGAGATGTGGGCAGGGCAGCGCCTCCTGCTATTTACCCACAGGTGAATGAACTTAAAATGGAAGATTGTCATGATCATATCAAGGTGCCGAAGGGTCTTTTCAAGCCGATAGTCGGCCTTGACCATTCCATGGTCATGCCTCTTAGAACTTTGGAAGTGGCCCATGATGAAGGCCCCACCAGCTTGTTCTATGTTGCGGAAGAACACGCGGCGCGACAGGATACTGATTGTTGCCTCCCCGAAGACTTGGAGAGCGCTGTAGTGCCTATTCAGAGATTGCCTTTTGCCTCAGACAAGATGGGCAGAATGTTCATAAAATAGCACATCCCTTCTGGCCAATCTCAAAAGATAACTAAGGCCTTCCAAAAGCTCCGGTATCCTGCCAGCATTGACAAGGAGCTAGAACGCGTATCTCAGCATCCAGGGCTGGGATTCTCGCTAGAAGAATACTATTACAGCGGGTGATATGAGGTGGACACTATCTCTATCCTCTCATCAACAGAAGAGGCACCCCCGGGGGTAATTTATGACGAAACCCCGATGGAAGATGAACAAGCTGAAGTACTCCGACAAGAGGACCAAGATCTGAGGGTTGCCACCCCCTGCAGATGTTGGGAGCAACTCGGCTGTGAGGAGATGACTGTCCAAGCTAAATTCGATATAGATAATAAAAGCGAAGCCGAAGATGCTGAAGAAGAGATGTACAACCCCTCTTGCAGTCCCTTCACTACCATAATAACAACTCATTCCCGGTCAGCCGATGCAGGGGCCACTGCAATATGTCAAACAATTTATTTCGGTAAAGATGTAACCAAGCAAAAACAAGATACCTCTTGCAAAGATATTGCAGGGCAAGCTGAAGTGGAAGCTAGGCAGTCCCTACTCCCGGTGGAGCTGGAGAGCTGTTTTCCTAATTCGGTGATGAAAGAGCTGACTCCTGCCAGAGCAGCTAATGAATCCTATGAAGGGGGCACTGGAAGGAACCCGCCACCAAAACAATCTATGCTCTGGCTGTCCCCGGAACTACAAACCCTTGAAGATGTCGGAGGGCAAAATGATGATACTGCTTAAGTCCTTGAACTCGACGATAGTAATGATGCTCAAGATTTCATTGACCTTCAACCTGCACCTCCAGAAATTGAGGTCGGGGGGCAGGTCGCAGTTGATGAACTACTAGAAGTTAACCTAGGGAGTGAAGATGACCCCAGACCTATCTTCCTTAGCGCTCAGCTTTCCTTAGCCGAGCGAGAGCTATATGTCCAATTGCTGCAAGAATTTCGGGACAATTTTGTCTGGAGTTATAAAAAAATACCCGGGCTTAGCCCCGCAGTTGCCCATCATGAACTGGCGATTAACCCCGACGTGGAGCAAGTGAAGTAGTCACCACGGCGCATGAGGCAAGAGCTCATCACTCAAATATGCAAAGAAGTTGACAAGCTTATTGAGGTGGGCTTCGTCGAAGAAAACCAATACACTACATGGCTGGCCAACGTAGTACCCATCAAAAAGAAGAATGGTCAGATCCAGATATGTGTGGATTTCCGTGATCTAAATAAAGCGTGCCCAAAAGATGACTTCCCGGTGCCGATAATAGAAGTCATGATAGATGCTACAACTGGCCATGAGGCCCTTTCCTTTATGGATGGTTCATCCGACTACAATCAGATATGGATCGGGAAGCATGACCGTGTTCATACTACTTTCCATACCCCCAAGGGTATCTACCATTATAAGAGGATGCCTTTCGGGCTTAAGAATACTGGCGTAACCTACCAATGGGCGATGACCAGAATTTTTGATGAATTGCTCTACCACAAAGTCGAATGCTATATTGATGACTTAGTGGTTAAGACCCGAAGGAGGGAGGATCACTTGCAAGATCTCCGAATAATATTCCATCGGCTCAGGCAGCACGAACTAAAGACGAACCCATTGAAATGCGCCTTCGGGGTCTCCAGCGGTAGATTTCTGGGTTTTATTGTGAGGCATCGGGGAATTGAAATATACCCCGCAAAGATTAAAGCCATTCAAGAGTTGCCTCCGCCTAGGAACCTCACCGAGCTACGGTCGCTCCAGGGCCGGCTGGCCTATATCCAATGATTCATATAGAATCTATCCGGAAGATGCCACCCTTTTCACAAATTGATGATGAAAGATGTCCCATTTTATTGGGATGAAGAATGTCAGACAACATTTGAAAAGCTGAAGGAATATCTCAAGACCCCTCCTATGCTTGGTGCGCCCGTAAAAGGGCGGCCACTGATCTTGTACATAGCAGCCACGCATCGTTCTCTAGGGGCGATGTTGGCCCAAAATAATGATGAAGGAAAGGAGCAGGCCCTCTACTATCTCAGCAGAAGATTGGTGAGGACAGAAGAAAAATATTCTTACATTGAGAAGATTTGCTTGGCGCTAGTCTTTGCGGTTAAGAAGGTTCGACACTATATGTTGTCGCATAAAGTTAAGTTGATCTCCAAGGCAGATCCATTGAAATATATATTATCTCAGCCAGCACTGAAGGGCCGTCTGGGAAAATGGGCGGTCATACTTATGGAGTTCAATATCTCGTATGTGCCGCAAAAAGTCATCAAGGGACAAGCCATTGCAGATTTCTTTGTTGCACACCCAATACCTGAAGATTCTCTATTACAAGCGGAGCTGCCTGAGGATGAAACATTGGAAGAAAACCAGGGGCAGTCCACATTGTGGCAACTGTATTTCAACGGCGCCTCCAGAATTGACACTACGGCAGTGGACTCGGCAGAGTTGGAGCCGATGCAAGCGTAGTCCTGAAATCTCCAGAGGGGGAGGTCGTGCACACCTCCTGTTCGATCAACAAGCCTTGCACAAAAAATGAGGTAGAATATGAAGCTTTGATTATCGGTTTGCAAATCGCCCTATCCATGGGAATTCGAATGCTGGAAGTCTTCGGGGATTCCATGCTCATTGTTAAACAAGTTGAAGGAGAGTTCGATGTCCGAAAGCCAGAACTCCTCCCCTATCACCAGCTGGTGCTATGCCTGATGGCAAAATTCTATGTCATCTAGATAAGGCACATTAACCGAGGATAGAATGCTCAGGCAGACGCCCTCGCAAAGTTGGCTAGTTCCCTGGCAGTCTCGCCAGATGAGAGTCTGAATGTGACCGTCATCAATAGGCAACAAGTACCAAGTGTGATGGATATCCCAGTTACGGGAGAAGAAAATGAAGTTATGACTGTAGAGGAAACTCAACAGCCTGATTGGCGGGAGCATCTGCTACAATGGTTTCAACGCCAACAGTTCCCAATGGAAAAAGAGCAAAGAATGAAGTTAATGAGAAGGATTCTTACGAAATGAGAAATGAGACCTTGTTCCGGATAATGGCGGATGCCAGAAAGAAAATCTTGTTGCTTTGCTTGTCCACCAAGGAAGCCCTGCAACTCATGCATGAAGGGCATGCCAGGTCAGCTGGAGCACACCAGGCCGGTCTGAAAATGAAAATCGAGATAAAGAAACTGGGCTACTATTGGCCCACTATATTTGATGACTGCTACAAGTTCGCCAAGGCTTGTCAGAAATGCTAGGAGCATGCTAACATCTCGAGGAGGCCTCTTGTGCTACTACCTCCCACCATCCCAAGTTGGCCATTCGCTCAATGGGGCACGGATGTGGTGGGTCCTCTACCATCCTCCTCCTCGGGATGCAACTACATCTTGGCAACCACAGACTACTTCTCCAGATGGGCTAAAGCGGTGGAGCTAAGAGAAGTAACGGGGGAGCTGGTCGCCAGGTTCTTCCGCCAGAATATAATATTCTTGCTTGGGGTTCCCAGTCGAATCATTTCTAACAATGGCATCCATTTCAGGAACTAGAAGATATATCGGTTGGTTGATAAATATAAAATTGATTGGAGGACTTTGTCTCCCTACAATCCTCAAGCTAATGGGCTTGTAGAAACTTTCAATAAAACGTTGTGCACCTTGCTGGCGAAAATCGTTAACTCTAGTAAAAGAGATTGGGAAGAAAGAATGTACGAAGCACTTTGGGCTTATCGTACAGTTTATAAAACCCCAACTGGTTGCTCACCATTCTCCCTCGTGTACAGTTCAGTAGCGGTGGTACCAATTGAATTGGAAGTCCCATCACTGCGGGTCACCATTCATCATGGTCTAGTCAGCAACGAACAAGCCAATGTGGAAAGAAGATTGGAGGAGCTTGCCAATTTGGAAGGAAAGCGACTCCGAGCACAACAAAATATTCAGTTATACCAAGCTCGCATGGCCCGTGCTTTTGACAAGCTGGTCAAAGAGCGAGACTTCAAGAAAGGTGACC
Organism: Amorphophallus konjac; assembly: GCA_022559845.1. Classification (NCBI taxonomy): domain Eukaryota; kingdom Viridiplantae; phylum Streptophyta; class Magnoliopsida; order Alismatales; family Araceae; genus Amorphophallus; species Amorphophallus konjac. The sequence goes on along the minus strand of CM040128.1, from coordinate 175,181,201 downwards.
TTGTTATGGTCAAAAGAAGAGAAGTGATGGCAGCCAACCCCAAGGGAAAACTGAATTAAATTTAGGTAGGCCCATATGTTGTCAACCGGGTCTACAAAGGAGGCGCTTACGTCTGTCTATGGATGAAATGCTATGCTGAAATTAAGTCTTGACTCTAAGTAGTGTTGTAGATCTTTCCAGAAGTGTGATGTGAAGTGTGGGTCTCGGTCTGATATTATCATGACAGGGACTCCGTGTAGTCTAACAATCTTCTTGATGTGTAATGCAGCCAGTATATCTGCGGACTATCGACTTTTAATAGGCAAAAAATATGCAGACTTGGTCAGTCGATCAATTATGACCCATATTCCATCATGTCCACCTCTTGTTTTGGGCAAATGCTTGATGAAATCCATCCCTATGCTTTCGCACTTCCAGTCTGGGATTTCTAAGGGATGCAATTTATCGGTCAATTTTTGGTGTTCCGCCTTGACTTGTTGGCAAGTTAAGCAGCGGGAAGCAAAATCCATCACTTCTCCCTTCATATTGGGCCACCAGAAGTTCCTCTTCAGGTATTGATAAATTTTGGTAGCACCAGGGTGAACTGTATATCGTGATGTATGGGCTTCTTCCATAATCAGCTTCTTTGTATCTGCATGATCTGGCACACATATCTGACCTCAGAATAATAGTCTTCCATCGGTCGTGACAGAGAAATCTGGCCATTGATCAATGTTAGCTTTGATCTCAACCAGTGCAGGGTCATTTTCTTGCAGCTTTACTAGATCTTCTATCAATGTGGGTTGTGACCGGATGTTGGCGATGATACATCTTTCATCTTCCGTGTCAATGTCCAGATTTAATTTAGAAAAATCTTCTAGGAGATTTGTCATACCCATCTTGAGACTAGATAAAATTGCCATAGGTTTTCTGCTGAGTGCATCGGCTACAGCATTAGCCTTCCCCTGATGATTTAGAATGGAGAAGTCAAAGTCTTTGAGATATTCCTGCCATCTTCTTTGCCTCATATTTAGTTCCTTTTGGGAGAAAAAATATTTCAGACTTTTGTGGTCAGAGAGCACTATGAATTTCTCCCCGTAAAGGTAATGTCTCCATATTTTCAAGGTGAAGATAAATGCAGCAAGTTCTAGATCATGCACCTGGTAATTCTCCTCATGTCACTTCAATTGTCTCGAAGCATAGCATATTACCCTACCATGCTACATTAGAACACAACCGAGGCCTATGCTTGATGCATCGGTGTAGACCTCGAAACCACCCCCTTCAACTAGCAGTGCTAACATGGGTGCAGTAGTAAGATGTTCTTTGAGAGTCAAGAAACTCTCTTCACATTTGGTTGACCATATAAAAGGATTCTCCTTTCTTGTTAATCTGGTCAGAGGAATGGCGATCTTTGAGAAGTGTTTTATGAACCGCCTATAGTATCTAGCTAGACCAAGAAAACTTCTGACTTCAGTCACGGTCGTTGGTCTGCTCCAATTCTTGACGACTTTAACTTTAGAAGGATCCACAGAGATACCTTCTTTTAAGATAATGTGGCCAAGGAATGAAACTTCATTTAGACGGAATTCACATTTGTTAAGCTTCGCATAGAGTTGGTATTCTCTTAATACTTGTAAAGCTACTCTTAGATGTTCTTCATGCTCTTCTTGTGTCTTGGAGTAGATGAGAATGTCATCTATAAAGACGACCACAAATCGATCAAGATAAGGCTTGAAGACGTTGTTCATTAGTTTCATGAAAGCTGCAGGGGCGTTGGTTAACCCAAATAGCATAACCACGAATTCATAGTGCACATATCTGCTTTTGAATGCAGTCTTATGGATGTCTTCATCTTTGATCCTTAGTTGATGATAACCAGACCTTAGGTCTATCTTTGAGAAATACTCTGCTCTAGAGATCTGGTCGAACATCTCATTAATACGTGGCAATGGATATTTGTTCTTGATTGTTAATTCATTCAATTATTGGTAATCGATGCATAGTCTGAGGGATCCATCCTTCTTCTTAACAAAGAGAATGGGCGCACCCCAAGGGGATGTGGTCGGCCTGATAAACCCCTTCTCTAGCAATTCTTGTAGCTGCTTCTTTAACTCCTTAAGTTCAGTGGGGGTCATCCTATAGGTAGCTTTGGAAACAGGTGCTGCTCCCGGAGTTATTTCAATGGAAAAGTTCACTTCCTTTATGGGCGGTAAACTAGGTAGTTCAGAAGGAAAAACATCGAGAAATTCTTATACAATGGGAATTTCCACAAGAATGAGTTCTCTAGATTCGATAATAACTACGGAAGCAAGGAAAGCTTCACAACCTTGTGAGATGAGTTTGCAGGCGTGAAGAGATGAAATAAGAACGGCATTCTTCCTGTATTTGATGACAAGGAAAGAGAACTTCGGAAGGTCAGGCGTGTAGAAAGTGATTCACCTATGACGACAATTGATGTCAACATAGTGTTCCGACAACCAATCTATACCTAAGATTGAATCGTAGCTTTCCATGTCTACGCATACGATATTTGCTAGAATTTTATGACCTTCTATAGTTACCTCACTATTAGGATAATGATTTTTGAGTTCAGTTCCAGAACCTACAGCTGTAGTAATAGCTAGGTCCAAAGGTAAGGGAACTAAGGAAACAAGTAAAGTTTTAGCAAAAGCAGTGGCAATGAAAGAATGAGATGCTCCGGTATCAAATAAGATAAAAATTGGATGCGAATAAATTAAGATAGTACCTTCGACCATGTCTCCTTCCTTAGTAGGTTCATCATCCATGATGGCATTTAGATGACCTTTCTGCCTGCGTCCTCCATCATTCTTGGAAGGTTGCTCCTTCATGAGTGGGCAATCGGGCATTCTGTGCTCTCGGCTGCCACAACGTAAGCATGCGCCGAGACGCTTCCAACATTCTTCAGCGGAGTGTCCAAACTTCTCACAAAAGGTGCAAGCCACCATGACTTGCTTTTCGTCTTCCTTGACCCGCTTGTTCTTGCCGTTGTCCTTGCCATTGTGAGGTCTCTTCTTGTTATCTCGGGATTTATAAGTTCCTGTGTTGCTGAATTTTTCTTCTTTCTTTGCTCTCTTGCCATGCCTCCATCTTAAATCTTCACTCTTTCCCTTGAATTTCTCAACCTTTTCAAGGATTATCTCGCGCAAATGTGCCCTAAGCACCATTTCTGAATAAGTTCAGATATTTTATGGGCCTAATTGCTTGACAAAAATCGGCCTCAAACCGTCCATGAATCTATTCGCCTTGAGGAGCTCCGTGCTGATAAGATGTGGAGCATATGGTGCTAGCCGTGAGAATTGCAATTCATATTCAACCACGGACATCATTCCTTGCCTCAGAGAGGCAAATTCAGTTGCCATCCTTTCCCAGACATGCTTCGAGAAATACTTCTCACGGAATAGCTCGAGGAACTCCTCCTAGCTGATTTGTGCATTCTGTAGATGAGCCAGTGTGGCCTTCCACCATGTACGAGCATCTTTATTCAATTGAAAGGTCGCTATTAGGACCTTCTCTTGGTCCGTGCATTGCATAACATGAAAGATGCGATCCATCTCATTGATCTAGTTTTCCGCTTCATCCGGATTGGACGATCCAGAGAACCGAGGAGGGTTCATGCTTCTGAAATTACGGTGGAGATCTCCTGCGCTAGCTCACGCACCTGCCTTTGCCACCGTTTGTAGGACCTGAGTAAGACCCACAACGGTTTGTTGCATGGCTTCCCAGTTAGCTCGATTTGCAGCCATTGGGAAAGTAAGCTGCCTGATAAAATAAACAGTTTGTCATTTTCCTAAAATTCACGAGGTTTAATTACTCTCATGACTAACTAACTATCTTAAACTGTGCTCCACCCAATCTCACCTGGGTTTGGAAAATAAATCCTCCCTAGTTCATAGGTTGGGAAATCCTTAGAACCTTGGACTTAATAAGCCTTGACATTTATTTTCATAGGACTTAATCTCACCTGGGTATCCTAAGACTTGACATTTTCATAGGACTTAATAAGCCTAGGCTCTGATACCACCTTAATTGTCACACCCCGAGAAATATATACAGCAGAAACAACTCGGGAACATGAACAGCTGGCAAAGTAAGTCTCGTGCTAGCAAGACAATCAGAGCGCCACATACATTCAACATAGTAATGTACGCAATATCATATGACAAAAAATTCAACTTTATTGATCAAATAATCAAAGTTACAACTAACGTTGACTTTCTTGACATATGACTCACTAGACTCAAGAAAATAGAAATTGCATTGACATGATTTCTAAATTCACAAAATGGAGTCAAGACACTCTAACTTTCTAGGTCTTCTCTTGAACTTCATTCACTCCCAGAATCACCACTTGCATAATCCGACTTCGAGCCACTAGAACTTCTTGAAAAGATTGGATAAAGTAGGGAATGAGGGCACTCACCCAGTAGGTATCTTCGTATCAACATGATGATAAGTTTACATGATTAACATCTTAGCTCTAAAAGATAATATAACGAGAGTGCGACAAAACATGGGAAAAAAACCATAGTAATAAGTAACAAGATAAGAATGTAAAGAACGATATAATTTGTAAGAATATATGATCATGATCTAGCAAGAATATCATTTGGCCTTTCAATCAAGCATGTAATATCACGAGAATGTACTTTCATAACCTTAGAAGGCTATGCACAAGAATGTCATGTAACGAGAATGTACTTTCAAGCAAGCATGTAAATTTCAAGAATTATCCTCGTGGATTTTGCCAGTTTATAAAAAAAAGTATACCCGGCGCAATGCGACGCCAGTAATTATTATACCCCATGGTTAATAGTATATTTCTGGCCGTCTGTCGAGGGACTAGGCTAGAGCCCTTCGACATCGTCCGTGCCCGCCCTTACATCTTCAAGTTATAAATGAAGCTACTTCCAGGAGAAATAAGGTTCGGCCAAGAATATCAAATTTAATAATGCCTTTAGGGTGATAGTAAACAAGGTAAGAATGCACTTGAACATTGAGAATTGAGAGGTCACGAACGAATTATATAGGACATTGTGCTACGAAAGTAATTCGGCAGCATAACGACATCTTATTAAAGTTCATAGTTAATTAATGACATGATGAATAAAGTTTAGGTTCTAGACAGTCAGAAGATCATCTGAGAACAGAACACAATCAACCCTTTTGGTCAAACCTCAGGCTGAGGAAATTTTGACAGAATGCAGTTCGATGATGACCGCTATATAGAGGTAGCTGTCGACTGGCGTCTACTATCAAAAGTCGATCGACTAAGAACAAGGTGTTATGTCCCTGGGTTTTGATGATGACAAACTATGACTCATTGGTGAGTCTACATGATTATTAATGATGTCCACTAAACACCTTTGAATTGTGTGAAAAGAAAATGTTGACTCAGGTTCAGCCAACCAAGTCATAACAGCTCAACTATATCTCTAAATACTCCGTCGTCAGAAGAACAACCTGGTCTATTTTTTATACATAACTCAAGTCAACTGAGTCTGATGCAAATCAACAAGCTACTGGAATTCAATCCAGCTTCTACATTCAATCAAGTCAGAATTCCCTACAGAACTCATGTTATTAGAGTTTCAGAGTTTAGCTTGATGCATGAATAGCAAGCTGGGCCTTCAGTTCTATAGAAATGCAAAAGCCTAAGTTCAATCCAGAAGGTGATAAGTGTAGTCCAGTTCAGCTATAAAATCTCTTAATCTATTCATATTTTAGGTTGATTGAACAATGTGCAAATTATGGAAAATTTAGTGAATAGAAGTGTCACACAAGTCCACAGACTTGTCTTTGCAGCAGCAGATTCAGTCTGACTGCCAGTAGAATTCAAATGACATAAAGCCTTTGCATTCAAGAATCTAATATGAGGAAATCAGTTGAAGCCTCTACATTCATGTATCATCATATCAAGGCTTATTGAAGTTAGTTAGGACCTTTGGATATGCTGTGAAAAGGATGGAGTTAAATGGTGCAGACCACCAAGGCAGATATGCTGAAAAACCATATCAGTCGACCTAACAGGATGTCAGTCAACTGAACTGGGCTTATGTCGACATAGTCTGTAAAATCAGTCGACCTTGTGCAATAGCACATCAACTCAGCTGATTTCATTCAAGTGAGATTCTAAAGAGTGTGTTTCAACTCTATATATGATTAAGTTGTTGTTCCCATGGCCTCCAGCCAATGTGGGTGAAGAACTCAGTCAAATGAAGACCAAAAGCAATGTGTTTGATGAAATGCCAACTGTCAACTACAATAGTCCTATGACTGCAGATGACAGTAGTTCAAGCCTAGTAGATGTCCCATGAAGTCCTGGAGCAAGGCCAAGGCCTATGCAAGTCATCAAAATTAGTTGAGTACATTCAAGCTTACAACTTTCAGCAAGCTATAGCAGCAGCTAAGTCTACAGATGTCTCTAGCAGCTATGTCTACAGATGTGCCCAGCAGCTATGTCAGCAGACATAAAGCAGGTGTACTCATTCAGCCATACAGTTTATGCCCTTCAGCAAGCCCAGCAACCTTCAGCAAGGTGCTACAATGGCAGTGTCAGCAAATGAGCTCAGTCAGCCATACAGTCATGCAGTTCAGTAAACTCAATGTCAAGTTAAGTGAGTCGACACAACAACCCCGTGCGTCGACGCAACAGTCTTCAGTAGCCCACACAACTCAACACAGTTGATAGTTGGACAGGTCGACGCAACAGTGTCCAGCAGCAACCTGCTAACTCCAGACTGCACTGTTCAACAGTAGCAACAGTAAGATGAAGAAGCCAGAACTCTACCTACTGTCAACCAAATTGAAGGAAGCTTAATTACAATTGGTTGAGCAACAATGAGTACCAAGGTGGGAAAGTATGATCAAGAAAATACAGTCAATCTATCTTCTTAGTGACTGTTTGTGGAAATGCATATGAGAAGGTAGACTGTGTCTGGCAGAAATCAACAGACCGTGCGAGAGAACCCTGCTCATATTTGCATTGTTCAGTAGACTGTACTGCTCAAGTCCGCTGACATTTACAGAAGGAGAATAAACACGTGGATTGACTAAGTTACTCACGTGGTTGCCATCTTCCATGCATGGCATGCAATCCAAGACCACGTGATACCATCTCTAAAGTGGTTTTGAAGGAGAATAATTTATTTCAGATATGGATTAATCTGAAAGAGTCCTAGAAACACATGACTACCCAGTCTTCATCTGCAAGGTCCTTTGAATGACCTCCTTCGAAGAGGACTCTGTGGTTTTCTTCTCTTATACTATTACCACGGATCTGGGAGACCCCCAGAGGTCTACACAGTCCAGATCAGCTTCTTCTAGCTGTGGTGGGATCTAGGTTATACCTGGACACATAGATATACCGCAGTCACCTCCTTCAGAAGGTCAAGGCGAGCAAAATCTCTCCAGGAACTCCAAAAGAGCTTATCCTAGGGAAAGGAATATTAAAGATCAGAAAAGGAGAAGAATCAAATAAGACAGAATGAGAGAAAAGCTGAGATCAAGCATCCAGTTCGTGCTGATCAAGAGAAGGCTTGAGAAGAAATTTTGAAGACTGGTTTTTCCAGTGGAAGTGTCTTCATCAGAAGCAACCTGAATTCTCATCTATCCCTTGGTTTCGCTGTTATTAGTTTGCTTCTGGTTTGATTGCATTTTTATCTTTCTTGGTTACAACATTCATATCATTTCTAGTTTTGTGCCTGACCGTACTTGGTGTACGGTGAGGTAGTTTGCACAGAACTCCACTGTGCAGGTTTTGGTTCTGGATGACCAGAATAGCAGAGGATTTGTTCCTCTAGTCTGATTGTGTGGTTGCACGATCAGGTTATGCATAGCATTGGCTGCACATGTTTCACACTGAGTGATCAGTGTCGGTGTGAGGATTTGTTCCTCTAGGCAAGCTGTTAGGCAACGGTTTTGTAGTGGAGGTTTCTCCACGATCTTGCTTTGTGCAAGGGAAGCCTCACTTTGTTGAGTGAGGAGTGGACGTAGGTCTGCAAGATGCAGACTGAACCACCTTAAAATCCTATGTGCAGTGGGTTGTTCTTTGTGTGATTGTTCCTTATCTTTTTCACCCGTTTACAGGATGGTGTGCTCATAAAGATGTCTACTTGGTAAGTTCAGTTCAGCACTCGTTTGTTCAGATAGCTTATGAATCTGATGTGTGGATAAATTAGGTTCTAACTAAATCATCTTACATTCAGTATTAATGCTTTAATGTCTAAACACGTTTGGATATCTATCTGTCTAGAATAATTCTTATTGCATACATATCATTGGCAGCATTAGTTAGAGTGGTACTTAGTTTATAAGTTTCAAATCAGTTTCAAATTCGAGATAGTTTTGCCATAGGATCTATTCACCCCCCCCTCTAGATCTAATTGCACACCCAACAATTGGTATCAGAGTGAGGCTTTTCTAAAATATATAGATCTAACAATCTGTAGAAAAATCTTGGTGTCCTGATGCGCTTACAGTTATGGATACCTTCCCCAAGTAAGTGTCAATGATGTCCTTGCCTGTCTTTGTTGGTTTTAATTTTACCACTTGGTTAGGTAAGTTGTGTAGTATTATTATTGCAATTGATCCAGGTCTATGGAGTCTAATCTCCCATGGGCCACATGAACGGCCTCTAGATAAGACCATGTGGTCTGATGAGGACCAACTGAAGAACCGTGAGAATCTCATAGTTCTGAATATACTCAAGGCAACAGTGGACCCTAATATGTTTCCTTATGTTTCAAATTGCAGTTCAGCCAAGGAGATATTGGATTGGTTACTCACAATCCATGAAGAGAAGGAGAATCACAAGTGCATGATGGCCAAAAGCAGTGATCACTTCAGCAGGGGGAATGAAGAGGTAACTTCTGAATCTGATGAAATCTCCATTGAGGACTTGATAGAAGCTTACGATGAACTGTTAAGGAATTACAAGAAAATGAAATCTGAAAATAGAAAATTAAGAAAGGAAATTGAACAGAATACCAGTAATTCCCCCTATGAAAAATGCTCACAACTTGTGGAATTAAATGAGTCTTTTTCTTTTGATGTTGAAGTTCATAAAGAGCAAATTGCTTCATTGAGAAATGAAAATAAAGAGCTTCTAACCAGCATTTCTGAACTTCAACAAATAGAAAAATCCCTCAAGGAAAAACTAAGCTCTATAGAAGATGATCAAATTCTAGTCAAAGAATTAATATAGAATGAAAAACTTGTAAAGGAAATGAAAAAAATGAAGGAATTAAATAGTGCCATGTCTGAGAGACTCATGGCTCTTGAAAAAGGAAAATGCACACTGCATGTAAATGAATCTGAAAATGTACTATATTTAAAATAGGAAATTGAAAGATTCAAAAGTATGAATGGCATATTGAATCAACAAGTTGTTTCTTGTGAAGCCGACATAGCAAGCTATAAACTTCACATAACAACCCTTGAATCTGAAATCCATGATCTGAATGATTCCCTGTCAAGGTTTGTTGAAGGGAAAGAAAATTTGGATAAACTTCTAGGAGTTAGGGTTAACTTCCAAAAGGAAGGGCATGGCTATAGCCCAGTGAACAAGAAACAATTTAAAAATAAATTACATACTTCATTTGTTCATGCTTCAGATATTCCTGGCACAACTAAGAAACTTCCTCCTATTCAACAATTAAAAACTCTTAAAATCCTATCTGAGAAAAAGAATACTATGCACATGAAATCTCAAACTAGTGCTGCTAGTACCCCTGTGCATGCCAAACACAACTCTACTACACATGAACATGCACCCAGAAAGGAAGTTAGAACTTCATGTTTTTACTGTGGTAGGGATGGTCATATGATGCATGATTGTTCTGTTATGAAGTGTGATGATTTGACAACATGCAGCAAAAAGAATGGTTTCAAAAACTCAAGGAGATTTGCAATAAGAAAAACATTCATGTTGAAAACCATGTAGTTAGGCAAACAAAGATTCAATGCTTTATGTGTGGGAAAATTGGCCATATAGTCAAGAACTGTTGGCAAAGAAGAGGGAAAAATAAACTTCATGATCAAAGTAATAAATTCCCTGCCTACACACAGAAATTCACTACTTTTCCATTTCAGAAAAATGTGAAGTCCACTGTTTGCTGTAATTACTGTGGTATTTCTAGTCATACAATGCATGATTGTTTCTTGATGAATTTTGATGATTACAATACCTGGAAATTTTGGAAAACACCTGCCGAAGGTGCGACTAATCCTCAAGGACCCAAGAGATATTGGGTACCTAAGAACTTCAAATGAGGATCTATTTTTTTGCAAGAGTGCCTTGAAGAAAAAGAAGAATAAAAAGGGGGTTCAATGATGCAAGGCACACTTGGTTGGTGATGGCGGGAAAACGCACGTCGTTAATACGCCCGCTACCAAATTTAAATATCTGGCCCACAAAGTAAATAGAATAGTTAAGTGGTGAGACCGAGTCGAATCCACAGAGAGGTTTAGATTTTAAAGTTGAAGACCTTGAGTTTTTAAGTTTGAAAAGCGTGAGAATTGAATTGAAATCTTGATATTGAAATTGAGAGATTAAGATTAATTAAATAAAGTGAAGGAACGATGAAAACTAACACAATCACCAAACTTTGAACCAGAAAAATAAATAAACAGATGAAACAAAAAATAATAATAAAAGCAACAATATCAATTCCACTAAACTTAAGAGGCAAGATTATAATTGCATAGCAAGAAAAATTAAATCGTAGACAAAACAACTAACACAATCTAACAGAAGAAATATTGCAAGAGACAAAGGAAGAAATTTAAAAGAACACTAAGAGTGAAAGAGATTGTAGCATGAAGGGACCCTTGCCCCCCCTCTCTCTCCTCCTTCCTACAACTCTCAAAACAACTCCAACAAACTCTCTCAAGAACTAAAAACAACAAAAGAAGAACTCCAAATGCATTCTAAAAACCAACTCCAACCACACCCCATTCCCTCCTTTTATAGGCTCCAAAACCCACACTATTTTATGTGAACACCAAACCCCATCATCTTCTTTCTCTCTATGCTCTCTTCTCTGTGGCGCCTGCCTTCGATATGAAGCCACTAGCCGCCATGCATGCTACTACCTTCTGCATTCACAGTGCTGACCGCGTATGCGTTTGGCCGCTCGCCCACCATCTCCTGTGCTGCGTTCATGAGCCTGCCTTGGCTTTTAGCCTTGTCGACCGTGCCGACACGTGAACGCCCCTGCCAGTTGACGTTGAAGCCCAACCTGCCACTTTCTCTATGGTGTGCCCATGTATGCCCGCCACATGAAGCTGAAGGCCGCCTTTGCTAGCAGAAGCCTAGTGGAGAGAGGCCGCCCTGCCAACTTGCATGGCCCGCCACGTGAAGAGCCCTGCATGAGCCATCCAGCGTGAAGAGAGGCCGCCTTGCATCCTGTTCGCGCATTGACCGCACCAGCTGTCCGCGTGTTGGCCTGAGAAGGCTGACTCGCCTCCACTTCACGTCCTGTTGAAGCCTCCGCGTTGCCATGCATTGCATGGCTGTTGCTACGTTGTAGCCTCCAGCCACCCAGCCTTTGAGGAGCCCACGTTGCCACATGCATGCTTTCTCTTTGTTACGTTAAGAAGCCTTACATGAAGACGTGAAGGGCCATTTGCATACTATATATCATGTATATATATATATATATGTATATATATAATGTATGTATATATATATAATGTCTATATAATATAAATGCATATATATATATATATATATATATATATATATATATATATATATATATATATGAATACATATTGTAGCGGCGGGAAAATGGTTCCTAGGCCACGTACCACCTTCTCTATTTATTTGTTGGGAAAGTCATCTCACGCCCGTGAAAGCCTGCATACACCAAGAAACCAGAAGGGCGTCAGAAGGAGTCCCGAGTGTTACCCCAGGGGACAACCCTCCGATGCTTAAGTCAGCAAGGGATTAATGAGCAATAGAGAAGAGTGAGGTGACAGGGAAGTAGGGGCCGTAGTCGTCGATCCAGGAGGCGAGTAGATCCTCTGCACGCTTGCTCGCCCCTCCCAATGGGCTCTCGGAGAGTGCTCGCTGGGTGGTAAGGCCGCACAAGAGGGAGAAACTCTCTGGATATGCCGGATGTTCCTCTCGTCGTGGTTGCTAGTCGAGTTGTTCTCTTCTCAGTAGGAAGCTCTGGGGCAAGAGTATCCTCTTGCGTAGTAGCGTAGTGTTTTTACTAGAAGAATCTACCGTGCTCTTCTCTACTGTCGAGGTCCCTTTTATATGGGTTGTCCTAGAGCGAGGGCCTCATCCCTTGATAGGGAAGGGTCCATTTAGTTGGAGTAACGTTCCCCGCTATGTTGGCGGGAGTTTCCCATTGGAGGGCGATAGCCCCGGCGTCGGTCGGTCCCTGGGCGAGTCTTATGGCACTCAAAGCGTGCTTGCCCGTTATGGGGTCAAGGCCGACGTCGTGGGGGCAACGGTCGGTCGTCGGAGTGTCCTCCGATGATAACTGCGCTTGGGCCAGCTTCATCGGGGTCGTGGAATCCGATGCCTTGTTGGGCCGGTCATCTCCTTATTGGGCCGAACATGTATGTCCGCTCCTTGCTTGGGCCTAGCGCGTCTAAACCTCGATGGGCCGCGCGTGCGTGGGCCGTTTCTGGGTCAAACCAGATTTACCCTCCTCACATATTTATCCATTATATCATTGAATAACCAATTATTAGTTTTTCTCTTTTTCTTTTTTATTTGAACTAAGATTGGGCTTGGTCGGTCATGGCGTTTTGGATGTGTGAAAAGGCTTTGGCCCATTTATTGTTGTAAAATTTGGTAAATCGCTGGTCGTCTTCTTCATATTGACCGAGTACTTGTAAAATAACATATTTATTGCTTAAATTATAATTATTTTCATCAAACTAAGTATTTTGATCCAAAATTAAGATCAAGTGTGATAAGTGCATGATTATTAATATTAAAGCTCATAAAAAGTGTGGATATCATAAATTAACTCCTAAAAATACACACTTATCACACCCCCTAACTTACTCATTGCTAGTCCCTTAGCAATGCAAATAATTAAAAATTTAGGACCAACAAGAGTTTTTTAAAATATTCAGGTCTCATTACCAGATCATCTTTCATAGAATTGACTTAGGGACAGGATTTCTGGATGAATTTAAGCATACTAGCCGCAAATGAGATAGTAATAGACATAACTGAGAATGCACCCAAAGTTCAATAGCACTTGTGCTCGTGCATTCTAAATCCACAGCCAGACAATTGCATCCCTCATATTGCTATTCTAGATAGGTGTCATTCAATTCTACAATTTTCAGTTTGGAACAATGAGACTGGTAGCTTTCACTCTGCCTTATTTCATTTTTTTTCTTTTTCAAACACATGGTGCTGCACATCCCTTCATCATTTTACGCGAACCTCATCTCTTGCCTTAGGAGAAGCATGCCCGGTTACTAAGATCCAGGGCATTTTCTATGATTTTTCTTTTTCTTTTTTTCTGTTTTCTTTTTTTTCATGGTGTGATTTTCACACTTGATTTGGCATGTAGCTTTTTTAAAAAAGATTTCTTCAATGAAAACTATAAATTATCAGACACCACACTTAAATATCAGAAGGCTTGTCCACTTGCTTCATTAGTGTGTAAGTGATATTCTTTTTATCAGTGCTAATGGACTTTTAGAAGATTCTAAGTCAGTTTCTCTTGGCTAATCCACAAAATAATCTCCATCATCCCTCTCCATTATCTCTTCTATTCTAGATTTTCTTTCATGAGAGCATGAAGCATGAAAATTCAGATGGGTTGGTTTGGAAAAAAAAATTTATGCGAATATAAGATAACATGATTTCCGTCCCTCCCAACTTAAATGACATTGTCCTTAATGACATGAACAATATGGAATAATGAACAATGTAAACATGATACTTTCAGGAAAGAACGGGACAACTTGACAGAAGTGAACTTCGACGGGCATCCTTGCTGGAATGAGAGGCAGTACTTGGCTTTGAAAATCTGAGCAACAGAGTAAGCAATCAGCTCTCTCCCCCAAACTTATCCTTTATTCAAACCTGCAAAATAAAAACACAAACACAAGAAAAACTTGGGTTGCCTCCCAAGAAGCGCTAAATTTAACGTCTTCAGCCAAACGCAATGTAGCTCATAGTGAGTTTGTGAAGTGCACCTCATCAATGTTTATGTCAACTGAAATTCCCTCAATATAAGGTTTGAGTCTTTGGCCATTTACTTTAAAAATATTCCCACTATTAGGATCAAGAATTTCAAATGTACCATGGGGGGATACTGAATGCACTATGAAAGGACCATCCCACCTAGATCTAAGCTTTCTAGGAAAAAGTTTAAGCCTAGAGTTGAACAACCAAACTCTTTGGTTAGGCTCAAAAGTTTTTCGAGAGATGTATTTGTCATGAAAAGATTTCATTTTGGCCTTGTAAATCTTAGAATTTTCATAAGATTCTCTCCGTAACTCATATAACTCATTCAATTGTAATGCATGATTTTCTCTTGCTTGGGCCAAGTCCAAATTGAATTGCTTTACAGCTCAATATGCTTTGTGTTCCGATTCCACCAGAAGGTGACATGCTTTCTCGTAGATCAACCTAAATAGTGACATCCCAATGGGGGTCTTGTAGGCTGTCCTATAAGCCCATAGAGCATCATCCAGTCACTCTGACCAATCCTTTCTATCAGGCCTGACTGTTTTCTGTAGAATGTTCTTGATATCTCTATTAGAGACTTCCACTTGCCCACTTGTTTGAGGATGGTAAGACGTGGCTACCTTGTGATTGATCCCATATTTTCTAAGCAAGGTTTTGAAATGGGAGTTGGTGAAATGGCTACCCACATCACTGATTATTGCTCTTTTGGAACCCGAACCTTGAAAATATATTTTTTTGGAATAACTTAATAACCACTTTATGATCATTGGTTCTAGTGGATACTGTCTCAATCCATTTGGAGACATAATCAACAGCCACCAATATGTACTCATGTCCAAAGGATGGTGGGAATGGACCCATGAAATCAATCCCCCAAACATCAATGATTTCAACCACAAGGATGGGATTTAATGGCATCATGTCTGTAGCAACCCTGGTAAATTGAAGGAATGAAAGTCTAAATGGATTAAAAACTAAACGAATGTTCAAGGCCCAACTCATATATACTTAAAATCATTTATATATATATTTATACCAAATGGGCCTTACACTTAAACCATATAACAAATGGCCCAAAGATGAATAGCACCTCCTCTTAAGGCGCCATTTCATTAATTGAAGACCCCTCAATTGGGCGCCAATTGGTGAATTGAAGACCCCTCAAGGGGGCGCCAATTACCTGAAGGGCACCCCTATCTTGAGCGCTATTTCCCTGCAGGATGAGAACGGAAACACGTTGTAGTGTCTTTTTCGAACAAGGAAGCAGTGGCCAATCAGGAAAGTATTGATCTAGAAGGATTAATACGTAGGGAAACCTTGCTTCTAATAGGAGTCTTACGTGGGAAGTTTTAAACCTAATCAAACTCTAACCCACGATCGAATCCCTTCTCTATGAATATCAAACCCCCTCCATCGAACACTCTGTTGACTCTATTTTTTTGAAGACGTCCTACTGCTCTTCGTTCTCTTGAAGCTTATTAGTTCCTTCTTCTTTGGCTATACGTGGGGGAGAGATCCTATTCTCTTTATCTGCTTCTTCCTGGAGAAGGCTCGTGGTTGCTGCTGACGTTAGAGTTCTTGCTTCTTCTGCCAGTGGGTTGCTGAGAAGAGTTTCTTTTCTATCTACTTCCGTTGAAGCTGCATCATCTCTTCCTAGTTGCTGTTCTTCTACAACTAGGAGCCAGAAGAAACAAGCTGCTGTTACTACTCCTTCGGATATTATCCTCGTCCTGCTGCCGTTGCTTCCAGTTTCTCTATTGTAAATAGAGTATCGTACTGTGGTTATTCTTGTTGCTGATCCTTCAATCCCTTCACATTTCCATCATCTAAATTACCAATCAAGATAGGTGTTCTCAAGTACAAGCCCAATCTAATAGCTATGAGATCATGAGCATGCATATAGGTCTGATAGAATGCTCCCAGTAGGTTTTGTAATGTTTCTGGAAGTTTTAGTAGAAGGCGCCTCCCCCTACGGCGCTATTTGATATAATGACCATGCAAACAGTCGTCAGTTAGTTGGTTAATTAATAAATACACATGTTCAAAATTTAATAATTGTGAACCACGTCTAATCTAATGCATGAGTATACTGCTAGATTCCTGCTATTTTTCTCTACCTGTCCATGTACTTGTTCTTGTAAAATTATTCTTATTGAAAACGTGCTACTGTTCATGACCAAATTACACTGATATTGAAAATCATGACATGCATCCTGCCATTATTTTAAAAAATGGCACCCCTGACTAGGGTGCTACTTACTGAATTGAAGACTTAAGCCAAGGCACCATTTACATAATTTCTGGAATTTGAGAATTATACATATCTTAATATATTTAGAACCTGGATACAACGACTGAATGAACAGTCGTTATATATTGAACTAGCGACCCTGCCTAGGCCACTAATTCATAAAATGAAGACTTGATCTCAGGCGCCATTTACTTGAGTTTCTGATTTCCGAATGTTTTACGTAACCCTTGATAGTGGGTTATGTATATAGGCACTATATTCCATTCCGTAAGTATAGTCCCACATTTCACGATGTTTTATCGATTACCCCTCAACTCTTGGTGACATATGAGCCCTCCGTTAGACGTTCCGTTCCTTCGGACTGGCAAGTTAGTCATTGGGACCTCCATAAGACTCCTCGTAGCCTTGGATTCCCTCATGGCCAATTGAGCAGGTTGTACCACAAAAACCTATGACACTTTTTGATTGCCATGTCACTCTAGAGAAACATGGTAACCCGGTCCTCATGGTACACTATCTAACCATCGTGAGAATAATTCTTGAACTAATGGAATGGGGAAACCATACCATTGCTATCTATCTTGGATTGTGTGTCCTTATAGAGGGCTCTTTCTGTACAAAATAGAATCTTTCCATTTTATTATATGAAAGATATCCGCCTTATATTGTGATTTCGCGCATCCGACCAAAAGAAAGCCCTATGAGCTCAAGCTTATAAGCTCGATCTCTGCCACTACTGCTTCGATAGCCAAGCCATAGGTGCTAGCCCCAACCCAACAGAAGAGGGTGCACACCGCCTTTGTTTGGGACTACTCTGATTTCAAACGAAATAAAAAAGTGGAAAAAACTTTCATAACAGAAGACAAATTCTTCTGCTTTATCATGTTCAAAGAACAAGCACCCATGTACATATGGACGCTTATTCTTAATGTCATGGCACCCACTAGGGAGCCAAATCCACCCAGTTTCTATGAGTATCGCGATTGTACCGACTCGACTGTAGTATGTCCTTACATGTAATTTCCATCCTTGTGATTCTATTCCACAAGATCTACCTTATATTGTTACAAAGGTTCATTCCGTTGAAATTCTATATTGGCTATAACTAAAGTTGATGTCGAAATACATGATTCAATGCCGGTGCATATAAGGGCCCGATCTGGTCCTAGGAGGAGCACCCGAAAGTACTTGTGCCCATGGGAGCTAATATTGATCACGGTGTGGCATTACATCGAAGTACTCGTCGTTCTAGTTAAATGGCATTCCACAAACTCCTATACTTGAACTTTACTTGACGTGACATGACATGCATGGCCCGGAAGGGTATTTACTTGCTTGCTTGATAACATGATAGCCAATTCTTGAAATGACTTGTGAAAAGTACTTGCTCACTTATCTAGATATAATTACATGAAATCTTGGAAATTCTTGCTAGTCCATGCTAGTGTCCTTTGCTATACACTCTCTCTCTAATGTTGTTTCACGCGAACATGCATAGCCATACTTGCATTCATGTAACATGTAATTTACTTAAAGCAAGCTAGAACTTGAGATATAATTCCTATTGAGCGTGCTCACCTAGTGTTTTCTCCTATTTTTTAGATAATTCCGATGATGAGACTCATTCGGATGGGGATGGACAAGAGTGAAGAGTTTAGAGCCATTCCAACGTCAAGCGTTATCTAGTCCTATCTTTTCTATTTTCTTGAGTCATCCATTGTGCTTTTATTTTATTGAGTCCTAGTACTTTCGTGGTGAGTTGTAATATGAATACTTGAAGGTTTATGATTAATAAAGGACTTAGTTATCATTACTTGTGTGCGCTCTATCTTTGTATGTCGAATAAACTTACGCTCTGATTGACATGATTGATATAAACTTGTCACGCATCTCTGGGTTCCTTCCGCGCTCGGGACGTGACAGTTTCTGTGGTATCAGAGCTTAGGATATTCAATTCCTAGGAAATCCAAGTCCAAGGATAGACGTAAACCTTTAACTAGTGAGATTTGGGTAGAACCATAGGTTGAGGTAACTTGGGTACTCAAACTTTTTAGGTCAATCCCATATTGATTAGTTAATTAAAATTTTGTAGGAAGATGGCTGTCGAACGTGCTCAGTGGCGTAACATGCAACGCACTATTCAAGGCATGACACAGGCGCTATAGCAAGTGGCGCAAGGCACGGGGAATCGTGGAGCTGGTGATCTCCACTGTAGTTTCAGAAATATGAACCCACCAAGGTTCGTTGGCTCATCAGATCCCGATGATGCCAAGCATTGGCTCCGAGAAGTGGAAAGGATATTCCGTGTTATGCAATGCACGGATGAAGAGAAGGTATTGCTAGCTACGTTCCAATTAGAAAGAGACGCCTGTTCTTGGTGGGAGTCCGTAGAAGCCACCCTAGGTGAACAACCCATCACATGGGCTGAGTTCACCGAGTACTTCAATGACAAATACTTTTTCGACCGCGTGTAAGAGAAGAAAGCCGCAGAATTCACCTCACTCAAACAGAGAACTCTGTCAATGGCCGAATATGAGGCCCAATTCTCTAGGCTGTCAAGGTACGTCAAACATTTAGTAATTATCGAGAAGATGAAAGCAAGAAGATTTCTACATGGGCTTCGACCCCAATATATCACACAACTGGCGCCGATGGACATTCTGGTCTATTCGGATATGGTTCGAAGAGCTCAACTATTAGAAGATGCCACGGAGCTGTCTGATAAGATCCGTGGGAAGAACAAGAAAGAGTGATGGGGACATCTCCGACCAATCCACATTTTTGGGGTTCCTGATGATCGCCAACAGTGCTACATCTTGTTCGCCACTTTATTCTGAGTCATATGATGTATCTTTCATTTTCTTATTATGTAGTTTTCCTTTTATTCGAGTCAAGTCCCTAGGTTAATTGGCATTAGAGTGGTTAATGAGTCAGTTGGGCCCAATTAAGTGGGCTAGGCCCATGGGCGCCCCCTTCCTCCCTTGGTTTATTGTCATTAGTCTAAAACTCAGGGTCTTATGTTAAATTGTGGGATTCCTATAAATAGGATCCCAATCCATCCATTTGGGGCTAATGAATTATTGAGTGAAAATTATCCACAAGAATTGTGCCTCCTTCTCTCTCTAGCTCTCTCTCTATTTCTCTCTCTCTCTCTCTAAAGGGGGCGAACCCCATTCTCTCTCATCCCCACCCCCAAATTCGAAATTCACTCTCTCTCCTCCCCATTCACCTCTCATTAAGACCCCTCCCCCTTCCCCATACCTCCATTTAATTCCCCTCCAACCCCTAGGTGGAATCCCCGTCTCCTAGGCACCTCTCCATTCTCCCAAGCAACTCTTCCTCTTGCCAAGCAACCAATCCTTTTCCCAAGCCACCCCTTTCCCTCCCCAAGGCAACCCTTCCCATTCCCTATGCCACCATTAACCCCTCCATTAACCCCACATTCAAACCAAAGGAGAGATCTCTCCTCCCTCTCTCCTTCCCAACCCAAATTCGCAGCTCCCCCTTCCTCCATTTGCTAGACCACCTCCCACCCCCCTTTCTGCCCCTCCCACACCTTGTATCACCCCCTAACAGACCCCCACATAGTCAGGTGCCATCCCCACAGCCATCCACCCCATTTCCCACCCCATCTACTCCGTCTCCCATCACCTTTCACCACCCTATCCATCTCAGTTCGCAGGCAGCAGTTGGAGCCCGACTTGCAGAACCAGCCTTGAGGTCATTCGCTGTCGTCTGGAGGCGTACCATACATCGACAGAAAGGTCGTCAAGATAGCTTCGCAGCTGAGGTGGTCTCGCCGGCATCCGACATCCCTGCTGTCTGGACGGTTCGTTCTCGTCCGACTGTGCAATCGGGACCTGAACCAGGACCAGAGCTGCAGTGCAGAAGCTACCAAGGTCTCATCCTTCCGTTCCAAGGCGCGCCTCTTGGCTGGGTCGAAGATCCACCAGTCCTCTATCCAACACAGCAAGCGGGACCTTGTTCGGAGTCCGGGACTGCCCGTTCCGAATTCTCTCCCCCAGGTGCGCTGAACAGGCCACTCAGGACCTGTCCAGACCCCTCTTCACTCAATGGGATCCCCCTCTCTGCCCTGACATCGTCTGGTGTCCCCCCGGGTTCTGCTCGAAGAGGACTCGTCTACGGTCGTACTCGTCCTGGTCCCGCTGCGTTTCGACATCGGGAGCGGGCGTGGTGACTACTTCCACCTGCTGCTGCACCCTGGGACCAGTCCGAACCAGAGCGCAGGGAACCTGACCCAGAGCCCGCCCTCGCTGGTGTTGACGTCAGGATCATCCATAAAAATTCACAGGCATTCTTGGGTCTTTCAGAGACGTTTTGGCACTGGTTTCGTTGACTTCTGAGGTCAGAGGAGTGCGTGGCAGCGTCTACATCAACCCCCTATCCGGGTATTCCCGAATAGGGTAGATCGTTCGGCACTAGCTAGTTCACCACCCCACCCCGCCTGACCGGCTTAACGCCCCTCCCTGTGTGGAGGTAGTGTTTGTTTTTAACTGAAATTTCTCTTTCCCTAGTCCAACCCCCCTGCGTGGGGAGTAGTGCATGTAATATTTGAAAAGGGGAAGCTACACCGACGCAGTGTGCGGGGAACCCACACTCCCCCGCTCGCCCTCGTCTCCGGCCGGGATCGGTGTCTTCACAACGATCAGGTGAGCTTCGGACCACTCTCCTCTGCTGGTTTCTTACCTTTGCTTAGCTTAGTATTATCTCTAGTTGCGCCGTCGGCAGTGAGAGAGGGCTCGTTCCAATTTTCCATCTAATCGAGTGCCACCGCGGGTGAGTTGTGAGGGAGACACTACATCCCACACCCTCGGCATGCCGGCCGCCCTTGAAATTGGGCATCCCTATCCCATTGGGGTCCATCCCCAGCCAGCCATACCCTTGGAACCCCAAGGTCCAACTTCGGACCCTCACCATCATCGCCGGTCCGCCTACGGACCCGGGTGCGCGCGACGCGGGTGAACCCGATTGTGAGAGATCGCCGTTCGGACCGGTTGCTTGCAAAGTTAGGTCCAAGGGGTCGTGTCACATCAAATGGTATCAGAGCAAGTTTTAGACTTATCTCTACGAGTCTAGTCCTAGGGCATTGACATTTGAGTCTTCCTTGCATCATGATTTCCATCACTCCATTGCATGACCACCCTAGGGAGATGCCCCAAGTACCCATGGACCAATTTGACACTGTCATCAACAAGATTCATAACTGTCTAGATACCCTCACCACCCGACTTGACCGGTTCAAAGCAAAAAGGAACCACGGCCCTAGAGCTTGGTCACCTCAGGATGAATTTGGATGGGAAGCCAAAGGACCCAAAGACTCATGGGAAGAGATGAAGATTGAGATTAGGAAGATCTTCACTCCCCGACCTTCCCACTCCTACCTTGAGAACCATAACCCGAGGAGCACTCCCACTCCCCCCTTCCCTTCCAGTCAACCCAAGACCTCCCTTAGGGCCCAAACTCCACCACCCCAAATGATTCCAATCCCGATCACCACCACCATTCAAACCAAATTGGCCACCACCCAACCCAAAATTCTTCATCAAACCCACACCCCACAAGCTTCCACGGTCCCACCACCACCCCTCCATCTTCCCCTAAAAGGGACACACCCCCCAAAACCAATCAACCCAATCCTCCTCAACCCACCCATCTTCCACTACAAACCCCAATCCTACCCCAACTTAGGTCTCCACTTCTTCCACTCCCAAACACAACCCAAGTTCGAACACCCTCACCACCCCGGGTGCACCATGCCCCAACCTTCATCACCCCATCTCCAAAAGACCTTCCCATTCCCTTGGAGAGTAAAACCCCCACACCCCAAAGGGATAAGAATGTGATTGAGGTACATGAGGCCTCCCCCGATTGGGAAGAAGAATACGAGTCACAATGTCATGAGTTTGGCCAGGAAGTTCCCATCCCATGTGTAAGAAGCATCATGGCTCACACACCCGACCACCTAGGGGAGGAGAGCACCATGGTCACCATCCCAACTGTGGGGGGAACACATGTCCAAGTTGAAGAAGAAACCCCGCACAGTGGTCTTCACCCTACACCACCCTCCCTAGTTGGCGCCGAGCTCATCTTAGGAGAACCCCTTTTACGTTGGCTAAAGGAGAACCCAATTAGAGATATCATGGCCCATGTTTGCCCTCCCATGGAACAACACCTCCCCATTGTACCTTTATCCACCTATCACACCACAATTCAATCATCCTATCAAGTGGAAACATTAGGGGATCTTCTTAAGGGTATAGCTTGGCAAATGGAGTTAACTAGCATGTTGACCACTGTAGACGACCGACCTAGGAGCCTTGACCTCCTACACCTATGTATCGGGTCCATCTCCTCGATTTACACTGTGGGTTTCTTCTATTCCTCCCTACACCCGATGAGCCCGATGCTATCCACACACTTGAGTTGCTTATCTCGGGTAGAACATCAAGCCCTGCATTCATGAACTTCGACCCAATTGTTCGAGTAGAGAAGGATGACTCACCACTATGTGAGGACCATGAGGGCCTAGAGTTCCTCTCCCTAGGTGACTCTTACCATGACCCCTTCGATCCCTTCCTATACCCACCCACCTTACTCACCACCAACCTTTTCCTACCCCAACCAACCAGGATAGACCAAGCCCACCTCTCTCAAGCCACACCAAGTATACCATGACCATGGGTGAAATACACCTAGGAAACAATGAGGTGCCCCACTCCATGATACATACCTTCGTTGACCCCTTCGACCCTTATAAGTGGGAGCTCAAGGACTGTCACGCTCCGAACAAGGCAGAAATATCGGGACGTACAGTTAGGGACACGCTGGCAAGAGAGAGAGGAAAAACTAAATAATACACAAGTGCTACAAGATGGAAATACTAACCACTAAAAGTAACCAACCACTAAAACTCAATAACATGGCTGAGACTAAAAGTTCTCCAAAACACAACTAAAAGTAAGATATCACACTACTAACACACTAGAACTGATACACTCAAGACATCACTCCTGCCCTTCCCCATCGGTAAGCGCGTCACCTGAACAGCCTGGAAAAGGGGTAAAACACAACTATGAGCTGACGCTCAGTAGGAAATAACAGATAGGTATAAGTGATTAACCGTTTAATTACATTTTAAAATGTCATGCTACAAATGATAAAACAATAAAAAGATAACGATGATATCACGAAACGAAATTCAAAGATCTTGCAAGGTCAAGAAATATAATGGATAGAATGGTAAGACAAGAATTTACTACAGGAGATAACGATAAAAAGTAGTTGGCCATATCAAGACAATTCAAGTCATGTCAAGCACGTATGTAATTTCATTTCCACGTCCAAGTAATCAACAAGTAAAGTAACAACAAGTAGAGTATAGAACAGTGAAGAGTGGAAAGTGAAAGTAGTAGAAGGTAATGTAGAGAGTAGTGGAGAGAGTAGTGGACAGTCCTAGATTTAACACATGTCAAGTACTGGTGCCAAATGCCACACCTAGTCATTCACCTCCCCGGGGGCACACGTAGTGTTCGGGCGCTCTTCCAAAGACTAGACCGAGTCCTTAATTGTTTGCCAGGCATTGATTTCTTTGGATCAAAGATCCCACGAATCTAGACTTCCACAGTTTATGGCCAGAATTCTAAGGTTTAAACTAAGTAGCAATAACAACTTCAAGTAGGAAAGAGATTCATTTCCAGAATTTCAAGGTAAGTATAATCATCAAGGAGATCGAAACCAAGTCACAACAAGAGTAAATCGTGCTGCGCTGCTGTAAAATAGCAGCAATCAAACAAGCTAATCAACATATTAATCCTAATCACCAAGTTAAGATATCATGATTAACCATTATCATTTGTATTAGCCAAAGAGCCAACAAGCTAGAACAAGTTGTCAAGGTAAAGAACAAGCTCTCACAGCGGTGAAATAGAATGCATTATCAGGGGCTTTAATTACACCATTAATCATTAATTAAGTGAGTTTCTATTTAACCAATGTAAGTGTTGTAATGGAGATAGTAAACATCGTGTTTTGTACTATGTTTGCGAGAAAGGACCAATGCAAATTGAAATCAAGGGGGGTACATGAATAGGTCAAAAGTTCTTCAAAAATATAATTTCAATGGGTCTAAGTTAAATGGGTTGATTCCCCACTGATTCGGATCCATCTTCGGTTCGAAAAACGAAAAAAATTGGGTTTCTGGTGTACGGGTCGACCCTTGGGGTCGACCCCTGAAAAACTGGGGTCTGGGAGCAGGATGGGTCGACCCCTGGGGTCGACCCTCGGGCTGGGCCGCATGGGTCGACCCCTGGGGTCGACCCTCGGGCTGGCCTGGGCTGCCAGGTGATCGGTCGACCCCTGGGGTCGACCCCTGCAAGCCCAGAACCGGCCGGGGGCTTCCGGAAAACGCATGAACTCGCCCAAATGGGGTCCAAATGAGTTGAAATCAAAACCACATGCCATAGGAATCTTGCTAGACATATTAGGGTCATAAAACTACAATTTGGAAACATGAATTTCATCAGAATTCACAAGAATCACAACCTATTCTATGAAGAACACAAGGAGACCTAGTTCAGGACATACTTCCACTAAATCGTCGAATTCTCTCGATATACAAAACCAAATTTGGAGATTTTGGTGTCAAAAGAAAGCTAACACGATCATGAATCCAAACATATATGATATGCTACATGAATATCAAGTTACATGACTCAAAATAATCCCGTAATCAAGCTCTGACTTAAGGAACACTATATGAATCATGTTCTAGACATATTTTTACAAAAATCGAAATTCACGATGCATGCTCAATGGAATTTGGGGCTTTCTACGTTAAATGAAAGATAATAACATGCTGATTACTTCATGTAAGTTGATTAGAATTTGGTTGTTAGATCCTACCTCAAATCGGAGAGAGAAAACTTAAACCCTAGGATGAAGAACACTTGGACAGCACCTCACAAAAAGCTCGATTTCTCCACGGATACCTAATGAAAATTGGAGATTTTCCCACCAATTGATAGAGCTCGATGAGAGGAACAATTTGCTATACTCATGATCAAGATTTGGTTGAGAATTCCTACCTCAATCGATGGATCAAAGAAGGATGAAGGGAAGCCAACGGCCTGCTGACCCACCTCCACAATTCGAACTAGATCTCTCCACATCTGAAACTTCAGCGAACCCCACAGTAGCCAAATGAAAGAAGACTCGTAGGGCTTCATTTTGATAGCTCATAGAGCTTCTGGAGCCTTCTGAGTTGGGAGTATTCGCTGCTGCAAGCTACGTGTTTAGAAACGGCGCCGAAATCTTTGACTTGACCAAACTATGTCGGCAGCACGTTTTGGGGCTAAGTTTACCTCAAATTGATTGAGGGTAAATCTTCCTTACATTGTGGCCTTCCATTTGCCACTGATTTCAGATCATTTGGTTGAGAATTGAGGTCGAATTTCGTGTTTTAATCTAAGAGTTAGGTATGGGTCAAAAGTGTGCACTTTTAGGTTTAAACTCTAAATAGATCTTACCACGGATTTACAATGGCTTAATGCCAGAAGGAAAAGTTGTTATCTACATCGACCTAAATCTATTTACTATTTTTACAGATTTTTCTAAGGTAGTCAGATTTTTACTTATACTATTCCATAAATAGTTAAATGTTAAGTTCGGAAGACTAAGTTTACTAATTCGGCATAATAAATGATTTTCTTAGGCTTAAATGTAGAAGACAAAGTTGCTAAAAAAAATTAATTCTACAACATGTGATTTTTGGGGATTTTTAGAAAATAGTTGAAAAATGACTTATTCTATTAATTAATTAATTAATCTAATTAATTTGGATAATTCTCATTAATTCGAATAACTTCAAATAAATTCCAAATAATTACAAATAACTTTCTAAATAAATTTCTAAAGAATTTGGGGTCTTACACCCTCCCCTACTTAAAGGAATTTGGTCCTCCAAATTCACTGCACTAAAACTGAGAGTAGAAAAAGATCGCTCACCTAGAATAGATCGGGATACCGCTTTCGCATAGTCTCTTCAGACTCCCATGTAGCTTCTTCGGTCCCACGCCGACTCCACTGAATCTTGACCATCGGTATCGAACGATTCCAGAGTTGCTGTTGCTTCCGGTCTAGAATCTTGACAGGTCTTTCCTCATAGGTCAAATCTTCCTTCAGTTCAAAATTCACCTGCTGAATGATATGAGTGGGATCGTACACATATTTCCGCAACATAGACACATGGAAGACGTTGTGTACGCCAGACAATTGCGGTGGTAAAGCCAGTCTGTATGCCACCTCTCCCACTCTATCTAGAATCTCGAATGGACCAATGTACCTCGGACTCAGCTTGCCATGAATGCCAAATCTTCGGATCCCTCTCGTCGGAGAGACCTTTAAGAACACATGCTCGCCAACCTGAAATTCCAATGCTCTCCTTCTGTTGTCGGCATAACTCTTCTGTCTTGACTGGGCTACTTGTAACCGGTCTCGGATAACACGGATGTTCTGTGATGATTCCGAAACAAGATCTGGTCCAAGCCACTGTTTCTCACCTACCTCGTCCCAACACAACGGGGAACGACAACTTCTACTATATAGTGCTTCAAAAGGAGCCATCTGAATGCTAGACTGATAGCTGTTATTGTAGGTAAATTTAATTAATGCCAAATGCTCACTCCAATTTCCACCAAAATCAATCATGTAAGCTCGCAGCATATCTTCCACTATCTGATTGGTTCTTTCAGTCTGTCCATCTGTCTGTGGATGAAAAGCAGTACTGAAATTCAGACGAGTACCCAAAGACTCTTGTAGTCCCTTCTAGAAATGTGAAGTAAATCTGGGGTCTCGATCAGATACTATATTCACTGGGATACCATGCAATCTCACCACTTCCTTTATATACAAGGCAGCCAATACATCAATCGTCCACTTGGACTTAATTGGTAAGAAATGAGCCGACTTTGTCAATCGATCGACAATCACCCATATCGCATCAAATCCACCACGAGTCCTAGGTAGACCCATAATGAAATCCATGCCAATGCTTTCCCACTTCCATTGGGGTATGTCGAGTGGTTTCAATTTCCCTGCCGGTCTGAAATGTTCGGCCTTAACTTGCTGACATACCAAACATCTGCTCACAAAATCTGCAACTTCTCTTTTCATATTCGGCCACCAAAAGGCCCTTTTCAAATCTCGGTACATCTTAGTGCCTCCAGGATGAATGGTATATCTGGATCTATGAGCTTCCTCAAGAATTTTGTTCTTTATTGTAGCCTCATCCGGAACACAAGTTCTGCCTTTAAATAATAATCTACCATCATCGGCCAACATGAAGTCAGGTCTGCTGCTCAAGCTTCCCTTGATCTCTACCAACTCGGGGTCATTATCTTGCAAGGACTTGATCTCTATCAATAATTCAGGTTTAAGTTGAATCTGAGCAATCAAGATCCGATCATTGTCAATATTAAGATCCAGACTAGATAATTGTTCCAACAACCTCCATTCTTGTAACATGAGACTTGACAATCTAGCTACCAGCTTTCGGCTTAAAGCATCTGTCACAACATTACCTTTGCCAGGATGATACTCAATCGAGAAGTCGAAGTTTTTCAAGTACTCCAACCATCTCCGCTGTCTCATGTTGAGTTCCTTTTGAGAAAATAAATACTTTAAACTCTTATGATCTGAAAACACTGTGAAGGTTTCTCCATACAAGTAATGCCTCCATATCTTCAAAGCAAACATGACTGCAGCAAGTTCCAAATCATGAACAGGATAATTATCTTCGTGCTTCCTCAACTGCCTAGAGGAATAGGCAATCACCTTCCCATGCTGCATGAGTACACAGCCTAAGCCAATACCTGAAGCATCAGTATAAACAACAAATCCTCCTTCACCAGAAGGTAAAGCCAAAATAGGTGCAGTAGTCAAACACTCCTTCAGAGTCTGAAAGCTTCGCTGACAATCATCTGACCAATCAAACTTATTCTCCTTGCGGGTTAATCTTGTCATAGGTACTGTAATCTTGGAGAAATCTTGAATAAATCTTCGATAATAGCCTGCCAGGCCTAGGAAACTTCTAATTTCAGTTGCACTAGTAGGCTGCTCCCAATTCTTCACTGCCTCAATCTTCGAAGGATCAACTGAAATACCTTCCTTGGTGATAATATGTCCGAGAAAGGACACTTCTTGCAGCCAGAATTCACACTTACTAAACTTAGCATAAAGTTGATGATCTCTCAACAATTGCAATGACATCCTCAGGTGTTCAGCATGCTCCAATTCACTCTTGGAATAGATCAAGATGTCATCAATAAATACCACGACCCACTGATCAAGATAGGGCCGAAATACATCGTTCATCAACTGCATGAAAGCCGCTGGTGCATTCGTTAGACCAAAAGGCATAACGACAAACTCAAAATGACCATACCTGCTGCGGAAAGCCGTTTTGTAAATATCATCTTCCTTAATCCGCAACTGGTGATATCCAGATCGAAGATCGATCTTAGAGAAATATTGAGCTCCCGCTATCTGGTCAAATAGTTCGTCAATCCTCGGCAAGGGATATTTGTTCTTGACAGTCTGCTGGTTCAATTACCGATAATCAATGCACAGCCTCATCGAACCATCTTTCTTCCTGACAAATAGTACAGGGGCTCCCCACGGAGAAGTACTAGGACGAATAAAACCCTTCTCGAGCAATTTCATCAGTTGCTGCTTCAATTCCCGCAGTTCCGTAGGAGACATACGATAAGGAGCCTTGGAAATAGGAGATGTGCCAGGAATAAGATCAATAGAAAAGATAACTTCCCGCTCAGGCGGAAGTCCTGGTAGTTCCTCTGGAAAGACATCAGGAAAATCTCGGACAACAGGAATGTCCTTAATCTCCATCTGCTGCTCAGGAGTTGTACATACAAAGGCTAGAAAAGCCTCACACCCATGCCTCAAAAGCTTATCAGCTCGGAGAGCCAAAATGAGCGGTACGGAGTTATGGTGCTTGACTCCCGTAAAAGATAAACCAGAATGTCCAGTAAAAGTCACTGAGCTAGAACTACAGTGAACATTGGCCTCATACTTGGCCAACCAATTTGCTCCTAGGATTACATCATAATCCTTCATATCCATGCAGACCAAATCTGCTGGAAAGTTCTGTTCACCAATCATAACCTTACTAGAAGGATAGAAATACTGGATTGTTGATCTAGTGCCAATAGGGGTTGAAATCTCCAACAGAGTATTCATCAAAACAGGTTCCACAACTAATGACTTAGCAAATCTCCGAGAAATAAATGAATGTGTTGCACCAGTATCAAAGAGAGCAAATGCGGGCTTATCGATTATAGTAAGGGTACCTTCGACGAGTCCGCCATCATCAGAAATCCCAGTTTCATCTGCATGTAAAGCTTGAAGCTTGCCTTGTGGTTTCTTGAAGACTATAGGTTTTGCCGGTGTAGCTTGCTCCGATATGAGAGGACAATTGGGGATACGGTGCTCCTTGCTTCCACATCGCAAACAGGCGCCTAGCTTGCGCCAGCACTCCTCTATCTTGTGACCTGGACGATCACAATAGTTGCACACGCCCTTGAATGGAACAATAGGGCCAGGCTTCTTGTCTTCGTGCCTCGGCATCTTGCCCTTCCACGATCTGGACCTGCTCCACGAACCAGGTCCACTAATAGGCCTCTTCTTGGTATACCCGGGTTTGACACTCCCGGAACCCATAGGTAATTCTTTCTTGGTGCCTTTACCACGGATTCTCTCCGTCATCTCAAGAGTATCCTCTAGAACTTGCGCTTTCCTCACCATCTCAGAATACGTGGAAATCTCCATCGGTGCCAATTGGTTGATATAATGAAGCTTCAATCCATTGAGAAAGCGCTTTGCCTTCATCTTCTCGGTGGAAATGAGATGTGTAGCATATCGAGAAAGCCATGCAAATTGAGCCTCATACTCTACCACGGACAAACCTCGCTGTTTCAAGGCCGCGAACTCGGCCGCTTTCTTCTCTTGCACTCTATCAGAAAAATACTTGCTGTTGAAGAATTCTTCGAATTCTTCCCACATAACTTGCCGATCACCGAGAGTTGCCTTGATAGAATCCCACCAAGTACGTGCATCATGTTCCAGTTGAAATGTGGACAAAAGGACACGCTCCTGGTTGGTGCATTGCATAACTTCAAAGATCCTCCCCATCTCATCTAGCCAGTGCTCGGCTTGGTCGGGGTCAGTCGAACCAGCGAATCTAGGCGGGTTCATTCCGCGGAAGTTCCGGTATAGATCACCGGTGCCATGCTGTGCCGCTCCTGCCTGAGCTACTTGCTGAAGGGCCTGAGTAAGGCCTTGAACCGTACGCTGCAGGTTCCTCTATTCAGCACGATCAGCTGCCATCTACACGAAAAATAGATTACTTAGGTCCAATAAGATAGATAAAGCACGATTAAGGAACGAACTTAACCCAAGTTCTACCCATTCTTACCAGGTCAGGTCTTAAACTTTTACAAGGTTAGGGATCTAGTGCATTTAGACACGACCAAAACTCGGTACCTCGCGGAGGTAATCGGTCCGAAGACCACTCGTGCAAGTGTGCGACCTTCCCGATAGGCGTAGCCTAACGTTCGGACAACACCTTTTGATATACCGATTATTGGGATGCAATGCAAGGAAACCTAAAACTTAGGAAACCTAGGAATGTGAAACCTAGGCTCTGATACCAACTAAATTGTCACGCCTCGAACAAGGCGGAAATATCGGGACGTACAGTTAGGGACACGCTGGCAAGAGAGAGAGGAAAAACTAAATAATACACAAGTGCTACAAGATGGAAATATTAAATGATCATTAACAAACCACCACTGATACAATAACCTCATGTTCAACTTACTACAACTGGAATAACAACCACTAAAACTCAATAACATGGCTGAGACTAAAAGTTCTCCAAAGCACAACTAAAAGTAAGATATCACACTACTAACACACTAGAACTGATACACTCAAGACATCACTCCTACCCTTCCCCATCGGTAAGCGCGTCACCTGAACAGCTTGGAAAAGGGGTAAAACACAACTATGAGCTGACGCTCAGTAGGAAATAACAGACAGGTATAAGTGATTAACCGTTTAATTACATTTTAAAATGTCATGCTACAAATGATAAAACAATAAAAAGATAACGATGATATCACGAAACGAAATTCAAAGATCTTGCAAGGTCAAGAAATATAATGGATAGAATGGTAAGACAAGAATTTACTACAGGAGATAACGATAAAAAGTAGTTGGCCATATCAAGACAATTCAAGTCATGTCAAGCACGTATGTAATTTCATTTCCACATCCAAGTAATCAACAAGTAAAGTAACAACAAGTAGAGTATAGAACAGTGAAGAGTGGAAAGTGAAAGTAGTAGAAGGTAATGTATAGAGTAGTGGAGAGAGTAGTGGAGAGTCCTAGATTTAACACATGTCAAGTACTGGTGCCAAATGCCACACCTAGTCATTCACCTCCCCGGGGGTACACGTAGTGTTCGGGCGCTCTTCCCAGGACTAGACCGAGTCCTTAATTGTTTGCCAAGCATTGATTTCTTTGGATCAAAGATCCCACGAATCTAGACTTCCACAGTTTATGGCCAGAATTCTAAGGTTTAAACTAAGTAGCAATAATAACTTCAAGTAGGAAAGAGATTCATTTCCAGAATTTCAAGGTAAGTATAATCATCAAGGAGATCGAAACCAAGTCACAACAAGAGTAAATCGTGCTGCGCTGCTGTAAAATAGCAGTAATCAAACAAGCTAATCAACATATTAATCCTAATCACCAAGTTAAGATATCATGATTAACCATTATCATTTGTATTAGCCAAAGAGCCAACAAGCTAGAACAAGTTGTCAAGGTAAAGAACAAGCTCTCACAGCGGTGAAATAGAATGCATTATCAGGGACTTTAATTACACCATTAATCATTAATTAAGTGAGTTTCTATTTAACCAATGTAAGTGTTGTAATGGAGATAGTAAACATCGTGTTTTGTACTATGTTTGCGAGAAAGGACCAATGCAAATTGAAATCAAGGGGGGTACATGAATAGGTCAAAAGTTCTTCAAAAATATAATTTCAATGGGTCTAAGTTAAATGGGTTGATTCCCCACTGATTCGGATCCATCTTCGGTTCGAAAAACGAAAAAAATCGGGTTTCTGGTGTACGGGTCGACCCTTGGGGTCGACCCCTGAAAAACTGGGGTCTGGGAGCAGGATGGGTCGACCCCTGGGGTCGACCCTCGGGCTGGGCCGCATGGGTCGACCCCTGGGGTCGACCCTCGGGCTGGCCTGGGCTGCCAGGTGATGGGTCGACCCCTGGGGTCGACCTCTGCAAGCCCAGAACTGGCCGGGGGCTTCCGGAAAACGCATGAACTCGCCCAAATGGGGTCCAAATGAGTTGAAATCAAAACCACATGCCATAGGAATCTTGCTAGACATATTAGGGTCATAAAACTACAATTTGGAAACACGAATTTCATCAGAATTCATAAGAATCACAACCTATTCTATGAAGAACACAAGGAGACCTAGTTCAGGACATACTTCCACTAAATCGTCGAATTCTCTCGATATACAAAACCAAATTTGGAGATTTTGGTGTCAAAAGAAAGCTAACACGATCATGAATCCAAACATATATGATATGCTACATGAATATCAAGTTACATGACTCAAAATAAGCCCGTAATCAAGCTCTGACTTAAGGAACACTATATGAATCATGTTCTAGACATGTTTTTACAAAAATCGAAATTCACGATGCATGCTCAATGGAATTTGGGGCTTTCTACGTTAAATGAAAGATAATAACATGCTGATTACTTCATGTAAGTTGATTAGAATTTGGTTGTTAGATCCTACCTCAAATCGGAGAGAGAAAACTCAAACCCTAGGATGAAGAACACTTGGACAGCACCTCGCAAAAAGCTCGATTTCTCCACGGATACCTAATGCAAATTGGGGCTTTTGCCACCAATGGATAGAGCTCGATGAGAGGAACAATTTGCTATACTCATGATCAAGATTTGGTTGAGAATTCCTACCTCAATCGATGGATCAAAGAAGGATGAAGGGAAGCCAACGGCCTGCTGACCCACCTCCACAATTCGAACTAGATCTCTCCACATCTGAAACTTCAGCGAACCCCACAGCAGCCAAATGAAAGAAGACTCGTAGGGCTTCATTTTGATAGCTCATAGAGCTTCTGGAGCCTTCTGAGTTGGGAGTATTCGCTGCTGCAAGCTACGTGTTTAGAAACGGCACCGAAATCTTTGACTTGACCAAACTATGTCGGCAGCACGTTTTGGGGCTAAGTTTACCTCAAATTGATTGAGGGTAAATGCTCCTTACATTGTGGCCTTCCATTTGCCACTGATTTCAGATCATTTGGTTGAGAATTAAGGTCGAATTTCGTGTTTTAATCTAAGGGTTAGATATGGGTCAAAAGTGTGCACTTTTGGGTTTAAACTCTAAATAGATCTTACCACGGATTTACAATGGCTTAATGCCAGAAGGAAAAGTTGTTATCTACATCGACCTAAATCTATTTACTATTTTTACAGATTTTTCTAAGGTAGTCGGATTTTTACTTATACTATTCCGTAAATAGTTAAATGTTAAGTTCGGAAGACTAAGTTTACTAATTCGGCATAATAAATGATTTTCTTAGGCTTAAATGTAGAAGACAAAGTTGCTAAAAAAAATTAATTCTACAACATGTGATTTTTGGGGATTTTTAGAAAATAGTTGAAAAATGACTTATTCTATTAATTAATTAATTAATCTAATTAATTTGGATAATTCTCATTAATTCGAATAACTTCAAATAAATTCCAAATAATTACAAATAACTTTCTAAATAAATTTTTAAAGAATTTGGGGTCTTACAAGGACCACCCCATACCCACACACATGGTCGTCACCTCTAGGATAAGAGTGCACCTATCTTGGCATATCACAGCATTCGTCAGGGGTCACAAGCCCAGTCTTCTCATACATGTCACACACACTTTAGGCCCAATGCATGACTGGCTCACATTTGGATGTGCTGGCCCTCCCACATTCGTCATAGCTCTTACGCATGAATGGAACATACATGGATGTCCGGGTCCCCCGGTAATTATCGCCACCATGCACGATAGATCCACCTATGGTTGCCCCGGCCCCCCTGAGTCCATGAAAGTCTTCATCACATATAAGCATGATAGGTCAATTTATGGTTGCCCCGGTCCACCTTTTCACACTACCCACTTTCATAAGCACTCACCGCATCATAATGCATGGCATGAGCACACACGCAAGCAAATCGCAACGAGCGGTGAGGTTCACAAAGAGCGAGAAAAGTGATGTGACACCACCTTGGGGTGATAATCACACGATCAAATGACCCTTAGACCTAGCAAGCAACCAACACATGAACCGGTGACTTTACTCGGGCGGGCTCACCCGCTAAGCGCAATCTCGTGCCCGTAGGCAAACCGGTGATAGTGGTGAGGGTCTGGGACGGGCCCTAGCTGCTTCGGGGGTTGACTAGCTTTGGATTGGACCTCTCAAGGGTCCTAGGATACCCACTCTCGTAGGCGGCCAGCACGCCGAGGGCGTGGGTGTTATTGGCTCTCTCGTAACTCACCCGCGGTAGTTACTCATTTATAAGCAAATTCGGGTTCGGGCGCTCCACTTACCACCGACGGCACTAAGATGCGATACTAATTAAGCAAGGGAATTTCAGCAAAGAGGAGTGTGCAGTGGCTCACCTGATCGGTGTGAAGACACCGATCCCGGCCGGAGACGAGGGCGAGCGAGGAAGCGTGGGCTTACCCGCACGCCGCGCCGGAGAAGCTTCGACCTGAAATTTTAAATTACATGCACTACACCCCATGCAAGGGGGGGATCTTGGGGAAGGGAAACCAAATAATACACCCAATTACTACCTCCACACAGGGAGGGGCCTTCAGCCGGCCAAGCGGGGAGGGGAGAAAGCGATGAAAACACAAGAGAAGAAGCCGATGCCGAATCTGCCCCCCCTCTGCGATTCTAGACAGTCGCCTGTTGTTCTTGAATTTGTGACCACTCCTGATTTTTTCTGAAGACAAAACGAGTGGGGATCTCTTCGTAACTGGATCAGGATGAAGCTTGAATTTTCTTGATTTCTGTGGACGCCGATTCTGGTCGGGGCAGATGGTTGAACAGGGTGGCAGGTCTGTTGCGCAGACTGTAACAGGTTCTCAGCAGTGGGAAGACGAGGATGCTGCGACTGCTCCCGACCTCGGAATCAGGCACTGCTGAAGTCGTTGGTTCCTTTGACGAGTCATCTTTGCAAAAAAACTGACGGGGCTACCAGATATGGTCGGAGATGGCCGATAGAGCTAAAACACTGAAGGTGGTCGATGCCGACAGAGTGGAAGTAGAACTGCATGCCCGGTGGGAGAAAATTGATAACTTCTGGATCCGGACGCCAAACTGAGCTCTGCTTCTTGGGGATGAAAGAAGACTCAGAGTAAAAGATTTTTTATGCAGAACTCCTGCTCAGATTCCCAGGAGGATGGCCGCTGCAGATCTTCCACTCCGGCTCTGGTCTTCTGTCCGAATAGCTTTGCGCAATCGAGGAAGAATGACTCCCCTGGGCGATCACGAACTCAGAACGGCGTGGGACCACCGCCGTTACGAAGAGGACTGGGATACGCTTCCAATGATGGCTCTTGATCCTTCAGAAACGTCCGGAGGAAACCGCGGTCGTCTCGGCAAGCTGCTACTCTTCTGTAGATCTGCAACTTGGAACTGTATGTTGAAGATGACGGGGGGGAATGGGGTATATGGGAGGGGAAATGGGTTGGATGGGTGTGTGGGTGACACCTGTCTATGTGGGGGTCTATTAGGGGGTGATTCAAGGTGTGGGAGGGGTAGAAAGGGGGCTAGGACGTGGTCTAGCAAGTGGAGGGAGGAGGAGCTACGAATTTGGGTTGGGAAGGAGAGAGGGAGGAGAGATCTCTCCTTTGGTTTGAATGGTGGGTTAATGGAGGGGTTAATGGGGGCCTAGGGAATGGGAAGGGTTGCCTTGGGGAGGGGAAGGGGTGCTTGGGAGAAGGGATTCTCCCTTGGGAAAATGAAAGGTTGTATGGGGAAGGGGAAAGGTTGCTTGGGAGGAGGGAGAGGTGCCTAGGAGAAGGGGATTCCACCTAGGGGTTGGAGGGGAATTAGATGGGAGGTATGGGGAAGGGGGAGGGGTCTTAATGAGTGGTGAATAGGGAGGAGAGAGAGTGAATTTTGAAATTGGTGGTGGGGAGGAGAGAGAATGGGGTTCGCCCCCTTTAGAGAGAGAAAGAGAGAAATAGAGAGAGAGCTAGAGAGAGAAGGAGGCACAATTCATGTGGATAATTTTCACTCAATAATTCATTAGCTTCCAAATGAGGGATTGGGGTCCTATTTATAGGAATCCCACATTTTCACATAAGTCCCTGACTTTTAACACACTAACAAATAACCGAAGGAAGGGGGGGCGCCCATGGGCCTAGCCCAAAGAAATAGGTCCAATAGCAAACTCATTAGCCTAATGAGACTCAAACTTAGGGAAATGACTCAATAACCTAGGTACAAGACTCAAATCAAAGGAAAATTACATGATTATGACTCAAAGAAAATATGAAAATTACATGACTCGACTTAGAGAAATATGACGGACACAATGGAGCTATGCTAGCAAGCAATCGAAGTTGTAAAAAAATATGAAGGGCGAGAGATGCCCCCATCATACCCCCGGGGTGCGAAGAACTCGACTCCGTCGAGTATGAGTCCGCCGGGGAAGAGGTCCTCCAACGCAACTCCGAGCAAGCTACAACCTCCAAACTCAACCTCGAGTTCGCAACCAGGGGACGGCGCTTCAACTTCTCAAGGTGGCTTGGACACACCCTCTTGCCGATGATAGTACCTTGCTTGCCCAGTATTGCCTCCGTGTGCGCACGTCAGACTCTCAAGCTATTATGTGGAAGCTCTCCGAGGGTGTCGCTCACAAAGATGGGGGTAGGCTCAAGGTGCCCACTAGGATCTACCGCGGTGCCCTTAGAGGGTGCTAGATCCGTTACGTGAAAAGTGAGGTATATCCCAAAATCCCATGAGTAAATCCAACCCGTAAGCCAGGTTGCCAAAGCCACTTGGAACATGGAATGTCCAAGTCCTCGTGCCCTCGATTTGGAGGTGGCCCTAAGGTAGAGCCATTCCAAAGCCACCATCGTGAGGTTGCCTTCTTGGAATTCAAAGTGCCACTCGTGAGTTTTTGCTCGCTCATTACGATCCTCACCGCCCATTGCTAGATGCTTGCTTGAATGAGTATGCCTTGAGCTACGGTGCGGTGTGGGTGGGAAGTGTGTGGTATGCAAAGGGGGACCGGGGCAACCAAAAGTAGACCTATCATGTAATGACGCAGTGTAGACTTCGGTCAACCTAGGTGGGCCGGGGCATCCGTAGGTGGCCCTATCATGCAAAGTGGTGGTAAATATCGGGGGACCCGGACATCCGTAGATGCTCCTAACATGTTTAAGACTTATGATGAATGACGGTGGCCCATTACATCCGAATATGGACCATTCATGCTTTTCACTTGACATGTGGGTGATATGAATGAATAGACCCAACATAGTGTTCATGCCAAGTGGTGTGGTAAGCCTAGACACATGCATATTTTTCCTATAGGTGATTTTCATGTGTATAGGTGTGGGACAACCCTTTAACTGCCATTGGAAAGGATCGAATGGATCTAAGAAGGTGGTCATCATGGGGTGGGGCACAACCTTATTACCTAGGGGTATGTGGCCCAAGTTCATGGTTCCCAAGGTGTAACCCGGGTCTAGGATGGGGTGAATTAGGTCTAACATGGTGAGTTGGGATAGGGAATGGTGGGTGGTGGATAAGGTGGTTGGGTCACATGGGGAACTAGACTCCCATAGGATGGGATCAAAGGGGTCGTGGAAAGGTCTTCCTAGAGGGAGGCACTCTATGTCTTCAAGGTTCCCAAATTGTGAGTCATCCTCCTCCAAGGTAATTGGGCCAAGGTTTCTAGTGGGTTGGCCGATCAAAGTATTTGGGATCTCAATGGTAGGGGAGTGGATCGAGATGGGTTCGTCTACCATAGGGAGAAGGAAAAGGAGGTCGCTAGTGTAGCAACCAATGGTATAGACCGAGGTGATTGACCCGATGCATAGGTGTAGGAGGCCAAGGCTCCTAGGTTGTTCGGCCATAGGGGTCAACATGCTAGTGAACTCAATTTGCCATGCTAAGCCTCTAAGAAAATCCTCTAAGGTCTCTACTTGATAAGATGCTTGGATTGTGGTGTAATAAGAGGAGATGGGCACTATGGGATGGTTTTCCTTCATGGGTGGGAAATCGTGGGCCGTGATCTCTCTTATTGGGCTCTTCTTTAGCCAACTAACAAGGGTTTCCCCTAAGATGAGATTGACTCCAACTAGAGATGGTAATGTAAGGTGAAGACCCTCGTGTGTTGTTTCTTCTTCAATTTGGGCTTGGGTTTCCTCCAAGGTGGAGAGTGGGTTTGGAGTGTTCACCACTATGGGGTGGGGTATGGGTTCTTCTTCCAAGGAGGTGAGAGGGGCTTTTGAGGGTGTGGTGATGATTGGGGCATGGTGTATCTGGGGTGGTAGGTAGTGGGAAACTTGGGTTAGGATAGGTGAGGGTAGTAGTGGAGGCTTTGGTGGGAGTTGGATTGGGGTAGGGAGAGGAATATGGGTGGGTTGAAGGTGTTTGGGTTGATTGGTTTTGGGAGGAGTGTCCCTTTTTGGGGGTGATGGAGAGGTAGTGGTGGGGGTTACCATGGGCCTAGGTGGAGAGTTGGCCATGGGGCCCAATTGGGTATGGGGACCTATGGTTGTGATGTGGACTTGGAGGTGGGGTGTAAATGTAGTGGTTGGGGTAGGAGAGATGGGAAGTGGTGGGGAATGGGTGATTGGGGCCTTGGATTGACCGGGTGGGGATGAAGGAGTTGAAGTGCTCCTTGGGCTTTTGTGATTTGAGTAGGAGGGAGAGGGTTGGAGAGTGTAGGTTTTCCTAAGCTCGACCTTCATCTCATCCCAAGTGCTAATGGGGGCCTCCCTGCGGATCCTTCTTAAACCTTCCACAACTAACCAATGAGTTTTAGCTTGTTTGGAGAGGTGTGCCTTGGCTAGCCTCATTCTCCTTCCTTCGTTCAAGGGGCAACTTTTAAAGAATTGGTCTAGGGAAATCTCCCAATCTAGGTAAAGGCTTGGGCTGTTGGATCCATCAAAGGCGGGGGTTTTGATTTTCAAGTGTTCTAACAATATGGTTTCTAGATTTCCCCAAAGGCCACTCTCATTCACTCTTGGTGCACGGCTATTTCCTTCAAGTCTGTCGAGTCGAGACATGATATCTTCAAGCCGATTAAGGACATTAGGTAGGGCTTCTATGATAGAGGTGTTGCTACCCACTTTGTTGGCAATGGAGCTTCCATGAGGATTTGGGCTTCTTGGGAAAGTTGATGGGGATGGATATGACGGGTATGAAGTGGCCATTCTAGTGGACATGGGAGATGCAACCGAGGACTCTAAATGCATAAACATGCCCTAGGACCAACTTGTGGAGAGACAAGTTGTGAACTTGCTCTGATACCACTTGATGTGACACCACCTTGGGGTGATAATCACACGATCAAATGACCCTTAGACCTAGCAAGCAACCAACGCACGAACCGGTGACTTTACTCGGGCGGGCTCTCCCGCTAAGCGCAATCTCGTGCCCGTAGGCAAACCGGTGATAGTGGTGAGGGTCCGGGATGGGCCCTTGCTGCTCCGGGGGTTGGCTAGCTTTGGATTGGACCCCTCAAGGGTCTTAGGATGCCCACTCTCGTAGGCGGCCAGCACGCCGAGGGCGTGGGTGTTAATGGCTCTCTTGTAACTCACCCGTGGTAGTTACTCAATCATAAGCAAATTCGGGTTCGGGCGCTCCACTTACCACCGACGGCACTAAGATGCGATACTAATTAAGCAAGGGAATTTCAGCAAAGAGGAGTGTGCAGTGGCTCACCTGATCGGTGTGAAGACACCGATCCCGGCCGGAGACGAGGGCGAGCGAGGAAGCGTGGGCTTACCCGCACGCTGCGCAAGAGAAGCTTCGACCTGAAATTTTAAATTACATGCACTACACCCCATGCAAGGGGGGGATCTTGGGGAAGGGAAATCAAATAATACACCCAATTACTACCTCCACACAGGGAGGGGCCTTCAGCCGGCCAAGCGGGGAGGGGAGAAAGCGATGAAAACACGAGAAGAAGCCGATGCCGAATCTGCCCCCCCTCTGCGATTCGGGACAGTCGCTGTTGTTCTTGACTTTGTGACCACTCCTAATTTTTTATGAAGACAAGACCAATGGGGATCTCTTCGTAACTGGATCGGGATGAAGCTTGAATTTTCTTGATTTCTTTGGACGCCGATTCTGGTCGGTGCAGATGGTTGAACAGGGTGGCAGGTCTGTTGCGTAGACTGTAACAGGTTCTCAACAGTGGGAAGACGAGGATGCTGCGACCGCTCCTGACCTAGGAATCAGGCACCGCTGAAGTCATTGGTTCCGTTGACGAGTCGTCTTTGCAAAAAAATTGACGGATCTACCAGATATGGTCGGAGATGGCCGGTAGAGCTCAAACACTGAAGGTGGTCGATGCCGACAGAGTGAAAGCAGAACTGCATGCCCGGTGGGAGAAAATTGATAACTTCTGGATCCGAACGCCAAACTGAGCTCTGCTTCTTTGGGATGAAAGAAGACTCAGAGTAAAAGTTTTTTGAT
Organism: Amorphophallus konjac; assembly: GCA_022559845.1. Taxonomy (NCBI): domain Eukaryota; kingdom Viridiplantae; phylum Streptophyta; class Magnoliopsida; order Alismatales; family Araceae; genus Amorphophallus; species Amorphophallus konjac. The sequence goes on along the minus strand of CM040128.1, from coordinate 175,139,908 downwards.
GAAGAACTCCTGCTCAGATTCCTAGGAGGATGGCCGCTGCCGATCTTCCACTCTGGCTCTGGTCTTCTGTCCGAACAGCTTTGCGCAATCGAGGAAGAATGACTCCCCTGGGCGATCACGAACTCAGAACGGCGTGGGACCACCGCCGTTACGAAGAGGACTGGGAGACGCTTCCAAAGATGGCTCTTGATCCTTCAGAAACGTCCGGAGGAAACCGCGGTCGCCTCGGCAAGCTGATACTCTTTTACAGATCTGCAACTTGGAACTGTATGTTGAAGATGACGGGGGGAATGGGGTATATGGGAGGGGAAATGGGTTGGATGGGTGTGGGGGTGACACCTGTCTATGTGGGGGTCTGTTAGGGGGTGATTCAAGGTGTGGGAGGGGTAGAAAGGGGGCTAGGAGGTGGTCTAGCAAGTGGAGGGAGGAGGAGCTACGAATTTGGGTTGGGAAGGAGAGAGGGAGGAGAGATCTCTCCTTTGGTTTGAATGGTGGGTTAATGGAGGGGTTAATGGGGGCCTAGGGAATGGGAAGGGTTGCCTTGGGGAGGGGAAGGGGTGCTTGGGAGAAGGGATTCCCCCTTGGGAAAATGAAAGGTTGTATGGGGAAGGGGAAAGGTTGCTGGGGAGGAGGGAGAGGTGCGTAGGAGAAGGGGATTCCACCTAGGGGTTGGAGGGGAGTTAGATGGGAGGTATGGGGAAGGGGGAGGGGTCTTAATGAGAGGTGAATAGGGAGGAGAGAGAGTGAATTTCGAAATTGGGGGTGGGGAGGATAGAGAATGGGGTTCGCCCCCTTTAGAGAGAGAGAGAGAGAAATAGAGAGAGAGCTAGAGAGAGAAGGTGGCACAATTCTTATGGATAATTTTCACTCAATAATTCATTAGCTTCCAAATGAGGGATTGGGGTCCTATTTATAGGAATCCCACATTTTCACATAAGTCCCTTACTTTTAACACACTAACAAATAACCGAAGGAAGGGGGGCGCCCATGGGCCTAGCCCAAAGAAATAGGCCCAATAGCAAACTCATTAGCCTAATGAGACTCAAACTTAGGGAAATGACTCAATAACCTAGGTACAAGACTCAAATAAAAGGAAAATTACATGATTATGACTCAAAGAAAATATGAAAATTACTTGACTCGACTTAGAGAAATATGACGGACACAATGGAGCTATGCTAGCAAGCAATCGAAGTTGTAAAAAAATATGAAGGGCGAGAGATGCCCCCATCAAAAAGGCTCGCGAGCGCCACTTGGAATTCCAAGTAGGCAACCTATCGATGGTGGCATCAGAGTGGCCCTACCCTAGAGTCACCTCCAACTTGAGGGCATGAGGACTTGGACCTTGCCAAGTTCCGAGTGACTTTGGCAAACCGGTTTATGGGTTGGACTTGCTAATAGGTTTTGGGATACACCCAACTTTTGGCGCGGCAGATCTAGCAGCCTATATGGGCTCCGCGGTGGAACCCAGTGAGCACCTTGAGCCTACCCCCACCTTTGTGAGTGATACCCTCGGAGAGCCTCCACATATCAGCCTGAGAGCCCGACGTGCGCACACGGAGGCAATACTGGGCAAGCAGTATACCATCACCAGCAAGAGGGTGTGCCCAAGCCCCCGTGAGAGGATGAAGGACCGTCCCCTGGTTACGAATGCAGGGTTGAGTTTGGAGGTCGAGGTTCACCCCGAGCTGCTTTAGAGGACCATTTACTCGACGGAGTCAAGTTTTCCACACCCCCGGGGTATGATGGGGACATCTCCGACCACTCCACATTTTTGGGGTTCTTGATGATCGCCAGCAGTGCTACATCTTGTTCGCCACTTTATTCTGAGTCATATGATGTATCTTTCATTTTCTTATTATGTAATTTTCCTTTTATTCGAGTCAAGTCCCTAGGTTAATTGGCATTAGAGTGGTTAACGAGTCAGTTGGGCCCAATTAAGTGGGCTAGGCCCATGGGCGCCCGCTTCCCCCCTTGGTTTATTGTCATTAGTCTAAAACTCAGGGTCTTATGTTAAATTATGGGATTCCTATAAATAGGACCCCAATCCCTCCATTTGGGGCTAATGAATTATTGAGTGAAAATTATCCACAAGAATTGTGCCTCCTTCTCTCTCTAGCTCTCTCTCTCTTTCTCTCTCTCTCTCTCTCTAAAGGGGGCGAACCCCATTCTCTCTCATCCCACCCCCAAATTCAAAATTTACTCTCTCTCCTCCCCATTCACCTCTCATTAAGCCCCCTCCCCCTTCCCCATACCTTCCATTTAATTCCCCTCCAACCCCTAGGTGGAATCCCCTTCTCCTAGGCACCTCTCCATTCTCCCAAGCAACTCTTCCTCTTCCCAAGCAACCAATCCTTTTCCCAAGCCACCCCTTCCCCTCCCCAAGGCAACCCTTCCCATTCCCTAGGCCACCATTAACCCCTCCATTAACCCCACATTCAAACCAAAGGAGAGATCTCCCCTTCCCAACCCAAATTCGCAGCTCCCCCTTCCTCCATTTGCTAGACCACCTCCCAGCCCCCTTTCTGCCCCTCCCACACCTTGTATCACCCCCTAACAGACCCCCACATAGTCAGGTGCCATCCCCACACCCGTCCACCCCATTTCCCACCCCATCTACTCCGTCTCCCATCACCTTTCACCACCCTATCCATCTCAGTTCGCAGGCAGCAGTTGGATCCCGACTTGCAGAACCAGCCGCGAGGTCATTCGACGTCATATGGAGGCGTACCATACATCGACGGAAAGTTCGTCAAGATAGCTTCGCAGCCGATGTGGTCTCGCCGGCATCCGACATTTCTTCTGTCTGGAGGGTTCGTTCTCATCCGACTGCGCAACAGGGACCTGAACCAGGACCAGAGCTGCAGTGCAGAAGCTTCCACGGTCTCATCCTTCCGTTCCAAGGTGCACTGATTGGCTGGGTCGAAGATCCACCAGTCCTCTATCCAACACAGCAAGCGGGACCTCGTTCAGAGTCCGGGACTGCCCGTTCCAAATTCTCTCCCCCAGGTGCGCTGAACAGGCCACTCAGGACCTATCCAGACCCCTCTTCACTCAACGGGCTCCCCCTCTCTGCCCTAACATCGTCTGGTGTCCCCCCTGGCTGCTGCTCGAAGAGGACTTGTCCACGGTCGTACTCGTCCTGGTCCCGCTGCGTTTCTACATCGGGAGCGGGCGTGGTGACTACTTCCACCTGCTGCTGCACCCTGGGACCAGTTCGAACCAGAGCGCAGGGAACCTGGTCCAGAGCCCGCCCCTGTTGGTGTCGACGTCAGGATCATCCATAAAAATTCACAGGCATTCTTGGGTCTGTCAGAGACGTTTCGGTGCCAGTTTCATCGACTTCTGAGTTCGGAGGAGTGCATGGCAGCGTCTACATCAACCCTCTGTCCGGGTATTCCAGAATAGGGGAGATCGTTCGGCACTAGCTAGTTCACCACCCCACCCCGCCTGGCCGGCTTAACGCCCCTCCCTGTGTGGAGGTAGTGTTTGTTTGTAACTGAAATTTCCCTTTCCCTAGTCCAACCCCCCTGCGTGGGGAGTAGTGCATGTAATATTTGAGCAGGGGAAGCTACACCGACGCAGTGTGCGGGGAACCCACACTCCCCCGCTCGCCCTCGTCTCCGGCCGGGATCGGTGTCTTCACACCGATCAGGTGAGCTTCGGACCACTCTCCTCTGCTGGTTTCTTACCTTTGCTTAGCTTAGTATTATCTCTAGTTACGCCGTCGGCAGTGAGAGAGGGCTCGTTCCAATTTTCCATCTAATCGAGTGCCACCGCGGGTGAGTTGTGAGGGAGACACTACATCCCACGCCCTCGGCGTGCCGGCCGCTCTTGAAATTGGGCATCCCTATCCCATTGAGGTCCATCCCCAGCCAGCCATACCCTTGGAACCCCAAGGTCCAACTTCGGACCCTCACCATCATCGTCGGTCCGCCTACAGACCCGGGTCCGCGCGACGCAGGTGAACCCGCTTGTGAGAGATCGCCGTTCGGACCGGTTGCTTGCAAAGTTAGGTCCAAGGGGTCGTGTCACATCAAATGGTATCAGAGCAAGTTTTAGACTTGTCTCTACGAGTCTAGTCCTAGGGCATTGACATTTGAGTCTCCCTTGCCTCATGATTTCCATCACTCCATTGCATGACCACCCTAGGGAGATGCCCCAAGTACCCATGGACCAATTTGACACTGTCATCAACAAGATTCATAACTGTCTACATACCCTCACCACCCGACTTGATCGATTCGAAGCAAAAAGGAACCACGGCCCTAGAGCTTGGTTACCTCCGGATGAATTTGGATGGGAACCAAAGGACCCAAAGACTCATGGAAAGAGATGAAGATTGAGATTAGGAAGATCTTCACTCCCCGACCTTCCCACTCCTACCTTGAGAACCATAACCCGAGGAGCACTCCCACTCCCACTCCCCCCTTCCCTTCCAGTCAACCCAAGACCTCCCTTAGGGCCCAAACTCCACCACCCCAAATGATTCCAATCCCGATCACCACCACCATTCAAACCAAATTGGCCACCACCCAACCCAAAATTCTTCATCAAACCCACACCCCACAAGCTTCCAAGGTCCCCACCACCACCCCTCCATCTTCCCCTAAAAGGGACACACCCCCCCAAAACCAATCAACCCAATCCTCCTCAACCCACCCATCTTCCACTACCAACCCCAATCCTACCCCAACTTAGGTCTCCACTTCTTCCACTCCCAAACACAACCCAAGTTCGAACACCCTCACCACCCCGGGTGCACCATGCCCCAACCTTCATCACCCCATCCCCAAAAGACCTGCCCATTCCCTTGGAGAGTAAAACCCCCACACCCCAAAGGGATAAGAATGTCATTGAGGTACATGAGGCCTCCCCCGATTGGGAAGAAGAATACGAGTCACAATGTCATGAGTTAGGCCAGGAAGTTCCCATCCCATGTGTAAGAAGCATCACGGCTCACACACCCGACCACCTAGAGGAGGAGAACACCATGGTCACCATCCCAACTGTGGGGGGAACACATGTCCAAGTTGAAGAAGAAACCCCGCACAGTGGTCTTCACCCTACACCACCCTCCCTAGTTGGGGCCGAGCTCATCTTAGGAGAACCCCTTTTACGTTGGCTAAAGGAGAACCCAATTAGAGATATCATGGCCCATGTTTGCCCTCCCATGGAACAACACCTCCCCATAGTACCCTTATCCACCTATCACACCACAATCAATCATCCTATCAAGTGGAAACATTAGGGGATCTTCTTAAGGGTATAGCTTGACAAATAGAGTTAACTAGCATGTTGACCACTGTAGCCGACCGACCTAGGAGCCTTGACCTCCTACACCTATGTGTCGGGTCCATCTCCTCGATTTACACTGTGGGTTGCTACACTAGCGACTTTCTTCTATTCCTCCCTACACCCGATGAACCCGATGCTATCCACACACTAGAGTTGCTTATGAATTTGTTGTTATGCCTTTCGGACTAACGAATGCCCCTGCCGCCTTTATGTAGTTGATGAATAGCATATTCTGGTCTCATCTAGATCAGTTCATGGTGGTTTTTATTGATGACATATTAATCTATTCAAAGACCAAGGAAGAGCATGAAGAGCATTTGAGGATTGCATTACAGATATTAAGGATGAATCAATTGTATGCAAAGCTTAGCAAATGTGAATTCTGGCTAGAAGAAGTATCCTTCCTGGGACATGTAATTTCCAAGGATGGGTTATCAGTAGATCCCTCAAAGGTTGAAGCTGTCAAGAACTGGGAAAGACCAACCAATGCTAGTGAGATCCGAAGTTTCTTGGGTCTTGTAGGCTATTACAGGTGATTCATTAAGGATTTCTTAAAAATCGCCATGCCGCTTACTAGGCTAACCCGCAAAGAGATCCGTTATGAATTGAGCGAAGATTGTGAAAGAAGCTTCCAAGCTCTAAAGGATCACTTGACTACTGCCCCGATCTTGGCCTTATCAATTGAAGGAGAACAATTCGAGGTTTATACTGATGCATCTGCCATTAGCCTCGGATGTGTATTGATGCAACAAGGAAGAGTCATAGCTTACTCTTCCCGACAACTGAAGAAGCATGGAGAGAACTACCCAGTCCATGACCGAGAATTGGCTGCGGTAGTGTTTGCATTAAAGATCTGGAGACATTACCTGTACGGAGTGTAATTCATTGTATACTCCGATCATAAGAGTCTCAAGTATCTCTTTTCTCAAAAGGAATTGAATATGAGACAGAGACGTTGGCTGGAATATCTCAAGGACTTTGACTTCACAATCCAATATCATTCTGGAAAGGATAATCCAGTAGCTGATGCCCTCAGTCGAAAGCCAAGAGCGTTATTAGCCAATTGTATGATTCAAGAGTGAAAATTGCTAGAACAATTCTCTAGACTTAGCATAAGTATGGATGAAGCAAATGGGTGTATTACTCTATGACATATGAGGATACAGCCCGATCTACTCTCTGAAATACAAGGTCTTTAAGACAACAACCCAATATTAGTGGAAATCAAAGGCAAGATAAAAGAGCAATCTGATTTCAAACTAGCAGCAGATGGAAGACTATTATTCAGAGAAAGAACTTGTGTACCAAATTGTGTAGAACTGAAGAGGAAGATATTAGAAGAAGCTCACAGATCAAGGTACACGATTCATCCTGGATCTACCAAGATGTACCAAGACTTGAAGCGGACATTTTGGTGGCCTAACATGAAAAGAGAGGTAGCGGAATTCGTGTCTCGTTATCTCACTTGTCAGCAAGTTAAGACGGAACACCAAAAACCTACTGATAAGCTTCATCCTCTTGATATTCCCAAGTGGAAGTGGGAGGATATTGATATGGACTTTATAATGGGACTGTCTAAATCTAAAGGAGGACATGATGGAATTTGGGTCATCATAGATCGATTGACCAAGTCGGCACATTTCTTGCCAATCAAGAGCCGATGGTCAATTGACATTCTTGTTGCACTATACATCAAGGAGATAGTCATACTTCATGGAGTTCCTGTTTCAATCATGTCTGACCGAGACCCTCGATTTAGTTCTCATTTTTGGAAGGGTCTACAACATTCGTTGGGGACAAGACTCAACTTTAGTACAGCCTTTCATCCTCAGACGGATGGTCAGACCAAGAGAACTAACCAAGTAGTAGAGGATATGCTCAGAGCTTGTATCATTTATTTTGGTGGAAGCTGGCATGATCACTTGCCTTGGTCGAGTTTGCTTACAACAACAGCTACCAGGCAAGTATACAGATGGCACCTTTCGACGACTTATATGGAAGGAGTTGCTGATCACCCTTATGTTGGGATGAAGTTGGTGAGAAACAACTACTAGGCCCAGACATGGTTAGAGATACTTCCGAGAAGATCCAACTGATTAAAGAAAGACTTCAAGTAGCTCAATCTAGACAAAAGGCTTATGCCGATAACCGAAGAAGAGATCTCAAATTCCAAGTCGGAGATCATGTATTCTTAAAATTTTCTCCAGGCCGAGGAATCAGGAGATTTGGTGTTAAAGGCAAGCTTACACCAAGGTATATCGGACCTTTTGAGGTATTAGAAAGAGTTGGCAAGGTTGCCTACCGTATTGCCTTACCTCCTCAATTGTCCGACGTCCATAATATTTTCCACATATCTATGTTGACGAAATATGTGCACGATCTATCACATGACATAAATCAAGGAGACCTGGTGATACAAAAGGATCTCGCTTATGAGTAAAAGCCCACGAAGATCCTTGAACACGAGGCGCATGCGTTAAGGAACAAGACGATTCCCATGGTCATTGTGCAATGGAGTAATTGCTCGGAACAAGAAGCCACATGGGAGACCGAGGAGTCCATGAAGAAAAGGTTTCCTGACTTATTTTTGAACGGTATGTGCTCTGCACCCTCCATGTCTGTATACGAATGAATTTGGGGACCAAATTCTTTTTAAGTGGGGGAGGGTGTAGCAACCCTGGTAAATTGAAGGAATGAAATTCTAAATGGATTAAAAACTAAACCAATGTTCAAGGCCCAACTCATATATACTTAAAACCATATATATATATATATATATATTTATATCAAATGGGCCTTAAACTTAAACCATATGACAAATGTCCCAAAGATGAATAACGCCTCCTCTTAAGGCGCCATTTCATTAATTGAAGACCCCTCAAGGGGGCGCCAATTGGTGAATTGAAGACCCCTCATGGGGGCGCCAATTACCTGAAGGGTGCCCCTATCTTGGGTGCTATTTCCCTGTAGGATGAGAATGGAAACCCGTTGCAGTGTCTTGTTCGAACTAGGAAGTAGTGGCCGACTAGGAAAGTATTGATCTGAAAGGATTAATACGTAGGGAAACCTTGCTTCTAATAGGAGTCTTACGTGGGAAGTTTTAAACCTAATCAAATTCTAACCCACGATCGAATCCCTTCTCTATAAATATCAAACCCCCTCCATCGAACCCTCTGTTGACTCTATTTTTTTGAAGACGTCCTGCTGCTCTTCATTCTCTTGAAGCTTATTAGTTCCTTCTTCTACGGCTGTACGTGGGAGAGAGATCCTATTCTCTTTCTCTGCTTCTTCCGGGAGAAGGCTCGTGGTTGCTGCTGACGTTAGAGTTCTTGCTTCTTCTGCAAGTGAGTTGCTGAGAAGAGTTTCTTCTCTATCTACTTCCGTTGAAGCTACATCATCTCTTCGTAGTTGCTGTTCTTCTACAACTAGGAGCTAGAAGAAACAAGCTACTGCTACTACTCCTTCTGATATTATCCTCGTCCTGTTGCCGTTGCTTCCAGTTTCTCTATTGTAAACAGAGTATCGTACTGTGGTTATTCTTGTTGCTGATCCTTCAATCCCTTCACATTTCCATCATCTAAATTACCAATCAAGGTAGGTGTTCTCAAGTACAAGCCCAATCTAATAGCTATGAGATCATGAGCATGCATATAGGTCTGATAGAATGTTCTCAGTAGGTTTTGTAATGTTTTTGGAAGTTTTCGTAGAAGGCGCCTCCCCCTAGGGCACTATTTGATATAACGACCGTGCAAACAGTCGTCGGTTAGTTGGTTAATTAATAAATACACATGTTCAAAATTTAATAACTGTGAACCATGACATCTAATCTAATGCATGAGTATACTGCTAGATTCATGCTATTTTTCTCTACATGTCCATGTACTTGTTCCTGCAAAATTATTTTTATTGAAAAAGTGCTACTGTTCATGACCAAATTACACTTATATTGAAAATCACGACATGCATCCTGCCATTATTTTGAAAAATGGCGCCCCTGACTAGGGTGCTACTTACTGAATTGAAGACTTAAGCCAAGGCGCCATTTACATAATTTCTGGAATTTGAGAATTATACAGATCTTAATATATTTAGAACCTGGATACAACGACTGAATGAACAGTTGTTATATAATGAACTAGCGACCCTGCCTAGGGCCTAATTCATAAAATAAGACTTGATCTCAGGCGCCATTTACCTGAGTTTCTGATTTCCGAATGTTTTCTATAACCCTTGACAGTGGGTTATGTATATAGGCACTATATTCCATTCCGTGAGTATAGTCCCACGTTTCATGATGTTTTATCGATTACCCCTCAACTCTTGGGGACATACGAGCCCTCCGTTGGACATTCCGTTCCTTTGCATTGGCAAGTTAGTCATTGGGACCTCCATAAGACTCCTCGTAGCCATGGATTCCCTCAAGGTCGATTGAGCAGGTTGTACCACAAAAACCTTTGACACTTTTTGATTGCCATGTCACTCTAGAGAAACATGGTAACCCGGCCCTCATGGTACTCTATCTAGCCGTCGTGAGAATAATTCTTGAACTAATGGAATGGGGAAACAATACCATTGCTATCTATCTTGGATTATGTGTCCTTATAGAGATACAAATTCTTCTACTTTATTTCAAAGAACAAGCACCCATGTACATATGGACGCTTATTCTTAATGTCATGGCACCCACTAGGGAGCCAAATCCACCCAGTTTTTATGAGTATCGCGATTGTACCGACTCGACTGTAGTATGTCCTTACATGTAATTTCTATCCTTGTGATTCTATTCCATAAGATCTACCTTATATTCCTACAAAGGTTCATTCTGTTGAAATTCTATATTGGCTATAACTAAAGTGGATGTCGAAATATATGATTCAATGCTAGAACGTATAAGGGCCCGATCTGATCTGGGAGGAGCACCCGAAAGTACTTGTGCCCATGGGAGTTAATATTGATCACAGTGTGGCATTGCACCGAAGTACTCGTCGTTCTAGTTAAATGGCATTCCACTAACTCTTATACTTGAACTTGACTTGACGTGACATGACATGCGTGGCCCGGAAGGGTATTTACTTGCTTGCTTGATAACATGATAGCCAATTCTTTAAATGACTTGTGAAAAGTACTTGCTCACTTATCTGGATATAATTACATGAAATCTTGGAAATTCTTGCTAGTCCATGCTAGTGTCCTTTGCTATACACTCTCTCTCTAATGTCGTTTCACGCGAACATGCATAGCCATACTTGCATTCATGTAACATGTAATTTACTTAAAGCAAGCTAGCACTGGAGATATAATTCCTACTAAGCGTTCGCTCACCTAGTGTTTTCTCCCATTTTTCAGGTAATTCTGATGACGAGACTCATTCGGATGGGGATGGACAAGAGTGAAGAGTATAGAGCCATTCCAACCGTCAAGCGTTATCTAGTCCTATCTTTTCTATTTTCTTGAGTCATCCATTTTACTTTTATTTTATTGAGTCCTAGTACTTTCGTGGTGAGTTGTAATAGGAATACTTGAAGGTTTATGATTAATAAAGGACTTGGTTATCATTACTTGTGCATGCTCTGTCTTTGTATGTCGAATACACTTACGCTCTGATTGACATGATTGAAATAAACTTGTCACGCATCTCCGGGTTCCTTCCGCGCTCGGGGCGTGACAATGTCTTTTTTTGAAATGTTACCCTTGGTTTGACACTTGGGACAAGATTGACTAAATGTGTGGGCATCCTTGAAGAGAGTGGGCCAGTAGAAGCCACTTTGTAGGATTTTTGCTGCAGTTTTCTTCTCAGAAAAATGTCCCCCGCATGAAAGAGTATGACAAAAGATGAGAATGCTTTGATGTTCATTTTCTGGGACTCACCTCCTTATGACAGTATCAACACAGATTCAAAAAAGTTCTGGGTCCTCCCAAAAGTAATATTTTATCTGAGCAAGAAATCGATCTTTCTCTTGTTTAGACCATCCATCAGGGATTAATCCCACAGCCAAATAGTTAACAATATCAGCAAAGCATGAAGGTTTCATCTGTGAGATGGTCAACAGTTGTTCATCAGGGAAGGATTCTTGAACAGGTTCACTTTCTTACACTAGGATCCGGGATAGGTGATCGGCTACAACATTTTCTGACCCCTTTTTGTCCCGAATCTCAATGTCAAATTCTTGCAAGAGCAAGATCCACCTGATCAAACGTGGTTTGACCTACTTTTTGGACAATAGGTATCTCAGAGCGGAATGGTCTGAATAGATGATGACTTTGGATCCTAAAAGATAGGATCGTAACTTTTCTAGTGCAAAGACTACAGCCAACAATTCTTTCTCTGTTGTGGTATAGTTCTTTGGAGCCTCAACCAGGGTTCGACTGGCGTGGTAAATCACAACTGGGTTTTTGTTAACCCTTTGACCCAATACCGCCCAGATGGCATAGTCAGAAGCATCACGCATAATTTCAAAAGGTAGTGACCAATCTGGGGGTTTCAGGATTGGAGCTTGAGTCACCGCCTTTTTCAAAAAGTTATAGGCTTGAAGACATGAATCATCAAAGTGGAAAGGCGTATCCTTGGCCAACAAGTTGCACAAAGGGCGAGAGATCTTTAAAAAGTCCTTAATAAATAGTCGGTAGAAACCAACATGGCCCAAAAAGGATCGGATTTGTTTGACCAATGTTGGGGGAGGCAAATTAGAAATCAAATCAATTTTGGCTTTATCAACCTCGATTCCTCTTTCAGAAATAACATGCCCAAACACAATCCCTTCCCTTACCATGAAATGGCTCTTTTCCCAACTCAAAACCAGATTTGTCTCTATACACATCTTCAAGATTCTTTCCAAATTTTTTAAACATGTCTCAAATGAATCTCCAAAAATAGAGAAATCATCCATAAAAATTTCAAGAAAATCCCCCACCATGTCAGAAAAGATAGCCATCATGCACCTTTGAAAAGTGGCTGGTGCATTACACAACCTGAAAGGCATTCTTCTAAAAGTAAATGTACCATATGGACATGTGAAGGTGGTCTTCTCTTGATCTTCTGGGTATATGGCCACTTGATTATATCCTGAGTAACCATCCAAAAAGCAAAAGTACTTTTGTCCAGCAAGTTTCTTCAGAATTTGGTCAATGAAAGGTAAAGGGAAGTGATCTTTCTTGGTGACTGCATTTAATTTTCTGTAATCTATACACACCCTCCATCCCGTAGTCAATCGGGTATGCAAAGACTCACCTTGTTCATTTTGGATGACTGTAAGTCATGACTTCTTGGAACGACTTGCGTAGGGCTCACCCAACTGCTGTCAGAGATGGGGTAAATGATTCCAGCATCTAACCATTTGACCACCTCCTTCTTCACCACTGCTCTCACGTTGGGATTTAGTCTTCTTTACAACTCTCTAATAGGCTTAGCATTTTGCTTAGAGTAGATGTGATGCATGCAGATTGAGCGGCTAATGCCTTTGAGGTCGGCCACAGTCCACCCAATGGCAGCTTTATGAGCTTTGAGGACTTCTTGTAGTTGGGCCTCTTGTGTGGGAGACAAATCAGAAGCAATTATCACGAGTAAAGTCTCCTTGGGTCCTAGAAATGCATACTTCAAAGACTTAGGCAAGGGTTTGAGTTCCAACTGTGGTGGGGCCTGGATTGAAGGTAACACAGGCTCAGCGTTGAGTTTTGGCAAAGGCTCAACTTTGGTGGGCCATAGTGCCATGCTCCTTGAGTCAATCATTTGGACATCTTCAATGGATTCATTATCATCAGGCTCATCTGAATCAGAGGGCTCATCTAGGACCAAGGGAGAACAGATTTCAACTAGGTCCTCAATAACATCAACTGTGTAACAGTCCTCTGCATTGCCCATGCGTTTAAAGGCCTTGAAGACATTGAGAGTGATTTTCTGATCTCTAAAAAAGATATCCATAAGCCCCGACTTACAATTGATATTAGCATTGGCAGTGGCCAGGAAGGGTCGGCCCAATATGATGGGACTTTGAGCTAGATCACGGCTAGGTTCCATGTCAAGGATTAAAAAGTCTACAGGAAAGTAGCAAGTGTCGATCCTAACAAGGACATCCTCTACCCGCCCCCTAGGTGTTCTAACAGATTTATCTGCTAACTTGAGAATCACCGGGGTTGGTTTAAGCTCTCCTATCCCAAACTTTTGATAAACAGATGTCGGTAGTAAATTCACACTATCCCCTAAGTCCAGTAGGGCCTTTTCAAAGGTGATGCCCTCAATGACACAAGAGATGAGTGGTGCACCAGGATCTTTCATTTTCTGTGGGAGTTGGTTCAACAAGACATCACTTACATCCTCTGACAGTAGAATTTTTCTAGTGGCTATCCTAGGCTCCCTCTTTTGTGTGCACAGATCTTTGAGGAATTTAGCATAAGCAGGCACATGTTGGATGACATCTAAAACTAGGATGTTGATGTGGACTTGCTTAAATAGCTCTAACATTTGTTCATTACGGGCCTGAGCTGTTGTTCCTTCTTCTCCTTTCAATTTCCTAGGGCTGATGGAAAAGGGATTTTGGGTTGATAAATCTCAGGGGTATCCTCAACTTGAGCTTTCCCTTTGTCCTTCTTATTCCCTTCATGACCCACTATAGTGGTGGAAGTAGGCATGGGCTCCTCATCCTTATGGTCTGAAATCTTGCCTTGGCTTGAGCTGGCTTCACCCCTTCCCTCTTCGTATGGGTCTTCGAGAATCTTTTCACTTCTTAATGTAGTGACAGCTTTAGCATTCTCAACATGAGGGTTCTTGGGTTGCACTTGCAAGGTTGGTTGTGGATCAAAATCAGGCGGGTGGTTCCTAGGATTTGCTATGGGTTGGCTAGGCAATTGGCCTGGTTCCCACCTCATATTGGCCTCAGCCATTTGACCGACCTGGGCCTCCATCCTAGAAATAGCTTGTTAAAGTTGGGTAGTAAAAGATTGTTGTTGGGCCGAAAGAAGTTGTTGGACTTGTTGTAAAAGCCTATCATCATTTTGCGTAGATGGCTGAGATTGAGATGATTGGCCATAAGTGGGCGGGACAAATTGTTGATGCGGTTGTGTAGGTAGTGGGTGTGCAGGTTGACCTCTGTTAAAGGCCTGATTTTAGAAGTTGGTCTGATATTGGGCCTTATTTGGAAAATTATGGGCTTCGGAGTTTTGGGCCTGAGCTTGTTGGGACTGCCAAGAGAAGTTGGGATGGTTCTGACAACCTGGGTTATAGGTGTCACTATAGGGATTGTTGTTAGGTCTTTGATATGAATTGGCTTGTGCCCTAGTCTCCCTAAAGCTTTGAATTTCAGAGTAATTTTCAACCAGATGATCTGAACCATTGCACAACACACACATAGAAGGCTCAATATGTTTTACAGTTTCATAAGTTTTCCCATTTTTTGTCATTTCTAAGACGTCCAGTCTTTTGGCCAATGCTACCATTTTGACCTCCATATCAACTTCTTTGTCCACTTGGAACAAACCTCCCCTTGTGACTGCCTTCCTTGGTTCCTTAATAGTTTCCCACTGTTGTGATTTTTCTGCAATTTCATCTAAAAATGCCCAAGCTTCTTCTGCTCGCTTATTGGTGAACCCCCCATTACACATGGATTCTACCATAGTCCGAGTATTGAAATCCAACCCTTCATATAGAATTTGGACTAATCTCCATTGTTCAAATCTATGGTGAGGGCATTACAGTAAGAGATCATTGAATCTCTCCATGTATCTCCACAGGGTTTCACCATCAAGTTGGATAAAGCTATTGAGTTTTTGTCTAATGGTGGCAGTCTTGTGGTTTGGGAAAATTTTCCTCAAAAATTCGGTGGATAGGCCATCCCATGTTGTAATCGATTGAGGCCGTAATGAGTACAACCAATTCTTGGCTTTATCCCTTAAAGATAATGGAAACAATCTTAGCTTAAGGGACTCAGCACTTAGGTGAGTGAAGCTCATTGTACTACAAATCTCCTCAAAATCTCTCACATGATGATATGGGTTCTCAGCTTCCTCCCCTCTAAAGACAGGCAACATCTGGATAATTCCTGACTTAGGCTCAAAATGCCTATTATGTTCAGGTAACTGGATGCAAGAGGGTTGGCTAGCCCTCGAAGGCTACATATAATCCTTCAATGTTCTAGAATGGGCGACAATTCCTTCTTTTTGGGCCTCCATCTCCACAGACTCAACTCTAGTGTTTCTAAGGCTGTGATGTAGGGTTCTCTCAATCTCACAATTAGGCTAAGCTAGGTCAGGACGAAGTGATCTCCTACAATGCATACACTCGGGCTCCTTAAATCAAGATTAGATTGAATTATGCCCAAAATATTACCCCTTTTTTATTGATTGATTTTTTTTTGTTTTGTTTTGAGAAGACAAAAATAAGTTATCACACAATTTAACCTATGACACCTAGGGGTACTCTGAATCTTCAAGTGGGGTTTCACAAAGTGAGCAAAATACAATGCAAGTTCATCCTCAAAATTTTCACCAGCCAGGTAAGGGGTGGGGTAGTGGGAGGCTCCCCTTGCTTTCACAAGGTCCTAATTAAGTAACGACTAGCCCGCTTAAGGCATATGTCGTCCGACCGTCTTGCCTTAGACACCAGTTTTCACAAGAGGATAAACTCAAATTGTACTAAAATCACAGTGTGATCTCCTAGGGCCAGTGTCTACTGATTTTTATTAGACTGGGGATGATGCAAAAGATGCAAAGAAGTTTGTGATTTGTGGGCCAAGGAAGGGTGATGAAATCCCCACCTTATCTTATTATGGGAGATGTCCTTAAGATATTTCAGAATGATGTGCAACAAACCATGTTCAAACAAGGGATTTTATGCAAGCATGGAAAATGCATGATCATATTTTTAGAAGAACATTTAAAGATCTCACCTTGTCCCCCGCAATCTTCAACAACAAGAAATTAGAAAATAATGGAAACAACTAAAAAATGTAATCCTAAATGATGTATGCCCTAAAACATGATGTATGGTTTCTATTCTTGGAATGAAGATTTTATTTGAGTTCAATTATTATTTTTAATTAATGAAGCTACCTAGCCAACATGATTTTTTTTTGAGATTTTCTAAATATAAAAGTTAACAAAATACAGAAAATAAATTAAATCACAAGAGAGAAGATTGTGATACTTACTTGGATCGGGATCCCTCGTACTTTTTTTTTCTTTTTTATAAGAGTCAAAGGGAGAGAAGACTTACCTCGACATATTTCTTTTTTTTTGGATTTTTTTCAGGTTTGATTTTCTCTTTTTTGTTTTTCTCATGCAAAATAAAAAGAAAATTTGTTAATGTCAATTTATGTGCAAGAACACAAAATAATCAACTTAAAAATCGTAAGCTCCCCGGCAATAGCGCCAAAAAATTGATAGCTTGAAAACGCACGTCGTTAATACGCTTGCTACCAAATTTAAATATCCGGCCCACAAATTAAATAAAATAGTTAAGTGGTGAGATCGAGTCGAATCCACATAGAGGTTTAGATTTAAAAGTTGAAGACCTTGAGTTTTTAAGTTTGAAAATCGTGAGAATTGAATTGAAACCTTGATATTGAAATTGAGAGATTAAGATTAATTAAACAAAGTGAAGGAACGATGAAAACTAACATAATCACCAAACTTGGAACAAGAAAAATAAATAAATGGATGAAACAAAAAATAATAATAAGAACAACAATATCAATTCCACTAAACTTAAGAGGCAAGATTATAAATACATAGCAAGAAAAATTAAATCGTAGACAAAACAACTAACACAATCTAATAGAAGAAATATTGCAAGAGACAAAGGAAGAAATTTAAATGAACACTAAGAGTGAAAGAGATTATAGCATGAAGGGACCCTTGCCCCCTCTCTCTCTCCTCCTTTCCACAACTCTCAAAACAACTCCAACAAACTCTCTCAAGAACTAAAAACAACAAAAGAAGAACTCCAAATGCATTCTAAAAACCAACTCCAACCACACCTCATTCCCTCCTTTTATAGGCTCCAAAACCAACACTATTTTATGTGAACACCAAAGCCCATCATCTTCTTTCTCTCTGTGCTCTCTTCTCTGCGGCGCCTGCCTTCAGTATGAAGCCACTGGCCGCCATGCACGCTGCTGCCTTCTGCATTCACAGCGCTGACCGCGTATGCATTTGGCCGCTCGCCCACCATCTCCCGTGCCGCATTCGTGAGCCTGCCTTGGATTTTGGCCTTGTCGACCGTGTCGACACGTGAACGCCCCTGCTAGTTGACGTTGAAGCCCAGCCTGCCACTTTCGCTATGGTGCGCCCATGTATGACCGCCACGTGAAGCCGAAGGCCGCCTTTACTGGCAGAAGCCGAGTGGAGAGAGGCCGCCCTGCCAACTTGCATGGCCCGCTACGTGAAGAGCCCTGCATGAGCCACCCAGTGTGAAGAGAGGCCGCCTTGCATCCTGTTCGCGCGTTGACCGCGCTAGCTGTCGGCGTGCTGCCCTGAGAAGGCTGACCCGCCTCCACCTGCCGTCCTGTTGAAGCATCCGCGTTGCCATGCATTGCATGGCTGTTGGTACGTTGAAGCCTCCAGCCGCCCAGCCTTTGAGGAGCCCACATTGCCACTTGCATGCTTTCTCTTTGTTACGTTGAGAAGCCTTACATGAAGACGTGAAGGGCCATTAGCATACTATATATATATATATATATATATATATATATATATATATATATATATATATATATATAATGTATGTATATATATATATATAATGTATATATAATATATATGCATATATATATATATATGAATACATATATATCCATTGTATCATTGAATAACCAATTGTTATTTTTTCTCTTTTTCTTTTTTATTTGAACTAAGATTGGGCTTGGTCGGCCATGTCCTTTTGGATGTGCGAATAGGCTTTGGCCCATTTATTGTTGAAAAATTTGGTAAATCACTGGCCCTCTTCTTCGTATTGACCGAGTACCTGCAAAATAACATATTTATTACTCAAATTATAATTAATTTCAGCAAACTAAGTATTTTGATCAAAAATTTAGATTAAGTGTGATAAGTGCATAATTATTAATATTAATGATGGGGACATCCCCAGCCACTTCACTTTTTGGATACTCTTGTTGCTTGCCATCAGCACGTCATCATTTTCGGCCATTAATCTTGAGTCATAGCATGTAATTTTTAATTCATTTGGGTCTTGTATGTGTAATCTTTCTTTATTTGAGTCAGTTAATAGGTTAATGGGTCAGTTTGTTAGTCAATTGGGCCCAACTAGTGGGATAGGCCCAAGGGCGCCCCTCCCTTGGAGTTATTGGTCATTTACTTATTTGTCAAGGTCATTTTGGTCTTAGGAATTATGTAAGCCTATAAATAGGCCCCCACTCCTCTCACATGTAACAACTTTTGATGATCAATTTAAATCAAGTGAGTTTTAGTGTCTTATTGGAGAGGATTCTCTACTTCTCTCTCTCTCTCTCAAAGGGGTGGATTCCCCTCTCTTTCTATCTCTTCCTCTCTCTCTCTCTCTCTCACCACCCAAGGGAGGGCTGCGCCCTACCCTCTCTCTCCTCCCCTTCCCAACCACCCCTCTCCCACCTACCCCATTTAAAGCCACTCCCCTTCCCCATAGCCCTCTTTACTCCACCCCCTAGTCCCAAGGAGATCCCTCCAATCCCCACTCCACCCTTGTTGTGACACCACCTTGGGGTGATAGTCACACAATCAAATGACCCTTGGACCTAGCAAGCAACCAACGCGCGAACCGGTGACTTCACTCGGGCGGACTCACCCGCTAAGCGCACTCTCGTGCCCGTAGGCAAACCGGTGATAGTGGTGAGGGTCCGGGACGGTTCCTTGCTGCTCCGGGGGTTGGCTAGCTTTGGATTGGACCTCTCAAAGGTCTTAGGATGCCCACTCTTGTAGGCGGCCAGCACGCCGAGGGCGTGGGTGTTAATGGCTCTCTCGCAACTCACCCGCAGTAGTCACTCAATCATAAGCAAAATTCGGGTTCGGGCGCACCACTTACCACCGACGGCACTAAGATGCGATACTAATTAAGCAAGGGAATTTAAGCAAAGAGGAGTGTGCAGTGGCTCACCAGATCGGTGTGAAGACACCGATCCCGGCCGGAGGCGAGGGCGAGCGATGAAGCGTGGGCTTACCCGCACGCCGCGCCGGAGAAGCTTCGACCTAAAATTTTAAATGACATGCACTACACCCCATGCAAGGGGGGGGATCTTTGGGAAGGGAAACCAAAGAATACACCCAATTACTACCTCCACACAGGGAGGGGCCTTCAGCCGGCCAAGCGGGGAGGGGAGAAAGCGATGAAAACACAAGAGAAGAAGCCGATGCCGAATCTGTCCAATTCTGTGAGTGCTGATAGGGGACTCAAGAATTGACTGCTCAAACTGCTACCGAATTTTGTTGGGGACGAAACCACCTGGAAAATCTTCGTAGGAGGCCGGGGAAGTCGTCCAAATTTTTTTAATTTCTTCTGGCGCCGCTGCTGGTCTGGGTGGAGGCCCAAACAGGGAGGCAGAGTCTCGGACTGGCAGCTCCTGGTTTCCAACAGCAGGTTCCAGAGGATGCCCCGACAGCTCCCGAACTCGGAATCAAGCACCGTCACAGTCGTTGAAACCGTGGATGA
Source organism: Amorphophallus konjac (assembly GCA_022559845.1). NCBI lineage: Eukaryota > Viridiplantae > Streptophyta > Magnoliopsida > Alismatales > Araceae > Amorphophallus > Amorphophallus konjac. Next base: position 175,119,978 of record CM040128.1, on the reverse strand, counting down.
GTCCTCTTCGCATAAAAACTAACAGGAAAGCCAAACAATGCAGGAAAAGACCAGGGGACTCTGAACAATCATGACAGGTCGGTGCAGACTGTGGGTAGCAGACCCGCATAGCTGAGGGAGAAAATTGATAACTCTGGATCACCAATGCCGATCGAAGTTCCGCTTCTTGATTCTGAAAGTAGACAGGGCGAGTAAGAACTTTACAGAAGCGCTCTTGCACTGATTCTTTCAAGGTTCGTCGTGGTGAAGCTTCTACTCCTGTCCTGGTACTCAGTAGGGGCAGCTCTGCGCAGTTGTGGGAGAACGGAGCTCCCGGGCAGCACACAGCTCGGATAAAGATGAAACCACTTCCATTGCGAAGAAGACAGGAAGATGCTTCCGTGGATAGCTCTTGGGTCTTCAAACTCGCTGGGATGTGGTCGGAGATGCTGCTGCAAGTTTCTGGTCTTCTACAGGTCTTCAACTGTGAACTAGGGCTGAGAGGTGATGGAGAGGAGCAAGGAAGAATGGTGGAGATGAGAGAGGGGGGGGCGACCCTAACCAAAGGGGGAGGGGCTTGGGCGACCTAGGGCTATGGAGGGAAGGAGAAACTTGAATTCAAATGGCCTAGGGAGGTGGAGTGGTGCTTGGGGTAGTGGGAAGGGTGCTTGGGAAAGTGGGAGGGGTAGTTGGGGGTTGGGAGGTGAGGTGAGGATTGGTGGAGGGGGTATTGGGAAGGGGTGGGGTATTGATGAGGGTTGTGGGGAAGGGAAGAGACTTTATTGGGTTAGGTGGGGAGTGGAGGTGGTTGGGAAGGGAGGAGAGAGAGGAGGGGGGCGAATTCCCCTTGGAGGGAGAGAGAGAGAAGAGAGAGGGGGGGGAAGAGAGGGCTTCTCACCCAATAATGGTTTCTCACCAAAAGGAAAATGGGGACACTAGAAAACTCAAATTTCATTGATTGATTGACTCATTGATTGATTACAAATGGGAAAAATGGGGTCCTATATATAGGCAACCCACATTTTCACAAAAGACCTTGACATTTAACACACTAACAAATAACCGAAGGAGGGGGGGCGCCCATGCGCCTAGCCCAAAGAAATGGGCCCAATAGCAAACTCATTAGCCTAATGAGACTTAAACTTAGGGAAATGACTCAATAACCTAGGTACAAGACTCAAATAAAAGGAAAATTACATGATTATGACTCAAAGAAAATATGAAAATTACATGACTCGACTTAGAGAAATATGACGGACACAATGGAGCTATGCTAGGAAGCAATCGAAGTTGTAAAAAAATATGAAGGGCGAGAGATGTCCCCATCATACCCCCGGGGTGCGAAGAACTCGACTCTGTCGAGTATGAGTCCGTCGGGGAAGAGGTCCTCCAACGCAACTCCGGACAAGCTATAACCTCGAAACTCAACCTTGCGTTCACAACCAGGGGACGGCGCTTCAACTTCTCAAGGTGGCTTGGACACACCCTCTTGCCGATGATAGTACCTTGCTTGCCCAGTATTGCCTCCGTGTGCGTACGTCGGACTCTCAAGCTGTTATGTGGAAGCTCTCCGAGGGTGTCGCTCATAAAGATGGGGGTAGGCTCAAGGTGCTCACTAGGATCTACCGCGGTGCCCTTAGTGGGTGCTGGATCCGTTACGTGAAAAGTGAGGTATATCCCAAAATCCCATGAGTAAATCCAACCCGTAAGCCAGGTTGCCAAAGCCACTTGGAACATGGAAGGTCCAAGTCCTCGTGCCCTCGATTTGGAGGTGGCCCTAAGGTAGAGCCATTCCAAAGCCACTATCATGAGGTTGCCTTCTTGGAATTCAAAGTGCCACTCGTGAGTTTTTGCTCGCTCATTACGATCCTCACCGCCCATTGCTAGATGCTTGCTTGAATGAGTATGCCTTGAGCTACGGTGTGGTGTGGGTGGGAAGTGTGTGGTATGCAAAGGGGGACCGGGGCAACCAAAAGTAGACCTATCATGTAATGACAGAGTGTAGACTTCGGTCAACCTAGGTGGGCCAGGGCACCCGTAGGTGGCCCTATCATGCAAACTGGTGGTAAATATCAGAGGACCCGGACATCCGTAGATGCCTTTGACATGTGTATGACCAATGTGAAGTGAGGGAGGGCCAGGGCATCCATAGGTGTCCTTTTCATGCGTGGGTGTGATGAGTGCCGGGGGACCTGGGCATCCGTGAATGCTCCTAACATGTTTAAGACTTATGATGAATGACGGTGGCCCATTACATCCGAATATGGACCACTCATGCTTTCCACTTGTCATGTGGGTGATATGAATGAATGGACCCAACATAGTGTTCATGCCAAGTGGTGTGGTAAGTCTAGACACATGCTTGTTTTTCCTAAAGGTTACTTTCATGTGTAGAGGTGTGGGACAACCCTTTAACTGCCATTGGAAAGGATCGAAAGGATCTAAGTAGGTGGTCATCATGGGGTGGGGCACAACCTTATTACCTAGGCGTATGTGGCCCAAGGTCATGGTTTCCAAGGTGTAACCCGGGTCTAGGATGGGGTGAATTAGGTCTAACATGGTGGGTTGGGATAGGGAATGGTGGGTGGTGGATAAGGTGGGTGGGTCACATGGGGAACTAGACTCCCATAGGAAGGGATCAAAGGGGTCGTGGAAAGGTCTTCCTAGAGGGAGGCACTCTATGTCTTCAAGGTTCCCAAATTGTCAGTCATCCTCCTGCAAGGTAATTGGGCCAAAGTTTCTAGTGGGTTGGCCGATCAAAGTATTTGGGATCTCAATGGTAGGGGAGTGGATTGAGATGGGTTCTTCTACCATAGGGAGAAGGAAAAGGAGGTGGCTAGTGTAGCAACCAATGGTATAGACCGAGGTGATTGACCCGATGCTTAGGTGTAGGAGGCCAAGGCTCCTAGTTTGTTCGGTCATAGGGGTCAACATGCTAGTGAACTCAATTTGTCATACTAAGCCTCTAAGAAAATCCTCTAAGGTCTCTACTTGATAAGATGCTTGGATTGTGGTGTGATAAGAGGAGATGGGCACTATGGGATGGTTTTCCTTCATGGGTGGGAAATCGTGGGCCGTGATCTCTCTTATTGGGCTCTTCTTTAGCCAACTAACAAGGGGTTCCCCCAAGATGAGATTGACTCCAACTAGAGATGGTGATGTAAGGTGAAGACCCTCGTGTGTTATTTCTTCTTCAATTTGGACTTGGGTTTCCTCCAAGGTGGAGAGTGGGTTTGGAGTGTTCACCACTATGGGGTGGGGTATGGGTTCTTCTTCCAAGGAGGTGAGAGGGGCTTTTGAGGGTGTGGTGATGATTGGGGCATGGTGTATCCGGGGTGGTAGGTAGTGGGAAACTTGGGTTAGGATAGGTAAGGGTAGTAGTGGAGGCTTTGGTGGGAGTTGGATTGGGGTAGGGAGAGGAAGATGGGTGGGTTGAAGGGGTTTGGGTTGATTGGTTTTGGGAGGAGTGTCCCCTTTTGGGGGTGATGGAGAGGTAGTGGTGGGGGTTACCATGGGCCTAGGTGGAGAGTTGGTCATGGGGCCCAATTGGGTATGGGGACCTATGATTGTGGTGTGGACTTGGAGGTGGGGTGTAAATGTAGTGGTTGGGGTAGGAGAGATGGGAAGTGGTGGGGAATGGGTGATTGGGGTCTTGGATTGACTGGGTGGGGATGATGGAGTTGAAGTGCTCCTTGGACTTTGGTGATTTGAGTAGGAGGGAGAGGGTTGGAGAGTGTAGGTTTTTCTAAGCTCGGTCTTCATCTCATCCCAAGTGCTAATTGGAGCCTCCTACGGATCCTTCTCAAACCTTCCACAACTAACCAATGCGTTTTAGCTTGTTTGGAGAGGTGTGCCTTGGCTAGCCTCATTCTCCTTCCTTTGTTCAAGGGGCAACCTTTAAAGAATTTGTCTAGGGAAATCTCCCAATCTAGGTAAAGGCATGGGCTGTTGGATCCATCAAATACGGGGGTTTTGATTTTCAAGTGTTCTAAAAATATGGTTTCTAGATTTTCCTAAAGGTCACTCTCATTCACTCTTGGTGTACGGCTATTTCCTTCAAGTCAGTCGAGTCGAGACATGATATCTTCAAGCCGATTAAGGACATTAGGTAGGGCTTCTATGATAGAGGTGTTGCTACCCACTTTGTTGGTAATAGAGCTTCCATGAGGATCTGGGCTTTTTGGGAAAGTTGATGGGGATGGATATGACGGGTATGAAGTGGCCATTCTAGTGGACATCGGAGATGCAACCGAGAACTCTAAATGCATAAACATGCCCTAGGACCAACTTGTGGAGAGACAAGTTGTGAACTTGCTCTGATACCACTTGATGTGACACCACCTTGGGGTGATAGTCACACAATCAAATGACCCTTGGACCTAGCAAGCAACCAACGCGTGAACCGGTGACTTCACTAGGGCGGACTCACCCGCTAAGCGCACTCTCGTGCCCGTAGGCAAACCGGTGATAGTGGTGAGGGTTCGGGACGGGCCCTTGCTACTCTGGGGGTTGGCTAGCTTTGGATTGGACCTCTCAAAGATCTTAGGATGCCCACTCTCATAGGCGGCCAGCACGTCGAGGGCATGGGTGTTAATGGCTCTCTCGCAACTCACCTGCAGTAGTCACTCAATCATAAGCAAAATTCGGGTTCGGCGCTCCACTTACCACCGACGGCACTAAGATGCGATACTAATTAAGCAAGGGAATTTAAGCAAAGAGGAGTGTGCAGTGGCTCACCTGATCGGTGTGAAGACACCGATCCCGGCCGGAGGCGAGGGCGAGCGATGAAGCGTGGGCTTACCCGCACGCCGCGCCGGAGAAGCTTCGACCTAAAATTTTAAATGACATGCACTACACCCCATGCAAGGGGGGGGATCTTTGGGAAGGGAAACCAAAGAATACACCCAATTACTACCTCCACACAGGGAGGGGCCTTCAGCCGGCCAAGCGGGGAGGGGAGAAAGCGATGAAAACACAAGAGAAGAAGCCGATGCCGAATCTGTCCAATTCTGTGAGTGCTGATAGGGGACTCAAGAATTGACTGCTCAAACTGCTACCGAATTTTGTTAGGGACGAAACCACCTGGAAAATCTTCGTAGGAGGCCGGGGAAGTCGTCCAAATTTTTTTAATTTCTTCTGGCGCCGCTGCTGGTCTGGGTGGAGGCCCAAACAGGGAGGCAGAGTCTCGGACTGGCAGCTCCTGGTTTCCAACAGCAGGTTCCAGAGGATGCCCCGACAGCTCCCGAACTCGGAATCAAGCACCGTCACAGTCGTTGGAACCGTGGATGAGTCCTCTTCGCATAAAAACTAACAGGAAAGCCAAACAATGCAGGAAAAGACCAGGGGACTCTGAACAATCATGACAGGTCGGTGCAGACTGTGGGTAGCAGACCCGCATAGCTGAGGGAGAAAATTGATAACTCTGGATCACCAATGCCGATCGAAGTTCTGCTTCTTGATTCTGAAAGTAGACAGGGCGAGTAAGAACTTTACAGAAGCGCTCTTGCACTGATTCTTTCAAGGTTCGTCGTGGTGAAGCTTCTACTCCGGTCCTGGTACTCAGCAGGGGCAGCTCTGCGCAGTTGTGGGAGAACGGAGCTCCCGGGCAGCACACAGCTCGGATAAAGATGAAACCACTTCCATTGCGAAGAAGACAGGAAGATGCTTCCGTGGATAGCTCTTGGGTCTTCAAACTCGCTGGGATGTGGTCGGAGATGCTGCTGCAAGTTTCTGGTCTTCTACAGGTCTTCAACTGTGAACTAGGGCTGAGAGGTGATGGAGAGGAGCAAGGAAGAATGGTGGAGATGAGAGAGGGGGGGGCGACCCTAACCAAAGGGGGAGGGGCTTGGGCGACCTAGGGCTATGGAGGGAAGGAGAAACTTGAATTCAAATGGCCTAGGGAGGTGGAGTGGTGCTTGGGGTAGTGGGAAGGGTGCTTGGGAAAGTGGGAGGGGTAGTTGGGGGTTGGGAGGTGAGGTGAGGATTGGTGGAGGGGGTGTTGGGAAGGGGTGGGGTATTGATGAGGGTTGTGGGGAAGGGAAGAGACTTTATTGGGTTAGGTGGGGAGTGGAGGTGGTTGGGAAGGGAGGAGAGAGAGGAGGGGGGCGAATTCCCCTTGGAGGGAGACAGAGAGAAGAGAGAGGGGGGGGGAAGAGAGGGCTTCTCACCCAATAATGGTTTCTCACCAAAAGGAAAATGGGGACACTAGAAAACTCAAATTTCATTGATTGATTGACTCATTGATTGATTACAAATGGGAAAAATGGGGTCCTATATATAGGCAACCCACATTTTCACAAAAGACCTTGACATTTAACACACAAACAAATAACCGAAGGAGGGGGGGCGCCCATGGGCCTAGCCCAAAGAAATGGGCCCAATAGCAAACTCATTAGCCTAATGAGACTTAAACTTAGGGAAATGACTCAATAACCTAGGTACAAGACTCAAATAAAAGGAAAATTACATGATTATGACTCAAAGAAAATATGAAAATTACATGACTCGACTTAGAGAAATATGACGGACACAATGGAGCTATGCTAGCAAGCAATCAAAGTTGTAAAAAAATATGAAGGGCGAGAGATGCCCCCATCAACCCTCCAACCACCTCATCCCTTTCCCAACACCCTTCCCTCTCCCCCATGCAACCCACCACCTCCCTAGGCCATTTGAATTCAAAATCCCCCTTCCCTCCATAGCCCTAGGGCGACCTCATCCCCTCCCCCTTGACTAGGGTCACCCCCCTCTCTCTCATCTCCTCCATTCTTCCTTGCTATTCTCCTTCATCCCTCCCTCCACCTTTGAAGAGAACCCCAAGCTACCTGCGCCCTCCCCCTTCCCCAGTTCTTCCACCATACCCTAACCACCCTCCCACACCTTCCCACATTCCCCTCCTATCACTAAATCAATCCCCTTTACCATTCTCCACCTTTCTCTCCCCTTTCTAGGTCAATTGGAAGCTTCTTTGACGAGCCTGGTTGCAGCTGGCGACCTGCAATGTACCATCAACTTGTAGCGGCGACCCTGGCTCTATCTCGCCGACTCTGGAGGCACAACTGGTACCGTTGGAATCATCTTCGAGTCAGCTTTCCAACGGTGGTAGTCCTGCCGACTTCCAAGATCGGAGCTGCTCGAAAGAGGTGATATACTACGACTGCGTAAAACTTCTCAGGCAGAGGACCAGAACCTGAGTGGAAGCTCTTCCATGGCCATTCTAGCGTCAATCTGGGCGAGCGTTCTTCTACAAACTTCTTCCTTGACCTACCGACTTCCAGGATCAAGAAGCGGAACTCCGATTGGCACCCAGAATCAAGAGTTATCAATTTCTTCCTCCTGGTGCTTGGTTCTATTTCTTGTCAGTCTGCTCCGACCTCCCCTCCTTGTTCAAGTTCTACTGGTCCACTCCGACATCATCTGCGTCCCTGTTGCTTGCGTTTCGAAGAGGACTCGACAACGAATCCATCGGTACCAGCCATGCTCAAATTGGAGTGTTGAAGCGCTCGTGGTATCCTTATCTTTCAGCTGCTGAGGTTCTTCGACAGTCAAGAACATCAACCTGCTTCCCTGTTCAACCCTCTGCCCCGACCAAAACCGGCGACCATAGAAATCAAGAAAATTCTGGCATCATTCCGCTCCAGTTACGAAGAAATCCTCACTGGTCCTGTCTTTAGTAAAATTCCGGAGCGGCTTCAGCGTCTACAACTTTGACTGACTGCCTCCATTCGCAGAGAGCTGACAGAACCGGCCTCGGTCACCATTCGGCGTCCATTTCCTATTTTCCCCTCCCCGCTTGGCCGGCTGAAGGCCCCTCTCTGCGTGGAGGTAGTATTGGTTGTAATCTCATAATCCCCACCCTGAGATCCCCCCCCCCTTGCATGGGGTGTAGTTCATGTAATTATTAAGTCCTAGGTTTGAAGCGTCATCGACGCGGCGTGCGGGTGTGTGCCCACGCCTCCCCGCTCGACATCATCTCCGACCGAGATCGGCGTATTCACGCTGATCAGGTGAGATCCTGAACACCTTTCATTGCTGAGATTTAATTGCTTAGTTTAGTATTGCTTTTAGTTACTCCGTCGGTGGTGAGAGAGTGACCGGTCTCAAATTGCCATCAAATTGAGTGACCACCGCGGGGCGAGTTGTGATAGCAACCACTTAACCCATGCCCTTGGCGTGCCGGCCACCTGTGAATTGGGCATCCCTGGCCCATTTGGGGTCCTCCATAAGCTAGCTAACCATTGGAGTATCAAGGTCCCGACTCGGACCCTCTCCGTCATCGCTAAGTCACCTACGGGGACTAGTGTGTGCTTCGCGATCATGTTCACTAGTGTGAGTCCGCTGCTCAATTTGTTTGCTTGCAATATAGGTCCATAGGTGGTTCCACATCAAGTGATATCAAAGCAAGTTCACAACTTGTCTCTATCAAGTTGGTCCTAGGACGTGCATATGCATTTAGAGTCTTCCAGTGCATCGCTCTTGTCCACTAGTATGGCCACCTCATACCGACCTTACCAATCGGCCCTCCATAAGTCCAAACCACCAAGGGATACCTACCACTAACACACATAACCTCCTTGGCCATGTCAACTACCTCATGAAGGCCTTGACCTATGCCAATGAGCGGCTTGATAACATATCGGGTCGACTCAACCAACTTGGAGAAAATGGGCCCGCCCCAAGGACGGACGATAGAAGGACATGTCCCCCACCTCCCACTTTTGATGGAACTCATCTTAATGACTATTTAGATTGGGAGGCATCAATGGACCATTACTTTGAGAGGAATCCCATGTCCGAGGATAGGAAGGTTCGATGTGCCAAAATGCAACTAACCAAAAGGGCTCAAACTCATTCTTTAAAAATTGAAGGCTTAAGGATAATTAGAAGGGAAGCTCCCCTCACCACATGGGAGGACATGAAGGATCAACTTAGGGCTAGATATGTTTTCCCCTCCTACCTGGATCACCAAAGCCCAAGGAGCATTTCAACTCCACCATCCCCACCCGACCAACCCAAGACTCCAACTCCCCAATTCCCCACAATGCAACCAAAACCCCATTCCACAACCCACATTACCCAAGCCCCTTTGACCACCCCTCACCTCTCCCCTTCTCAAAAGGGAAAGAGCCCAATGGAGATAGAAGTGAGTGAAATAACCTTGGGTAAGTGCGAGCCGGAATGTTATAGGTGCCACCAATTGGGGCACATCGCCGGGCAATGCCCTACAAGGAAGCATTTTCCCATGTCCCTAGTGGTTGAAACATCTCCCACCCTGGCCACCATTACCCCTCCATCGTTCCCCAACAAGGACACTCCTCCCAAGAACAATCTTTCCAAAACCCCTCAACCCACCCATCTTCCTCTTCCTATCCCAACCCAACCACAACCTAGACCTCCACTACTTCCCTTACCAATCCCAACCCAAGCCCATGCTTGTTCACCACCTCGGGTGCACCATGCTCCGGCTATCACCAATTCCCCCGCATTAGACCTACCCAACCCATTATCATTAGGAGTTGAAACCCATACACCCATCCACATGGAAATGGATGCTAGTCCCGATCAACAACCTACCATAAAAGAAATCCAAGAACCTCCACTTCCACCCACCTCTCCTAGTCCGGATCCTCAAGAGCCACACACCTTCACCGTGAATGAGTACATACTCCAATGGCTCAAGCAAGGCCCCACCATCCTTAGTTCACCCCCACACCTCTCACCCATGAGACATCAATCCTAAATTGTGGCCCTCCCCTCCTTTCACACCACGATCCAATCCTACTACGAGGTAGAGGGTTGGGATGATCTCCTCAAGGGTTTAGAATGGCAACTAAAGTTGACTTGCTTATTGACCTTAGGAACGGCCCACCCAAGAAGCCTTAGTCTCATCCACCCATGTGATGGTTCTATCACCTCGGTCTTCACCATTGGTTGCTACACTAGTGACCTCCTTCTCATTCTCCATATGGATGAAGAACCCATCATGGTCCACTCCACTTCCATTAAGATCCCAAGTACCTTGATCGACTGGCCCACTGACGACCTTGGTCCAATTACCTTGGGGGAGGATGACCCACCGTGCGTAGACCATCTGGACATAGAGTTTCTTCCTCTAGGAAGCCCAGTCCATGACCCCTTTGATCCCTTCCAATGGGAGCCTAGTTACCCATGTGACCCACCCACCTTACCCACAACTCACCTTTCCCTACCCCAACCAACCATGTGGGACCAAGTTCACCTCTTCCAAGACTCGGGCCACACAAAGGGAACCATCGCCGTAGGCAACATATGCCTAGGAAGCAAGGAAGAGCCCCACTCCATAATGCCCACCTTCCTAGATCCTTTCGACCCTTTCACATGGAAGCTCAAGGGCCACCCCACACCCATGCACATGGAGGTCATCTCTAGGATAGGAGTGCATAAGTTTTGGCACAACCCACCACTTGGCATGAACAGAAAGTCGGGTCCATTTATTCATATCACCCACATGTCAAGTAGGAAGCATGAATGGTCTATATTCGGATGTAATGGCCCTCCTTCATTCATCATGAGTCTTAAGCATGATAGGTGCATTCTTGGATGTCCGGGTCCCCCGACATTTGTCACCCCCATGCATGACCGAATCACCTACGGATGCCCCGGCCCTCCAACCTTTGTTAGGAAGTCCATGCATGATAGGGCCACATTTGATTGCCCTGGCCCACCAAGGCTCATCAATATCCATATGACATCATGGCATTATAGGTCCATCTATGGATGTCCTGGTCCACCTTTATCCAAACACATTTTCACACACCCACCGCATCATTGTGCATGGCATAGGCATCTAGGCAAGGATCAAGCAACAAGCGGTGAGATTCACAAGAAGCAGGTAAAAACTCGTGAGCGCCACTTGAAATTCCAAGTTGGCAACTTGGCGATGATGACTTTGGAGTGGCTCTACCCTAGGGTCACCTCCAATTTGAGGGCATGAGGACTTGGACCTTGCCAAGTTCCGAGTGGCTTTGGCAAACCGGCTTATGGGTTGGACTTACCTATGGGTTTTGGGATTCACCCCACTTCCCACGTGGCGGATCCGGCACCCTCTAAGGGCACCGCGGTGGATCCTAGTGAGTGCCTTGAGCTTACACTTATCCTTGCGAGAGACACCCTCGGAGTGCCACCACAAATTAGCCTGAGAGCCCGACGCGAGCACACAGCGGCAGTACTAGGCAAGCAAGGTCTCATCGCCAGCATGAGAGTGTGTCCAAGCCACTTTGAAAAGCTGAAGCGCCATTCCCCGGCTATGGATGTGGTTTGAGTTTGGAGATCGTGGCACGCCTGGAGCTGCATTTGGTGTACTACTTCCCTGGTGGACCCATACTCGACGGGGTCGAGTTTTCCCCACCCCGGGGGTATGATGGGGACATCCCCAACCACTTCACTTTTTGGATACTCTTGTTGCTTGCCATCAGCACGTCATCATTTTCGGCCATTAATCTTGAGTCATAGCATGTAATTTGTATTTCATTTGAGTCTTGTATGTGTAATCTTTCTTTATTTGAGTCAGTTAATAGATTAATGGGTCAGTTTGTTAGTCAATAGGGCCCAACTAGTGGGCTAGGCCCAAGGGCACCCCTCCCTTGGAGTTATTGGTCATTTACTTGTTTGTCAAGGTCATTTTGGTCTTAGAAATTATGTAAGCCTATAAATAGGCCCCCACTCCTCTCACATGTAACAACTTTTGATGATCAATTTAAATTGAGTGAATTAGAGTCTTATTGGAGAGGATTCTCCACTTCTCTCTCTCTCTCTCTCAAAGGGGTGGATTCCCCTCTCTCTTTCTATCTCTTCCTCTCTCTCTCACCACCCAAGGGAGGGCTACGCCCTACCCTCTCTCTCCTCCCCTTCCCAACCACCCCTCTCCCACCTACCCCATTTAAAGCCACTCCCCTTCCCCATAGCCCTCTTTACTCCACTCCCTAGTCCCAAGGAGATCCCTCCAATCCCCACTCCACCCTCCAACCACCTCATCCCTTTCCCAAGCACCCTTCCCTCTCCCCCATGCAACCAACCACCTCCCTAGGCCATTTGAATTCAAAATCCCCCTTCCCTCTACAGCCCTAGGGCTCCCTCATCCCCTCCCCCTTGACTAGGGTCGCCCCCCCCTCTCTCTCATCTCCTCCATTCTTCCTTGCTATTCCCCTTCATCCCTCCCTCCACCTTTGAAGAGAACCCCCAGCTACCTGCACCCTCCCCCTTCCCCAGTTCTTCCACCATACCCTAACCACCCTCCCACACCTTCCCACATTCCCCTCCTATCACAAAATCAATCCCCTTCACCATTCTCCACCTTTCTCTCCCCTTTCTAGGTCAATTGGAAGCTTCTTCGACGAGCCTGGTTGCAGCTGGCGACCTGCCGTGTACCATCAACTTGCAGCGGCGACCCCAGCTCCATCTCGGCGATTCTGGAGGCACAACTAGTACCGTTGGAATCGTCTTCAAGTCAGCTTTCCAACGGTGGTAGTCCCGCCGACTTCCAAGATCGGAGCTGCTCGAAAGAGGCGATCTACTACGACTGCGCAAAACTTCTCAGGCAGAGGACCAGAACCTGAGTGAAAGCTCTTCCACGGCCATTCTAGCGTGAATCTGGGTGAGAGTTCTTTTACAAACTTCTTCCTCGACCTACCGACTTCCAGGATCAAGAAGCAGAACTCCGATTGGCGCCCAGAATCAAGAGTTATCAATTTCTTCCTCCTGGTGCTTGGTTCTGTTTCTTGTCAGTCTGCTCCGACCTCCCTTCCTTGTTCAAGTTCTACCGGTCCACTCCGACATCATCTGGCGTCCCCGTTCCTTGCGTTTCGAAGAGGACTCGACAACGAATCCATCGGTACCAGCCATGCTCAAATTGGAGTACTGAAGCGCCCGTGGTATCCTTATCTTTCAGCTGTTGAGGTTCTACGACAGTCAAGAATAGCAACCTACTTCCCTGTTCTACCCTCTGCCCCGACTAGAACCGGCGACCAAAGAAATCAAGAAAATTCTGGCATCATCCCGCTCCAGTTACGAAGAAATCCCCACTAGTCCTGTCTTCTGAAAAATTCCGGAGCGGCTTCTACATCTACAACTTTGACTGACTACCTCCATTCACAGAGAGCTGACAGAACCGGCCTCGGTCACCATTCGACGTCCATTGCCTATTTTTCCCTCCGCGCTTGGCCGGCTGAAGGCCCCTCTCTGCGTGGAGGTAGTATTGGTTGTAATCTCTTAATCCCCACCCCGAGATCCCCCCCCTTGCATGGGGTGTAGTTCATGTAATTATTAAGTCACAGGTTTGAAGCGTCATCGACGCGGCGTGCGGGTGCGTGCCCACGCCTCCCCGCTCGACATCGTCTCCGGCCGGGATCGGCGTATTCACGCTGATCAGGTGAGCTCCTGAACACCTTTCATTGCTAAGATTTAATTGCTTAGTTTAGTATTGCTTTTAGTTACTCCATCGGCGGTGAGAGAGTGACCGGTCTCAAATTGCCATCAAATTGAGTGACCACCGCGGGGCGAGTTGTGAGAGCAACCACTTAACCCACGCCCTTGGCGTGCCGGCCACCCGTGAATTGGGCATCCCTGGCCCATTTGGGGTCCTCCATAAGCTAGCCAACCATTGGAGTATCAAGGTTCCGACTCGGACCCTCTCCGTCATCGCTAAGTCGCCTACGGGCACTAGTGTGTGCTTCGCGATCGTGTTCACTAGTGTGAGTCTGCTGCTCAATTTGATTGCTTGCAATATAGGTCCATAGGTGGTTCCACATCAATTAAAGCTCATTCATAAAAATACACACTTATCAGTTGGTAAACCCCAATTTTGCTCTCAAGTGTTAAATGTGTTAGCTTGATAGTTTCCCTCTAGTCATTCAGAGATCATGCTTTGGATATGTAAAATTGGTCTTTACTATTTTGAGGACAGCTGTGTATTTCTGACCCATAGGTATATGAAATGGTGGCTGGTGGAAAGACAGAGAAGTCTGTCTGAAAACCTTCACTATGTGTGAGCACAACCTCCGCCGGGTACCTTGGGAGTGTGTATATAGTTGTATAGAGTCCTTGAATTGGATATGTGAGGGAAAATTTGAATTGTGTGTTTTAAATATGTTGCATGTAAATTCGTTGTCTGCATGAGACTACATTTGAAAAATCATTATGTGCTGTCATGCAATGTCATATATGAGTTTGTTGAATCTGTTCATCATACTAAAATTGCATTGCATGTAGAACTGGACATACATTTATAAATCCATGTTAGCAAACCCCTATGCATATATCTCATGTTCAGTCTGATCTTCAAATGCATACAGTAAGGGGGAGTCTTCATTGGTTTTGTAGTTCTATTAGAAGTCAGACATTCCTACCCTCTCACTGCATATGCATAAATTATTTTAGATAGGGGGAGTCAGCAGATTACTAGGTCTGTCCATGTGCTTATGGTATTGCTGATTAAGTTGCATGTCCTAATTGTCCAAAAAAATAAAAAATATATTAATTCAAAGTTCATGCTCACATATTAGGAAAGTCAGATGTCTGCAATTGAATTGTTTCATAATAGCACTCATTGTGTTTAAGCTGACTGAATGAAATTCAGTGAATTTGTGCTTTCTGTGAACCCTGTGCGTCGACGCACTGCTAATGATGCGTCGACTCATCAGTTCATTTTGCAAAAATCTGACCTTCTATTAAACCTCATTGGGTCAACTCACTGTAAAACCTAGGTCGACTCATTGGTCTGAGAACTGGCACTCACAACATTTTCTGCCATTCTGTGAGCATCTATGAACTAAGTGTTGGATAAATGATGTTTTGATGATGTCTGAGTATGATTCACTATAATATCATTGAAATTATTCAACTATGCTCTAACGTGCATGACAATGCTTTTGATGCTCCCAAGCTATGCTCATCATGAAAAGACTCGCTTGTGTAAACATCTCAGTGAAGTGGATTGGGAAGTAACAGCAAGCAACGACATATCTGAAGCAGCATTAGCCAAGGCAATAAAATGGGATTGCAGTAAGGAGCTTTGCAATTGTTTTCTCAAAGGAACAAGAGCCAACCAAGGTTAAAAGAAACACAAGATGCAAAGGCACAGAAATCAAGGCAATATGCTACACAGAAATCAAGGCAAGTGATAAAATTGATGGTTTGCATAGAAACCTAGAATAGGTTGGCGAAAGAAAGGGAAATCAAATTGACAGCAGATTCCAATTGAGAACTTCAAGAGCTCAAGGCTGCGTCGACCCATTGGTGTTGCTGCGTCGACCCTACTGCTCACAGAAGGAAGAAAAGCCCAAGCAGTTGTTAGCTGCGTCGACGCCATATGCACTGATGCGTCGACTCCAGAGCATCTCCAGCAAGTCTTCAAGCAGTCTTCATCAGTTGCGTTGACCCAAAGTCTTCATTGCGTCGACACCATCAAGCTCTAACAAAAAGGAGAAAATAGAAGGCGACAGCTATCAAGTGAGAAGGGTGTCAAATAGCTCATCTTCGGTGGCAAATAGCCTTTAGCGGTAACAAATAGATATACAGGGGTGAAAAATGGGTTGCATAACTGAAACGAGCAAAATCAGTGAAGGCTGCGTCGACGCAATGCCCTCACTGCGTCCACGCCATCCACGCCACTTCGTCAACATCTCAAGAACCCATGAAGCTACGTCAACGCACCCAGGTCAGGGCGTCAACGCAAGGACATCTCCAAGGAAGGGTTGTAAATGCCTTTCGTAAAGGCTACGTCAACGTAGGCCATCAGATGCGTCAACACAGTGGGTCTTCCAGAAGCCGTCTATAAGGACACTACCAACAGCTATGTCGACGCATGGGCAAAGCTACATCGACGCGCTCAAGGTTTCTCTAAAAATTTATGTCTAATCTATGTTTTTCAAAAATCGTACTGAGGACATTAATAGCTAGAGCATACCTCTAAAAACACCTCTTTTGAGGTCTGGAGGATCCCAGGTCAGAGCTTCTGCCATCTCATTATAACATCACATAACATCCTTTTTAAGATGTAATACCCCAAAATTATATATATATAAGATTTTAGAAGTTTATAGAATTTTCTCAGATTTTCTAAGATTTTTCTAGAAATAAATAGATTATTAAATGAACTTGGGTTAAATAAAGTAAAATATTAAGACCCAATATTTATTGATTGATTAGGCCCTTTTAAAGAAGCCCAAATGACCCAAATCCAAGCCCACAAGACTTGGCCCATATTCTAGAAGCATAAAATAGGCTATTTACGAAATTTAGGAGATAAACATACCAATGATCGGATAAATCAACAAAAAGTTCGAAATAGTTCAAATTCAACGCCAAGGGATAAAAACGGTCTATCGAGGGACTGCCCCAGGTGTAAAACGGTCTCCACTCAACTGCTATTATCCGCTCGGTCACGAATAGTTTAGAAACGTGGAAATCTTGGTTTCCTTCAAGCCTAATCACTAGGGATCGATGTTATCTACTAGTTAGAAGAGTCTAGAATGCTTGAGGATCGAATTGAAACCCTAATTAGGACTCTAGGTTCGCTCAAATCCTCAAAACCCTAGCTAACCCTATAAATAGACCTTAAGTTTTACCTACGCAACCCTTACTTTTGACTCACGTGGAACTAAGGTAAGGAGACATTATTTCAGGTAGGTTCTTTAGAGTATTTTGTTCAAAATAGTAGAGTCTAACTGCCCTCAAAATTTCGTCTTAGGAGATCAAGCCATCAGGAAGATAGAAGCGTCCAAAGTCGCTGGATCGGTACAAGCAACCCAAGAACCTGTGCGATCGAGCCAGTTTGAGCAGTAAATTAGAAGCACTAAACAAGGTAATTAGATATAGGTTCTTTAGAATTATTTGTTCCTTTTAGTACCATCTTCTCACCCTCAAAATTTCATGGTCATAGGTGAAGAGGATCAAATGTTAGAAGGCCACAAAGTTGCTGGTTCGGTTCAGGACGAGCATAAACTAGGGTCAAGTTCCTACCTTAAATTCGACGTTTAAAGCCCAGTCCAGAGGTAGGCTATCTCATGAATGGCTCAAACTCGAAGTTAGGAATAAAAGCCCTCTACTTCTAGTCATTTTCATACATTATATGTAGAGAATTTCATGTTTTCTTGAGATTACGCATATAGTTCATTCTTCATGCATCAAAAGAGCCTTAGTAAGATAAAAATTTAAATTCTTGGGTAATACACATTCACCCATGCATATTTATGACTTGGATCCCTTCTAGCATGCTTATATACGGGTTTCATTGATTTACATACATACTATGACCTAGTTTAACTTTTATTTGTGTCATTTATAACTTCTGTCAGCCAGACAGAAGGTGGCCTTATAGGGACCGGAAGAAATAATTGTGGTTTATTGAATGACCGTTTTACCCCCTTCAGGGCAGTCTATCGCAAGACCGTTTATGTCACTAGGCGGATGTTCCATGACTGTTTCTGGTTCTGAGAACTAGTTCGAGCCTATTTGAATTCTACCTATTAGTAACCTTATAATTACATTATCTTTCACTCAAATTATGTTTATTTTCTTGTGGAATACCCAGATTTAGCATGAGCATGGTTAACACTTTATTTTTGGCTATTATGTAATTTGATGTCAAAATATTATAATTATGTAATTATATGATTTCTATGTTGTGCACATAAATTCATGTGGTATTTTTATCCGTATGTCTCACCATCTCATTCTCATCTCTTGAGTCATTTTTCTTAAGTACATGGCATATGCTCCGGTATCCGACCATTAGATACACTTTGGACATATAGGCACATTTCTTGGACTTGTGAACCTCTCCGCCGGATATTCCTTCTGTCGGACTAGGTGATCTTGTTTCAAGGCCTCCGTAAGACTCCGCGAGCCTGGGATTCTCACTAGGACGTCGAGCTGGTTGTAGCCTTAAATGCCCAAATTGTCTAGAAAGCACTCACATGATCAATGTTTTATTTTATGTACTCTGGTTAATTGCGGCCTATAGGAGACCGTCACTGTTACTTAGCGATCTTTC
The DNA here is from genome assembly GCA_022559845.1 of Amorphophallus konjac. Lineage (NCBI taxonomy): Eukaryota > Viridiplantae > Streptophyta > Magnoliopsida > Alismatales > Araceae > Amorphophallus > Amorphophallus konjac. The sequence continues at coordinate 175,101,971 of CM040128.1, read as the reverse complement.
TTAGACTGTCTTTGTCAGAAAGCGGCCCCCTTGATACCGTTATGGTGCCAGAAGTCATCAAGTGTCGACTTTCATTTCATTCTGGTTGACATAGTAAATGCGGCCATCACAAGGCCGTTATTATCAATTCAGCGGCCTAACTGTGACCGTTTTTCTCTTGAAACGGCCCAGTAGATGACCGTTTATTTCTGTCTTGTTCTTAACCCGAGGTTTGACCTAGGGGTTGTCTAAATTTTGTTCTTGGATGATCTTAGGATTATCTAGATCCCTAACTTTATGAATAACAAGTTAATGTTAAGATATGGAACTTAATTAATATACTGTTATGCCGTCGGAATGCCACCATAGCATAATGTTCTCTTAATTCTTCTTTAAAATCTTATATCATTTTTCGAGCGTTCTATTCCTTGGTTACTTGGTTATGAAACCTAAGATTTGAAATTGAAATTACTGGCCGAAACTATTGTTATCTCGTGGAATTAGCTTGATCTGTAACTTGAAGATGCAGGAGCGGGCACGGACTATGTCCAAGGGCTAGACACTGGCCCCCACTGTCGATGGCCGGAAACGTGCTGAAAAACCATGGTGTACGATGAATACTGACGTCGCATTGCTCTGGGAGTACTTTTTTTATAAACGAGTGAAGAACCATGAGGCTCAAAATGGAAGTTACATGATTATTAATGACTTTCTAGTACATAGTCTTTACAAGGTTGTATAAGTACTTTCTCGATACATGCTCGTACTTTCTTATTCATGAAAGGCCAAATGTATGTCTACATGATTAAACCTTGCTTGTTCATATACTCGACGATGTCTATTTGCTCAAATAGCTTATGTCTCGATTTTCTTGGTTATTTTGGTTTATGATGTATGATTTACCACATTCTCATTCTTACCTTAATTCTTGAGCTAAAGCATTAATCATTTAAATATTACCTTCATGTTGATACGAATATACCTACTGGACAAGTATGCTCATACCTATTTTCTTATCTTTTTCAGGAAATACTAGTGAATCGGATTCGGATTATGGAAGTAATGGGTCCGAGAGAGATTGAAGGTCCATGGAATGAGAGAAGCCTTAGTTATCAAGTGTCTAGTCGAGTCAGATTGTAATTTTGATTTTTTGAGTCGTATGATGGAAGGATGTCAAACATTAATGGCCTTATCTACTTTTGATTGTTATTATGAAATAAAGTTGAAGTTTTGAGAAATTTACTTGTGCAATTACTTTTATGTGATTGTCTTGCGCTCTGATTACTTGCTTGCGAGAGGCTTACCATGCTGGTTGTTCACGTTCCCGGAATTCCTTCAGCTGTATTAAAAAGCTCGAGGCGTGACAGTTAGAGTGGTATCAGAGCCTAGGTCTAGGGACTTACTTATTCCTAGGGAAGATGTCATGTCATAGGTTAAGTCCAAGATTTAAGGACCCATGCCTATGAAACAAAGAAAGAAATACCCAACCCATGAGAGAAATTGGGTAGAACCTAGGATGAGATAGTAATTAAAAATTATCTCTAAGATAAACCCCACCAGTTCCACTTGAATTAACAAATCTATTACTCTTCTCAGGTACCTCATTCTTACAATGGCTCACCATGTTGATTGGAACGGAATGCAACAAACCGTTGCAGGTCTCACCAAGGCTTTGCAAACTATGGCCCAAGCAGGCGCAAGGGCAGGGGCTGGTGATCTGCACCGCAACTTCCGAAGTTTAAATCCTCCCCGATTTACTGGCTCTTCCGATCCATATGAATCAGAGAACTGGAGATATGAAATGAACCGTATATTCGTGGTCATGCAATGTGCCAACCAAGAAAAGGTTCATCTTGCCACATTTCAACTTAACAAAGATGCGCGTACATGGTGGAAGTCTATTCCAACATCACCTGTAGACACACGACACACTTGGGAGGGATTTCTCACCCTCTTTAGAGCAAAATACTTCTCCGAGCACGTTAAGGAGAGGAAGGCGGCGGAGTTCACTTCATTGCGTCAAGGCATGATGACGGTGGCCGAGGATGAATTACAATTCTCTCACTTAGCACTGTATGCTCAACATCTAGTAAGCATAGATCTTCTGAAGGCCAATCGTTTTCAGGATAGGTTAAGGCCCGTCTTCATTCAACAACTCGGCTCACAAAATATTCGGGCCTATGCAGAAATGGTCCAACGAGCTCATCTATGTGAAAGGACTTTGGAGAAAGTCGAGAAACTCAAAAGCAAGGGAGAGGAGTCTAGCCGAAAGACGGATCGGCATGGGAAGAAGGAAAAATTCAACATCACAGATCCTTATAAATCCTGTGATGGTAAGAAGAGATCTCGGAACGGGGGTGGTAGCAGTTACCACAAGAATAAAAAGGCGAAGGACGAAGAAAAGTAGGTCATGACGGCTGGCACGCTCTGTGAGAAGTTTTGCCACTCGGCTGAGGAATGCTAGAAATGCCTAGGGGCGTGTTTGTGATGTGGCCGTCGGGAGCACCACATGCCAGATTGCCCCCTCTAAGGGATCAGTCTTCCAGCGGTGGACGAAAGCGGCAGGCTCGTCTTAACGTTATTCTAGATGATGATGAAACGCTCAAGGATGATGGGCTAATGGAAGGTACCATTCAAATTTATTCCAATCCTGTATTTGTGTTATTTCATATTGGTGCTTCTCACTCCTTTATATCAACTACTTTTGCAAAAACCTTGTCAGTTTCATCGGTTCCTTTACCATCGGACCTAGCTATCACTACACCCTTAGGTCCTGGAACGAAACTTACAACTTACTACCCCGATAGTAAGGTAATTGTAGAAGGTCATAATCTTCCACTAAACCTTGTATGCCTTGACATGAAAGGCTATGATGCCATATTGGGAGTTGATTAGATGGTAGACCATGACACCTATATAAATTTCCGTAATAGGATAATCTCTTTCCAAAAACCAGGTCTTCCGTGATTTTCCTTCCTTGGTATTAAATACCAGAAACATCCCACCATTATTTCATCCCTTCACGCTTGCAAACTCATTTCGCAAGGATGTGAAGCTTTCCTTGCCTCCATAGTAGTTACCGAGTCTAAGGAAATACAGGTAGATGAAATCACCAAAGTTCAGGAGTTTCTTGATATTTTTTCTTCCGAGTTACCTAGTTTACCGCCCGAGAGGGAGGTTAACTTCACTATTGAACTCACACCAGGAGCAGCACCTGTGTCAATAACTCAGGATGTCCCCCACAGAATTGAATGAATTAAAGAAGCAACTTCAAGAGCTGCTAGAAAAAGGATTCATTCGACCTAACACATTCCCTTGGGGTGCGCCGGTCTTATTTGTCAAGAAGAAGGACTGTTCCCTCAGGTTATGCATCGACTACCGACAGTTGAATCAACTTATCATCAAGCACAAATATCCACTGCCACGTATTGATGAGCTATTTGATCAACTGTCTGGCGCGGAGTACTTCTCCAAGATTGACCTCAGGTCGGGCTATCATCAACTGAGGATCAAGGAGGAAGTGTAACGCCCAAGATTTTTTCAGAAATTTTCTAGATTTAAATAGAATTATTAAACATTTAAATGAGCTATTAAACGAATTACTATTAATTAAGTCTCATTAAGTAAAGGCCTTCTACTAATAAATAGATTAGGCCCACTTAATTGAACCCAAAGGACCTAAAACCCAAGCCCAAAAGAGTTGGCCCATATTCTAGAAGATTAATTTTTAGAATTTCGGAACTTAAGTGGATAAATAGGATAAATAAATGAATAATAGGGAGGAAGAGTTTGAAACAGTCCAAACTCGACACCCGAGGTAATTGGTGGTCTATCTTAAGACCGCATAGGGATCAAAAATGGTCCACTATTAGACCGTTTACCAGAGTCCGATCGCGAACAGCAAGATGGCATGAAAAACTCCATTTTTTCAGACCAAATACCTAGGGATTGATGTAATCTATCAATTAGAAGACTCTAGAGAGTATCAGGATTGGATTGGAGACCTAATTAGGACTCTAAGTTCGTCCAAAACCATGAAACCTAGCTAAAACCTATAAATAGACCCCAGAACCACCCTGCGTGACCCTTACAATTTGCTCGCATGGAACTAAGGTAAGGAGGTTTTATTTCAGGTAGGTTCTTTAGAATCTTTTATTCAGAATACTCAGGTCTAACTCCCCTCAAAATTTTGTTCTAGGAGATCAAGTCTACAAGAAGTTAGAGGCTTCCAAAGTTGCTGATTCTACACCAATAACCCAGGAATCTGTGCAACGGCCCAGTGAAGATCAGGGGAATAGAAGCCCTAAATGAGGTATTTAGAACTAGTAACTTTAGAACTTTTTGTTCTCCTTTATGTCTTCTACCTACCCTCCAAATTTCACGTCTTTAGGTCAAGAGAATCAAGAGATACATGAAGGTGAATTTACTAGTTTAGCACAAGATGTGCAGAACAAGGGTTTACTTCCAGTCAGAAATTCCAAGTTTTGGGAGAAGATACAGAGGTAGGTTATATCATGAATGGATTAAACATGAGTCTAGGAGTAAAAGCCCCTTTCTTACGGTCAATTTCATGCTTTCTATATAGAGTTATTACGGTTTTATCTTGCTCATGTATAGCATGCATAAACCTAACCCTTAAACAATAAAAAATGAACTTTGGTTTATTTTACTCAAACCATGCATCTCCACGTCTTAAATATGGTGTTAACAAGCCATATTTAATTGTTTCCATGTTTTATCATGCATTATTTGGCCTTAGATTAGTTTGATTTCGGTTTTATTAACTATTACTGTAAATGGAAATAAACGGTCTATTCTTAGACCGCATACGTTCATAAGCGGTCCTACGATAGACCGCTTAGCATGATGAAACGGCCATTAATTAGACCGTTTTCATTCCTGAGTTCTGATTTTATGTTAACCCGAAGCATAATGCAGAACGGCCCTACTTATCTTACAATATGCCTAGTTAATTAAGTCTTTACCCTGTTTTAAATGCTATTTTCATACTCTTGGTTATACCTACTGATCATTCTAGTGGATTTCATGTTCTTTATGCACTTAGGAATTAATTTTAAACATAGATTAATTTCATGTCAAACCATATACTCTTGTATTAAATACATATTTCAAATGATAAGATGAACGTGATTCACTCTTGATTTATCACTGTTCTCTTCTCATCTCAGACTCATTTCTATAAGTACATGGCATATACTCTGGTATGTGGCCATTAGTTACTCTCTTTGCACTTATAGGCACACCATCTTGGACTTGAAAACCTCTCTTTTGGATATTCCTTCTATCGGACTAGGTGATCTTGTTTCAAGGCCTCCGTAAGTCTCTGCGAGCCTGAGATTCCCACTAGGACGCCGAGCTGGTTGTACCCTTATAGCCCAACTGTCTAGAAAGCACTATCATTGAATTTTGGAGTTCTGTTTCATAAACGGTCTAGAATACGACCACTAAGGCCCACTAACGGTCAGGCCTAAGACTGCTTATACATCTCTGAGTCTAGCCCGATTACTCTCAATTCGGTCCATTCTAAACGGTTCAAAACTAGACCGCTTTCTTCATGAAACGGCCCAGTAAACGACCGCAAGGTCCCTGTTCTGTCTAACCCGAGGTTTAACCCTTGAGGCTGGTTTCCTTAATATTATGGATGATCTTAGGATTATCTACATAATCTGAACTTGTGATTAACAGGTTAATAAAGTTATGGAATTAAATTAATATACCGTTATGCTGTCGGAATGATACCGTAGCATAATATCCTTTCTAAGTCATTTCTTGAAATCCCATATTCAAGTTTTAAGCATTCTATACCTTGGATACTTTATCACATGGACTTTGTTGAAATTGAAATTACTGGCCAAAGTTATTTTTATCTCGTGGAAGTAGCTTGATGTATAACGTGAAGATACAAGGGTAGGCACGGACGGTGTCTAAGGGTTCGATACTAGCCCCCTCGATAGATGGTCGGAAACGTACTATAAACCATGGGGTACGGTGAGTATTGACGTCGCATTGCGCTGGGAGTACCTTTTTTATATGCGGGTGAAAACCACGAGGCGCATGATGAAATTTACATTCTTGATAATTAACTTTCTAGTACATAGCCTGTAACGCCCGAAGATTTCCTAAGAATTTTTTGGATTTAAAGTATAATTATTAAGCATTTAATGGACTATTAATTAAATCTAATTATGTAGGCCCTACACTAATCCAAGAGGATTAGGCGCGTATAATAAACCCAATTGGCCCAAAAGATTTTTTGGACCTTAGCCCATATTCTAGAACCTTAAAACTAGTGTAATCACGGAATTAAGGGATAATTACTCTTTAGTAGATATAATAAATGGATAATAACATGGGTAATATCCAAAGAGTTTGAACTAGCTTTAAATTCGGCGCTCAAGGTGGAAAATGGTCTATCGCAAGACCGCCAGGGACAATAAGCGGTCCAGTCCTAGACCGCTAAGCTCTGTCAGTTCCGTGAGTATGAGAAAACATGAAAAGATTAGTTTTTTAGCATTCAAATCACCTAGGATTGATTCTATCTACTAATTAGATAAGTCTAGAAGGCTAGAAGATCGAATTGAAAGTCTAATTGGGACTCTAAGTCGTTCTAATCCACGAAATCCTAGCTAATCATATAAGTAGACCCCAGATTTGACGTGTGCGACCCCTACTTTTGGCTCGCGAGGAACTAAGGTAAGGAGACAGAATTAGAGGTAAGTTCTTTAGAGTATTTTGTTTATAATACTAAGGTCTAACTACCCTCCGAATTTCGTTCTAGGAGATCAAGTCTACAAGGAGTTAGAGGCTTCAAAGTTGTTGATCCTACATCAATAACTCAAGAAATAGTGCGGCTGACCCAAGAAGATCAGGGAAATAGAAGCCCTAAATGAGGTAATTAGATAAAGGTTTTATAGAACAATTTGTTCCTGTTAGTACCCTTTTCTTACTCTCAAAATTTCACGTCTTTAGGTCAAGGGAATCAAAAGATACAAGGGCGTGAAGTTGCTGATTTAGTTCAGGATGAGCAGAGAACTAGGGTTTACTTTCAGTCTTAAATTCGAAATCTAAAGACCAGGACAGAGGTAGGGTTATCTCGTGAATGGCTCAAACTCGACTTTAGGGATAAAATCCCTCTAGTTTCAATTGATTTCATACATTATATCTTGAGAATTTGATGTTTTCATTAGGACTATGCATCTAGTATACTCCTCATGCATGAACTAGCCTTAATGAAGAAAAAGGTATTTTCTTGTTTATTAGACAAACCTATGCATATTGTTGGCCTATATTCGTTCTATCATGATTATGGAAGTTTATATATGTTGATTTCTAGGCATGATATGCCTTAGTTTAGCATTTATTTTATTATTATTTGAACTTGGATTTATACGTGAGGAAACTGTCTTCCTGTAGACCGCCAGAAAATCTAGCGGTCGTAAGATAGACCACAAGCCACCGTGAAACGGTCACCCACTAGACCGTTTTCGATTACTAATTTCTGTAATATTGTTAATCCGAAACATATGGCAGATTAGCCTTAATTATTATTTGATAAGCCTTGTTAACTAAGTTTTACTCTTGGTTTGAACACTGGTTTCATATACTAAGTTAATTCTATTGTTTATTATAGTAGATTCCATGTTTTATGTACATTGGTATTATTTTAACTTATGTTAATTTATGACCAAAATCATATATTCTTGTAATAAATACAAGTTTCAAATGATACATGATTCATGATTTAACTTGATCACTGTTTTACATGATTCTCTCTCTTCTAAGAGTCATTTTCTTAAGTACGTGGCACAAATCCGGGTATGTTGTCATTAGTTACACTTTTACACATTAAGCACACAATCTTGGACATGATGACCTCTCCTTTGGATATTCCTTCCAACAGACTAGAAAATCTTGTTCCAAGGCCTCCGTAAAACTCCGTGAGCCTGGGATTCCCACTAGGATGCCGAGTTGGTTGTACCATTAAAGCCCATTATCTAGAAAGCACTTTACCGGTGTTTGTGTATTCTGGATCCTAGCGGCCATACACTAGACCGCAAGGCTCCGGAGGTTCTATTTTCAAAATGTCGAAATCTGTCTTATGAAATGGTCTAAGACTAGACAGCTTGAATTTCTAAACGGTCCAGCATATGACCGCTTTCTGTACTAAATGGTCCTGCACTAGACCGCTTGGTTCCTGATTATATATAACCCAAGGTTGACCATCGGGGTTGGTTTTCTTGAGTTCATGGATAATCTTAGAATTATCTGGACGTTGAACTTATGTTAATAAGTCAATATTAAAGGTATAGATTGTAATAAAAGTACTGTTGTGCTGCCGAATTTTCTTCCGTATCATGATGTCCATTTAAGTCATCCTTGAAATCTTTTGTTCTTAATTAAAGCATTCTTACATTGTATACCTCATCATGGAATTATTATTGAACTTGTACATTGTTGGCCACATTATTGTTATAAACGTGGAAGTAGCTTGATTTATACTTGAAGATGCAGTTCGAGCACTGATTGTGTTCAAAGGCTCTATGCTAGTCCCCTCGGCTGATTGTCGGAAACATACTATAAACCACGGGGTATGATGCTACAGGCGTCGCATTGCGCTGGGAGTACTTTCTCTATAAATAAGTGAAATATCCACGGGATCCACATAAATTCACGAAGTACTTGCTATAAAGCGAAAAGTACTTACTTGCTTGTTACGTGACTTTCTAGTGCATAGCCTTCATGGTTATGAAGAGTAACATTCTTGTTACATTCTTGTTCATGGAAAGGCCAAAAATTTATATTCTTGGTATATACTTGATTTATCATATTCCCATATCTCAAGCTTGATCATATCTTGTTACTTTGGCTTTATTCGCGTGCTTTGTCGTATTTGCATGATTTATCTTATTCTCTAGAGCGAAAATGCTAATCACTTAAACTTTCCACCTTGTTGATACGAAGATACCTACTGGGCATGTGTGCTCATTACCCTACTTTCTAATCTTTTTCAAGAAATTCTAGCGGGTCGGATTCGGATTACTCAAGTGATGGTTTCGAGAGTGATTGATGGTTTGAGAGAAGCCATAGTCATTAAGTCTAGTCGAGTCATGATGTAATTTTTATTTTTTTGAGTCTAGTAAAGAGAGTCAAAAATATTGTGTACTTTAGGAATTATTTTATGAAGGAATAAAATTAAAGGTTTTAGTGAATTACATCGTGCAATTACTTTTATGTGATTGTCTTGCGCTCTGATTATATTACTTGCTCTAGGCGTACTAGCCGACTGTTCACATTCCCGATTGTTTCCGCTACATAATCCCGGGACGTGACAGTGAAAGTGGTATCAGAGCACTAGGACTAGAAGTCCTAGGAAGTAAAGTCATGTCATAGGTTAAGTCCAAGGTTTAAGGACCCACACTAATGAAACTAGGAAAGAAATTCCCAACCTATGAGAGGAATTGGGTAGAACCTGGGGTGAGATAGTGATTAGAATTATTTCTAAGATTAACCTCACTCATTCCATTAGAATTAACAAATTCATTACTCTTCTCAGGTACCTCACTCTCATAATGGCTCATCGTGTTGATTGGAACGGTATGCATCGGACCGTCGCGGGTCTCACCCAAGCGTTGCAAAACATGGCACAAGCCAGTGCAGGGGCAAGAGCTAGAGACTTACATTGCAATTTTCGGAGCTTAAATCCTCCGCGATTTTCAGGTTCCTCTAATCCATACGAAGCTGAGAATTGGATAAATGAGATGAACCAAATCTTTAAAGTTATGCAGTGTGCGGACCAAGAAAAGGTTCGTTTAGCTATGTTCCAATTAAATAAAGATGCCCGTACGTGGTGGAAGTCGATTCCGGCACCGCCTCAAGATGCACCACATACTTGGGAAGGTTTCCTTACACTTTTCCGAGCCAAGTACTTCTCCGAACATGTTAAGGAGAGGAAAGCTATGGAGGTTGCTTCGTTACGTCAAGGCATGATGACCATAGCGGAGTATGAACTTCAATTATCTAGGCTGGCGGCTTATGCTCCCCACTTGGTTAGCACCGACTTGTTGAAGGCTAACCGATTTATGGATGGATTGAGGCCCGGCTATATTCAACAACTTGGGACTCAGAATATCTGTACTTATGCGGAGATGGTCCAACGGGCACATCTGTGTGAAAGTACCTTGGAGAAGGTCAAAAAATTAAAAGGCAAGGGAGAGGAGCCAAGCCGAAGGTCTGATCGGCATGAAAAGAAGGGCAAGTTTAGCATCACGAAACCTTACAAATCTAGTGATAGCAATAAGAGATCCCGGAATGGGAGTGGTAGTGACCGCCACAAGAATAAGAAAGTCAAAGAATAAGAAAAACAAGTCGCCACGGCTTGCACATTTTGCGAGAAGTTCGGTCATTCGGTCGAAGAGTGCTGGAAGCGCCTTGGAGCTTTTTAAAGATGTGACAGTCGGGAGCACCGCATGCCGGATTGCCCCCCTTATGAAGGAACAATCTTCCGATGGTGGACGTAAGCATCAGGCTCGTCTCAATGCTATCATGGAAGAAGAAGAAGTGCCCCAAAATGATGGGCTAATGGAAGGTACTATCCAATATCATCCAGGGAAAGCAAATGCTATAGTAGATGCTCTTAGCAGGAAGCCAATGGCAACTCTAGCAAGCCTCCGGAAAGGTATAACTTGTCCTATTGAAGATTATTCTTATTTAAATCTTGATATTGACAAAGAAGGAGAAGGAGGTATGATTGCCAATATAAGGTCTCAACCTACATTGATCGAGGACTTAATCCAATTGCAAGAAAATGACCCTACATTGATGGAGATTAAGGGTAATATTGATCAGAGACCGGAATTTTCTATCTCAAATGATGGAAGACTATTATTTAAGGATCGAGTTTGTGTGCTGAATCATGATGACACTAAGAAATTGATCATGGAAGAAGCTCACAAATCAAGGGATGCTATTCACCCTGGTGCTACCAAGATGTATCAAAATTTGAAAAGAAACTTTTGGTAGCCCAACATGAAAAGAGAAGTGGCAGATCTTGTGTCCCGGTGTCTCACTTGTCAACAAGTAAAAGTAGAACATTTAAGACCCGCTGGGAAATTACAGCCCTTGAATATTCCTGAGTGGAAGTGGAAAAATATAGGGATGGATTTCATCATGGGTTTACCTAAGACAAGAGGAGGACATGATGGCATATGGGTGATCATAGATCGATTGACTAAATATGCACATTTTCTACCAATTAAAGTTGATGGTCTGTGGATGTATTAGCAGCATGATATATGAAGGAGATTGTAAAATTACATGGTGTCCCTGTCACCATCATATCTGACCGAGATCCTCGGTTCACATCACAATTCTGGAAGGGTCTTCAACATTCATTAGGGACCCGACTTAACTTTAGCACTGCATTCCATCCACAAACTGATGGTCAAACTGAGATGACAAATCAAGTGGTGGAAGATATGCTCAAGGCATGTGCTATTGACTTTGGAGGAAGTTGGCACGATCACTTACCTCTAGTGGAATTTTCATACAATAATAGCTACCAAGCTAGCATACAAATGGCACCATTCAAGGCTCTGTACGGAAGAAGCTATCGCTCACCTATTTGCTGGAATGAAGTTGGAGAAAGGCAAATTCTCGGTCTCGACATCATTAGGGATACTACCGAGAAGATAAAGCTTATTCGGGAAAGACTCCGGATAGCTCAAGATAGACAGAAATCATATGCTGATAATCGAAGATGCGACCTGGAATTCCAAGCAGGAGACCATGTATTCCTTAAGGTTTCTCCAGGTCGAGGTATTCGAAGATTCAATATTAAAGGCAAGCTTACTCCAAGATTCATTGGCCCCTTTGAGATTCTCAATAGGGTTGGTGAAGTCGCTTATCGAATAGCTTTACCCCCTCAACTATTTGAAGTCCATGATGTATTTCACGTCTCAATGCTCAAGAAGTATGTACCTGATTTATTCCATGTCATCACTTACGACAATCTAGAGATTAAAAAAGATTTGACATACGAGCAAAAGCCAGTCAAGATCATTGAACGAGAGGTGCATCAACTTCGGAATAAAACTATTCCTATGGTCAAGATCCAATGGACCAAATCATGTCCACATGAAGCAACATGAAAAACTGAAGAAGCCATGCGCAAAAGATTCCCAGAAATATTTGAATGTAAGTACACTCTCCATAAATCCATGCATTGAATTTGGGGACAAATTCTTTTTAAGTGAGGGAGGGTGTAACGCCCGATGATTTCCTAAGAATTTTTTGGATTTAAAATATAATTATTAAGTATTTAATGGGTTATTAACTAAATTATGGGTAATTAAATCTAATTATTTAGGCCCTACACTAATATAAGAGGATTAGGCCCGTATAATAAACCTAATTGGCCCAAAAGATGTTTTGGACCTTAGCCCATATTCTAGAACCTTAAAACTAGTGTAATCACGGAATTAAGGGATAATTACTCTTTAGTAGATATAACAAATGGATAATAACATGGATAATATCAAAAGAGTTTGAACTAGCTTCAAATTCGGCGCTCAAGGTGGAAAACGGTCTATCGCAACACCGCCAGGGATAATAAGCGGTCCAGTCCTAGACCGCTAAGCTCTGTCAGTTCCGTGAGTATGAGAAAACGTAAAAAGATTAGATTTTTTAGCATTCAAATCACCTAGGATTAATTCTATCTACTAATTAGATAAGTCTAGAAGGCTTGATGATCGAATTGAAAGTCTACTTTTGACTCTAAGTCATTCTAATCCATGAAAACCTAGCTTATCCTATAAATAGACCCCAAATTTGACGTGTGCAACCCCTACTTTTGGCTCGCGAGGAACTAAGGTAAGAAGGCAGAATTAGAGGTAAGTTCTTTAGAGTATTTTGTTTATAATACTAAGGTCTAACTGCCCTCCAAATTTTGTTCTAGGAGATCAAGTCTACAAGGAGTTAGAGGCTTCCAAAGTTGTTGATCCTACATCAATAACTCAGGAAATAGTGCGGCCGACCCAAGAAGATCAAGGAAATAGAAGCCCAAAACGAGGTAATTAGATAGAGGTTCTTTTGAACAATTTGTACCTATTAGTACTCTCTTCTTACCCTCAAAATTTCACGTCTTTAGGTCAAGGGAATCAAAGGATACAAGGGCGTGAAGTTGCTGATTTAGTTCAGGACGAGTAGAGAACTAGGGTGGACTTTCAGTCTTAAATTCGAAATCTAAAGACCAAGACAGAGGTAGGTTATCTCGTGAATGGCTCAAACTCGACGTTAGGGAAAAAAGTCCTCTAGTTTCAATTGATTTCATGCATTGTACCTTGAGAATTTCATGTTTTCATTAGGACTATGCATCTACTATACTCCTCATGCATGAACTAGCCTTAATGAAGAAAAATGAATTTTCTTGTTTATTAGACAAACCTATGCATATTGTTGGCCTATATTCGTTCTATCATGATTATGGAAGTTTATATGTGTTGATTTCCAGGCATGATATGCCTTAGTTTAGCATTTGTTTTATTATTATTTGAACTCGGATTTATACAGGAGGAAACGGTCTTCCTGTAGACCGCCAAGAAATCTAGCGGTCGTACGATAGACCGCTAGCCACCGTGAAACGGTCACCCACTAGACCATTTTTGATTACTTATTTCTATAATATTGTTAATCCGAAACATATTACAGATTAGCCTTAATTATTATATGATAAGCCTAGTTAACTAAGTTTTATTCTTGGTTTGAACACTGGTTTCATATACTTAGTTAATTCTATTGTTTATTATAGTAGATTCCATGTTTTATGGACATTGGTATTATTTTAACTTATGTTAATTTATTACCAAAATCATTTATTATTGTAATAAATACATGTTTTAAATGATAGATGACTCATGATTTAACTTGATCACTGTTTTACATGATTCTCTCTCTTCTAAGAGTCATTTTCTTAAGTACATGGCACATATCCTAGTATGTTGTCATTAGTTACACTTTTGCACATTAAGTATACAATCTTGGACATGATGACCTCTCCTTTGAATATTCCTTCCAACAGACTATGAAATCTTATTCCAAGGCCTCCGTAAGAGTCCGTGAGCCTAGGATTCTCATTAGGACGCCGAGCTGGTTGTACCATTAAAGCCCATTATCTAGAAAGCACTTTACCGGTGTTTGTGTATTCTGGATCTTAGCGGCCATCTGGTTGACCGCCAGAGTCTGCTAGCGGCCATTCACTAGACCGCTAACGGATACTAAATGGCCATCCAGTAGACCGCAAGGCTCCAGAGGTTCTATTTTCAAAATATCGAACTCTGTCTTATGAAACGGTCCAAGACTAGATCGCTTGAATTTCTAAACGGTCCAGCATATGACCGCTTTCTATACTAAACGGTCCTACACTAGACCGCTTGGTTCCTGATTATATCTAACCCATGGTTAACCTTCGGGGTTGGTTTTCTTGAGTTCATGGATAATCTTAGAATTATCTGGACGCTAAACTTATGTTAATAAGTCAATATTAAAGGTATAGAACATAATAAAAGTACCGTTGTGCTGCCAAATTTTCTACCGTAGCATGATGTCCATTTAAGTCATCCTTGAAATCTTTTGTTCTTAACTGAAGTATTCTTACCTTGTGTACCTCATCATGGAATTATTATTGAACTTGTACATTGTTGGCCACATTATTGTTATAAACATGGAAGTAGCTTGATTTATACTTGAAGATGCAGTTCGAGCACTGATTGTGTTCAAGGGCTCTATACTAGTCCTCTCGGTTGATTATCGGAAACATACTGTAAACCATGGGGTATGATGCTACTAGTGTCACATTGCGCTGGGAGTACTTTCTCTATAAATAAGTGAAATATCCACGAGATCTACATAAATTCACGAAGTACTTTCTATAAAGCGAAAAGTACATACTTGCTTGTTACATGACTTTCTAGTGCATAGCCTTCATGGTTATGAAGAGTACATTCTTGTTACATTCGTGTTCATGGAAAGGCCAAAAATTTACATTCTTGGTATATACTTGATTTATCATATTCCCATATCTCAAGCTTGATCATATCTGGTTACTTTGGCTTTATTCGCATGCTTTGTCGTATTTGCATGATTTATCTTATTCTCTAGAGCTAAAATGCTAATCACTTAAACTTGCCACCATGTTGATACGAAGATACCTACTGGGCATGTGTGTTCATTACCCTACTTTCTAATCTTTTTCAGGAAATTCTAGTGGGTCGGATTTGGATTACTCAAGTGATGGTTCCGAGAGTGATTGATGGTTCGAGAGAAGTCATAGTCATTAAATCTAGTCGAGTCATGATGTAATTTTTATTTTTTTTCAGTCTAGTAAAGAGAGTCAAAAATCTTATGTACTTTGGAAATTATTTTATGAAGGAATAAAATTAAAGGTTTTAGTGAATTACATTGTGCAATTACTTTTATGTGATTGTCTTCTACTTTGATTATGTTGCTTGCTCGAGGCGTACTAGCCGACTGATCACATTCCTGATTGTTTCCGCTGCATAATCTCGGGGTGTGACATAGCCTTTACAAGGTTGTGTAAAATACTTTATAGTTACATGCTCGTACTTTCTTGTTCAGGAAAGGCCAAACTTGTCTCTACATGATCTTGATTTATCATGTCTCTATAGTTCTTATCTTTCGTACCATTGGTTTTATGCGCATGATTTATCGTATCTCATTTTCTAGAGCTAAAATGTTAATTATTTACATATTGCCTTCATGTTGATGCGAAGATACCTACTGACAAGTGTGCTCATACCTACTTTCTCAATTTTCTAGGAAGTACAGGTGAATCAGATTCGGAATATACGGATAGCGGGTCCGAGAGTGATTGCAGGATAAATGGATCGAGAGAAGCCATAGTCATTAAGTCTAGTCGAGTCTTATTGTAATTTTTGTTTTCTTGAGTCAAGTAATGTAAGGTGTCAAGTTGTGGTCTTATGTACTTTTGATCATTATTATGAAAAGAAGTTTGGAGTTTTGAACCAACTACTGGTGCAATTATGTTTATCTGTGATTGTCTTGCGCTCTGATTTCTTGCTTGCAAGAGGCTTACCCTGTCGACTGTTCACATTCCTGAGTAACTCTTCTGCTGTACTACAAGCTCGGGGCGTGACAGTTGTAGTGGTATCAGAGCCTACGCATAAGAAAGTCCTAGGAAAATGTCATATCATAGGATAAGTCCAAGGTTAAGGACTTATACCTATGAATTAGGAAGGAAATTCAAACCCATGTGAGAAATTAGGTAGAACCCGGGATAAGATAGTTATGTAGAAATTATCTTAGGGTTAATCCTTGATTCTAATGAAAATAACTAGATGTTTATTTCAGGTACACCATTGTCAAAATGGCTCATCATATTAACTGGGAGGAAATGCAGCAGACTGTTGCCGATCTGACTCAGGCCTCACAAATAGTAGCCCAAGCTGGCGCAAGGGCTAGTGCAGGAAACTTACACGGCAATTTCTGGAGTTTAAATCCTCCACGATTCTCTAGCTCTTCAAATCCTGATGAAGCTGAAAACTAGATCGATGAGATGAACCAGATTTTTGATGTCATGCAATGTACAGACCATGAGAAAGTCCGTCTTGCAACTTTCCAATTGAGCAAGGATGCTCGCACGTGGTGGAAGTCTATTCCAGCACCACCCCCAATTGCACCACACACCTGGCAAGGGTTTCTTACTCTCTTTCGGGCAAAGTATTTTGCTGAGCACGTCAAGGTGCGGAAGGCTGCTGAATTCACTTCTTTACGACAAGGCATGATGACGGTGGCAGATTATGAACTTCAGTTTTCTAGGCTAGCACCATATGCTCCTCATCTGGTTAGCACAGATCTCTTGAAAGCTAACTGATTTATGGATGGGTTGCGTCTCGCTTTTATTAAACAACTCGGCTCTCAGAACATTCAGACCTATAATGAGATGGTCCAACGTGCTCACCTATGTGAAAGGACTTAGAGAAGGTTGAAAAATTCACCAGTCGTGGCGGAAGTTCCAACCATAGGCAAGACAAGAAGGGAAAGAAGGAAGAAAGATTTAGTATTACGGGACCGTATAAGTCCCATGACAACAAGAAGAGTTCCCGTAACAGCAACGGGAGCGGCAACGAGAAAAGTACGAAAGTAAACGAAGATGAGGCCCTTACAACGGCCTGCACATTTTGTAAGAAGTTTGGTCACTCGGCCGAAGAGTGCTGGAAGTGCGTTGGCAATTACATACGATGTGGAAGTCGGGAGCATCGCATGTCCGATTGTCCTTGTATGAAAGACAAACAGAAATTCAATCAGAATAACGGCGGGCGAAAGAGGCAAGCTCGATTAAATGCTGTTCCAGAAGAAGAAACAACCAAGGAATGAGAGCTTATCAAAGGTACTATTCACATTCATTCGCATCCTGCTTTCGTACTATTTGATACTGGTGCTACTCACTCCTTCATTGCTAGTTCCTTTGCAAAGATATTGCATATTTCACTTGTTCTCTTACCATCGGATTTAACAATAGTTACACCCTTAGGTTCAGGAACGGACTTGAAAACTTACTTTTCCAATAGTGAAGTCACCATAGGTCACAATCTTCCTGCAAATCACGTATGCCTTGATATGGAGGGCTACGATGCCATCTTAGGAGTTGACTGGCTTGTTGACCACTACGTCGACATTAATTGTCGTGGTAGGATCATTTCATTCCAAAAACTAAAATTTTCAAAATTTTCTTTCCTTGGCATCAAATATAGGAAGCATCCTACTCTCATCTCTTCTCTTCACGCCTGCAAACTTATCTCGCAAGGTTTTGAAGCTTTTCTTGCTTCAGTAGTAGTTACCGAATCCAAGGAGATTCATATAGAAGAAATCACAGTAGTTAGAGAATTCCCAGATATTTTCCCTTTCGAACTACCTGGCATACCACCCGAAAGGGAAGTTAACTTTACCATTGAACTCATACCCAGAGTAACACCTGTGTCAATAGCTCCTTACAGGATGTCCCTTACAGAATTGAAGAAATTGAAGAAGCAACTTCAAGAATTGTTAGAAAAAGGTTTGATTCGACATAGCACATCCCCTTGGGGTGCCCCAGTCTTATTTGTCAAG
This sequence comes from Amorphophallus konjac, assembly GCA_022559845.1. Classification (NCBI taxonomy): domain Eukaryota; kingdom Viridiplantae; phylum Streptophyta; class Magnoliopsida; order Alismatales; family Araceae; genus Amorphophallus; species Amorphophallus konjac. The sequence goes on along the minus strand of CM040128.1, from coordinate 175,083,830 downwards.
AAGAAGGATGGTTCCCTCAGGCTATGCATCGACTACCGGCAGTTGAATCAATGTACCATCAAGAACAAATATCCACTACCGCGTATCGATGAACTGTTTGATCAGCTGTCTGGCATAGAGTATTTCTCCAAGATTGATCTTAGGTCAGGCTATCACCAACTAAGAGTCAAGGTGGGGAGGAGAGGGCTTGAAGGTCCATCATTGCTTCATGTCTGGAGGTGTGATTGGAGCTTGAACCCAACGGAACACATCTTGGATCCTCAAACAGGACGACCGACTACTCAAACTAGCTTCAGATTAAACTCCATCTGACCGGTGCTTCAAGGAAAACATTTGAACGGCCATTGAAAAATGAAGGGGATACAGTCTACATCCTTTACCAATTTGTTTGTGATGGTTTTCTTGGTTTAAATCCTATGTGAGCATATATCGTATATCTTCTTGTTTGTTTCTGAACATTGAAATTTCATTGTGTGTGTGCGGAGCTGCGCCTACGTGTGGTCTAAGTGTCCGGGGTGTGATCCCCGAATGTGTGTGTGTGTGTGTGTGTGTGTGTGTGTGTGTGTGTGTGTGTGTGTGTGTGTGTGTGTGCTGCAGTGGCAGTGTTTTGGGGCTTGTCCCCGTGTGTAGACGTCGCTGCGGAAGTAGCGTGTGTGGTTGGGGTTCATCCCCGTGTTGCTACATTTTGTAGCGTGGAGTGAAGCCTCATCCGGTTAGGTGAGGGGTGGACGTAGGGAGCCCGTCGTTGTCCCGAACGACCTTAAAAGCCTTGTGTTGTATGTGATTGCCTGTGTGATTGTCATTTCTTGGGTAATATGGAGAAGAATGATGCAATGCAATATTGAACTTCTTAGATAGGTCCTTGAGCTCTTGAGAGACGAACTGGGGTCCGTTGTCGGTGACGATGCTGCTTGGCACTCCGAATCATGAGATAATGTTCTTCATGATGAAGCGGCACACCGTGGTAGCTTTGATCTATGCGTACGCTTCGGCTTCAGCCCACTTGGTGAAGTACTCAGTGGTGGTAAGGATGAAGGATTTTCGCTTGATCTGAGAATTGGGATCACCGAGCGGGCCGACAATATCGAAAGCCCACATAGAGAACGGCCAAGGAGCAGATAGAGGATGAAGAGATGAAGCTGGAGCATGAATTTTATCAGCATGGAGTTGGCATTTAAGACACATTCGGAAATAGAGGGAGCAATCTTCCTCTAGAGTGGGCCAATAATGGCCCTGCCTAAGGATCTTCTTCGCTAGAGCCTGTCCATTAACATGACCTCCACATTCACTAGAATGGGCTGCTTCGGCCACCTTCCAAGCTTCATCATCGTCTAAGCATCTCATGAGCATTCCATTAGTAGCGCGCCTGTATAGTTCTCCTGCGACAATAGTATACCTTGAGGCGGCTCTCCTTATTGACTTGTGCTGCTCAGCATTTGCCCCTTCCGGGAACGATCCATCTTTACAAAACAACTCAATCTTATGATACCAGGGCAACTATTCTTCCTCCAAGATATCTTCTAACTCTACCAAAGTCTCAGCCCTCGCCTCCACAGTCTTCCTAAGGTTGACATACCAAGGATCCTGAAGAGAGGGTGCGTCCAATCTCTGAATGATGATAGTCTCAGTACTCCGACTGAGAGGGAAAGATAAGGAGGAAGAGAGGGATGCTAAAGCATCAGCTAGAATGTTTTGAGACCGGGGAGTATGGATGTAGATCAACTTGCGGAATTGTCTAGCGAGGAGCATGACCAAATCTTGATATGGTTTGAGCTTAGGGTCACGAGCGTAGTAAGTGGACAGAACTTACCGCAGGATGAGCTGAGAATCCCCTATGATATTCAAGTAACGCGCGCCTAGGAGGTAAGCGTACTTCAATCTAGCTAAGAGAGCCTCATACTCAACAATATTGTTGGTAGCAGGAAATCAGAGTTGATAAGCAAAAGGAATCGTTACTCCTTCCGGAGTGAGCAGAACAGCGCCTATCCCTCGGCCCTGAGAATTGAGTGCACCATCAAAGTGCAGAGATCAGAAGGGGTGATGAGTGAGGATAGAGAGATGCTCATCAGGGAAGTCATCTTGAATAGAATCCGTGCAGGGAATTGGGAGATGGGCAAGATGCTCAGCGATGGTGTATCCTTTGACCGCCTTCTGAACGATGAACGTGATATCAAACTGAGATAGGAAGCTCTGCCAGCGAGCTAACCTACTAGAGAGGACAGGCTTTTCTAAGAGATAGCGGATCGGGTCCATTCTAGAGATCAACCTAACTGTGTGGACAAGGAAGTAGTGTTTAAGCTTCTGAGCTACCCATACTAAGGCGGCACAAGTCTTCTCTATAGTGGTATATTTAGCCTCAGCTAGGTTGAACAACCTGGAGAGGTAGTAAGCTGCCCGCTCTTTCCCTTCATCATCCACTTGTGCTAACACCGCCCCTAAGGAGTCCTCAATAACCGAGATGTATAGGATTAGGGGTTTCCCAGGGACAGGAGGTTACAAAATCGGGGGATTGGATAGATATTCCTTTAGGTCCTCATAGGCCTTTTGACACTCTTGATTCCATTCAAATTTGACTCCCGCCTTTAGCAATTCATAAAACGGGCGGCACCTCTGAGAATGTTGGGATATGAACCTTCTGATGAATTGCAGTCTACCAATCAGTCCTCGAAGTTCCGTAATATTCTTTGGCGGAGGCATGTCCATGACGGCCTTTGCTTTATTAGGATCAAACTGGATCCCCCGTTTGCTAACTATAAAGCCTAGCAACTTCCATGAAGAGACTCCAAAAACACACTTCTTCGGATTCATTTTCAGCTTGTACTCCCTAGCTCTCTACAGCACCTTAGCCAGGATAGAGGGGTGTTCTTCCTTGGTTCTTGATTTCACCAAGATGTCATCCATGTAGGCTTCCATGTAAATGTGCATCATGTCGTGGAAAATGGCCATCATTGCCCTCTGATAGGTGGCACCTGTGATCTTCAGACCGAACGGCATAACCATGTAGCAGTACGTGCCCCAGGGTGTGGTGAAGAAAGTTTTATCTTGATCCTCCGGAGCGAGACGAATCTGATTATAACCTGAGTAACCGTCCATAAATGACAAAGCTTCATACCCTGCAGTGTTATCGACCAGGACGTCTATGTGAGGCAGCGGGAAGTCATCTTTGGGACATGCTTTATTAAGATCCCTGAAATCGATGCAAATACGCACCTTTCCATCCTTCTTGATAACAGGAACTATGTTTGCCACCCACTGGGGATATAGAACAACTCTAATGAACCTGGCCTTGTATAACTTATCGACTTCTTCTTTGATCCTTAAGGCCATGTGGGGGTGAAATCTTCTCGACCTCTGTTTTACAGGTGTTGCCCCCGGTTTAAGTACGAGTCGGTGTACCACTAAAGAGGGGTCAAGACCCGGCATGTCCTCGTAAGACCAGGCAAAAGAATCACTATACTCCCTCAGAACCTTGACTAGATCTTCTTCCACTTGCGGAGGGAGATTAGCGGCAATAATGATGGGCCTTGTGTCTTCTTCAGTTCCCAAGTTTATTTCGTTCGTAGGTTCATCCACTGCCGATGATGGCTCGTCGAATCTCTTTAATCCTTGCGCATACAGATCGGCAGTGTCATCTACATTGCTGTCCTCATCATCAATCGGGTCTTTCTCATCCAAGACTTCATAGACACCGAGTCCGTCATCGCTCCACACCCCTTCTATTTCCTCTTCGTCTTCTATCATGATTGCCGTAGCGACGAACTCTGGACACTTCAAAAGAGCATGACATCACTGAGCTAGATCCTGCAAGAACCTATCAGGAATGAATTTGGAAGGACGCGCAAGCGGGCGCGGCTCAAGATTGGAAGGATTGGGCAACCTAGAAGAGGACCCTACTTCTCTAGTTCTAACTGACTCTACTTCACTAGACTCGACAGACCCTACGCCTAACCTAGGAGAAAGGAAACCTAGTGGAAAAGAAGGAGCAGGGGACTCGTGCCCCTGGTAGGAGGATGGAGACAAGGTAGCATAATCTTCCACTGAAATCTCCGTTTCAATTTGACGTTTTTTTTTGGAGGTCTGTGGAGATCATACAGTAGGATGGAGGAGGAGGAAGTTGCATGCGGAACAACTCAGGGAAGATGCAATCGAAGAATGGGTCAGAGGATCGAAACCACATCTCGTGGAGTGGGGTGGTGGAGGAAGGAGGAGTGAATAGAGTTGACAGATCAATGGGTGGGCAGCGTCCACATGCACATGTGACAAACAAGATTTCAAGTGGTCTTTCCGTGTAATACAGATTGACCATGATCGGGGGTGGATGGGGTATGGACTCCAATTGTTGAAATAGAGATGAGAGGCGGGAGGGAGACTAAGAAATGACAGCGGGCGAGCTCCCCTTTTCTTGCAGATAGCTAATTGGTTTCTTCGGCCTCCACTGAACAAGCCAGGTTTCTTGATTCATCCTCTGACCATGGCCATTTGGTTCACTGAACATTCTGGCAACTGACTGACTGAAATCTGGCGTATCATCAACAGGCCCTTTTGGTAGCAGAGGTGGACTGGCAATTGTGCAAGCTGTATCTTTCTTTTCCGACTGTGCCAGCTGTGAATTTAGGGTGCCCGGCTGGAGAGGACCTTTGACAAAGTGTTGACGATAGTCCCATGTAAGTGGCCCTGAATCGCCCAAAACCGATAATGCGGACTCCCGATAACCGAGACCACGCCTGCTCATCTTTCTTCCTTTGGGTACTGGCTTAGTACGCCCCTATAACTACGCACCGAGGCCTCTCCCCGGTTGATAACCCAACTTCAATATGATATCCCAACCCTTGGAATCTCGGATCTGGGGTTTCACTTTGACATTGACGGGTGCAGTGGCGGGCTTGCGTGGTGCATAAGCCCAAGGGAAATCTAGATCTAGTACAGAAATAACGGGCCGACTGCTGGGCCATAATGTGGGTAGAATCTTCTCTGAAATAACCTTGACTGATTGGACCGTGGATGAGCTTTTTACTTTAACCACCCTCCCTTGAAAAGGGAATTTGAGACATTGATGCGCGGTGGAGGGTACGGCACTAAGAGTATCGATCCACGGATGACCCAAGTTAGCTTTGAACATGGGGTCGATGTCCAGCACATAGAATTCAATGGGCATGGTGAGAGGCCCAAGCTCAGCTTGAATAGTAACAATCCCGTGACATGCCCTCCGAGAATTGTCATAAGCAGCTATAGTAGTGGGGGTCGGGCGTAGAAGTTCTTCTGATAGATTACAGGCTCTGAGAGTGCTGAGCGGGCACACATTGATAGATGCCCCTGCATCAACTAATGCCGCATCAATGCTGATTTTATTGAAAATAACGGTGATGCAAAGCGGCATTTGCCGAGCTTCTGGTGGTGCTAGCTCATTTTCAGAGAAGGTTATAGCTGGTCCCTAGAGATAGTTGCCAATGCCGTAGGTAAACTATCGGCTACCACATCTTCACTAACCATCACCTTTTGAAGGAAGTTTCTGAGAGCATCTTGGTGAAGGGTAGATCTTTTGATAAGCTCCAGCACGGATATCTTAGCGGGCACCCTATCCAAGTGATGCAACAGATCGTATTGGGTTCCTGGTAACGGCTCGGCTTCTTCCTGCTCAGCAGCCGATTGGGAAGACTGGGTATTGGAGGTGGAAGGATAATTACGGTGAAAAATGCACCCGCTCTGCAGGGCAAAGTTATAGGCTGCCGCGGCCTCAGATGGGCTCAAGATAAGTGACTTAGTAGGCCCGGTGGATTGGATGAGTGGTGCGGAAGAGGGTGTGGTGGAAAGGGTGATGGGTGAGGGGTTGGTAGTAGCGGGTGCGAGCGGAAGTGGGGAGATAAAAGTAGGCGGAGGTGTAATGAGTGGAGGGTTAGATGGAGGCATGGTGATAGCTGGTGAAAAGGTGAGCGGAGGGGTAGCGATGGAAGCGGGGGTGAGCAATGGCGGACGTGATGGAGGTGCGGGTGATGACGTATTTATGGGAGTGTATGGGAGAACATGTGGAGAAGGGGTTTGGTGCATAGGTATGAGGATGGAGGAAGTGGGGGAACTAAGGTAGTTGTGGTGAAGGGCCATAACCTGTGGCGTGGAGCTATCATCGTCAAAGGACCACCCGGCGTTAGGAGCCGGGGGTTGGACAACATTGACCTGAGCTGGTGCCGGCGGTTGAGGTTGCGGAGCGGGAGGATGGTTTGGCATCAGGTTCTGGTGGATCCCCAAGTCTTGAACCGGTTGTTGTTGCTGTTGCGGCTGCTACTGCGGCTGCGGTGCCTGTTGTTGCTGCACTTGCTACCTCGGCGGCTGCCTTCTTTTCTCTTTGATTTCCGTGATGGCCCTATGCATTTCGGCCCAATCAATCCTTTGTCCTTCATGGAGGTCATAGACCAAATCCCTGAACTGAAAACACCATTCAATAGTATGTCCTGGCTTCCTGTGGAACATACAGTACGTTGTCTGATCAACGGCCGGGTTCCAGTTGGGCCGTTCCGGAGGGAGTTGTATAGCATTAACTGACATGAGAGCTGAGAAGATATCTGTGAGGGTTTCTGGCAGGGGTGGGTACTGTGCTCTTTTAGGATCCGGGCGCTTGTTGTTGTTGTTGTAGCCGTTGGGTGGAGGGACATTATGGTATTGCAAAGGCTGCGGAGGTTGTTGTGGAGCGGTAAAGGTATTTTGCGGAGTGGCAAAGGAAGGCGGAGGGTTTTGAAAGTTTTGTGGATTGGGTTGAAAATTTTGTGGTGCGGGGTTTTGAGGAGTGCGGGGGTTTTGCGGAAAGCGGAAGGGTGCGGCTTGGAAGGGAAAGGTAACGGCTTGAACTTGTTCATTGGTCTGAACCCCTTCGGTAACAGGCCCCTGAGGTTTCTTGTGGTACTTTGGCTTTTGATTCTCAAAGAGAGAGTGGATGGGGGAGTCCTTGAACTGTGTTTGAATGAACCGTACCCGGCTATAGAGTTGGTGCATGTTGGCTATATCATTCATGGCCAGAATGTTGTGGAAGGTCGGAGTAGCATTGGAGATGAGTAACTTGACCTTCTCTTCCTCCGGAATGTGGCCTGGTACCCTGGCGGCCATCTGCCTCCACTTGTCAGCGTAAGTTGCAAACTCCTCATCTGGCTTCATCTTTTCGGCCACCAAATCTGTGAAAGAATATTCTGGGCCGACTCTGTCTTGGAACCGCTGGATGAACTTATCTTTCACTATCTTGAAGCTTTCGGCGTCCTCCAATGGCAGAGAGTAGAACCATTCCAGTGCAACACCATCTAATGATCGACGGAACAAATACGCCATAAGGCGATCATCATATTGAAATTGGGCCGACTCATATAAGAAGTCCCTCACATGAATAAAGGGATTGCCGTTCCCATCATATTTGCGGTAATTGGGGAGCTCGGATTGCGGAGGGAATCGGATGTTTTGGAAGCTGGGAACTGGAACATCTGCCAAGGATTGTGGGCCAACCCATTTTTGGAGAAAATCAAGTTGTTGTTGCATGGTGGCCCACTTGTCATGGAGTTCCTGCTCTCTAGATGGAGTAGGGGTAGTGAGAGACGAAGGTTGGAATTGAGGAGCAGAAGGATGGACTGTCGTAGGAGGTGGAAGCCCATAAGAAGGAGCAGAAGGATAAACGGACAAGGTAGGAAACCCATAAGAAGGGTATTGGGCCAGAGACTGACCCAGATTAGAAGGGCCTTGGGCAACCCCTTGCTAAGGGCGCAAGAAATCTGAAGGGCCAACAAGGACTTGTGGCACCGATGAGCTGGACATGTGATGATCCACTTGAACAAAAGAAGGGAGAGCGGACTTTCCCTTATCAGAGAACTGCTGGGCCGAAGCGGAAGATTGGCCCGTTTCCATGCCAGAAAAGGTAATGGTCCGCGGTGGGACCGGAGTAAGATCAATTGGAATGGGTCGAATGGAGAGCCCACCAACTCTAGACTGGTCGATGGAAAGATTGGATTGGCCTTGTGACATCGTGGGAGGTGGGGTATTGGACCCCTGCATGGCCTGATAGACAGCCTGGAGTTGGGCCGGATCCAACTGGGCCATCATTTGGAGAATGGAGCCAGCAGAAGGAGGAGAAAAGGAAGGAGTGGTCTGGCCGCTCTCTATGGGAACAGAGGACGGAAGAGGGGCGGAGCCCTCTCCAGACGAGAATGAGACAACCCTAGGAGGGTTTTCAAGAAGCCCCTGAGGGAGAGACTCCTCTTGGGAATGGGGAGGATTGAAAGAAGCCATGATGGGTTCGAAGAGCGGATTGGAGTAGAACTTGGAGAAGGAATTGGCCTTATGAGGTGACTCTAATGGACGAAGACAACTCCACATGCAACGGAAATCTTTGGAAAAAAATAGCAAACAACACACAACAAACACACAATGAGTGATCAAACTTAGATAACTTTGACAAAGATGCATGTGAAAACGAGATGACAACACTCAAATTCGACCAAGTTACTTAGACGATGCAACAAGATTTTCGTGATTTCTTCCTTTAGGACCTTAGTGACTTGATTAAGATGTGCTCTCCACAAGTAGGTTCCGAATAGGAAAGGACGTGTGGCTTGGTTGACTCTAAATGTAATCACTCCTTCACTTATGCAATCCTAGACATGGGGTAGGAAAGGTACAACCGGCCTGGTGTCCGTGTAGGAATCCACGGCTCACGGGGACTTATGGAGGTCCCTGATGTGTTTTCCTAGTCGGCCCCAAGGAATATGGAGATGAGAGGTCCACACACCAAGGTAGGAGAATGCAATCTAGTGTATGGAAATATGCATGAACCTATGTGCACCGGGGTGCATGCGAATTCTAGCCTAAGATCTAACAATCAACTATGCACACAATGATATGAATATGTGAACCAACCAAGGAGGAGACCAAGTAGCATCCAAGCATGAAAATCACAGCAAAAACTACGGAAGCAAACTGCACCTCGGGATGCATACCTGTCTGGAGAATGTGACGGTCTATAACCCTTGCGTCAGAGAAGTGTGACGGTCGAAGACCAGACCGTCAGAATAGTGTAACGCGGGGACGCAGGACCGTCAGAGGAGCCAGAGAACCAGAAACAACAGGAGGTAAAAAGAAAATCTGAGGAAAACACGAACAACAAAGACAAGGAGATGATAGTAGGTTTAACAGAGATCAAAGCACAATTGGCACTAGATGTCCCACCGTGATCGCCAAAAAACTGTTGGTTTTAATGTGCCCCTTCTTTTGCAAGATGGGCTATGACGCCAACTATGAGAAGATAATGAGCCAAGTAATGAAATAAATCAACCCTTGAACATGTGAATCATGGACCTAGGCAACCAAAACAAGCTCTAGCATGGGCATGCTATCTCAATCAAAACTAAACTAAGCAAGGAAAGAAAAACACACGCCGGAGCGTGGAATAAAGAATAAAGGAAAACACACCGTAGAGGTGGAACAAGCAAAAGTAACGAAGAGATATGACGAAAGAAAAAGCTAATGCCCAAACTATGGAAAGATGTGATCGCCACCAAGGTAAAAAGAAGCCCAAGACCTGATAAATACCTTGGAATAGGAGGATGATGCACCCGCCCACGGGAGAGAAAAACAATCAGGAAACTGCAGCTCCGTCAGATGTAACGGTCGAAGTATGGTGCGTTAGAGAACTGTGACGGTCTCACGATAGACCGCTACAACACTCTAACGCGCCTGTGATGGACCGTCAGAGCTTCTACAGAATAAGATTGGGAATCTTTTGATCTCCAAGCTTTCCAGTCGGCCAGAGAGCTTGGGCCTCGCGCTAAGGAATCTATAAACCTGCAAAAGAGTGGAAGACACAAGAAAAATAACCCAGATTAGCCCTTTCACATAGTATCAATAATCCAAAGAACTTATGAACATGCAAAAAGAGAGGGAAATAACGGGGAGATTAGTTTTTTAAACCCCTCTAGACGTTTTAAAAGATGGGAGGATGTTTTAAATGAATGCAACCGATGAAAGAACGTGGGAGATGGAGAGGGACAATGCTATGATTGCTTAGAAGAGGGAAAAGCACTAAGAACAATGACTTGACTGAATTAAACCCTTGAAACTGATACTCCCTGAACTTTGGAAGTAGATGGACGTGGGAAGCAGCTCTCCTTGGTTGGTTCTAGCTCCAGGATGCGGCAGCACTTCTACGCAAACTCCAGATTTCTCCTCCTCAAGCCATGAAGTCAAGGGTTCTATTTATAGGTCCTCAAAGTCTAGGTTCGAGTTGAGGATAATCCAGCTAGAAAAGAGGACGTTTCTTAGCAAACTCTTGAAGATAATACTCCCAAGAGTCCACAGAATCGAACGGAAGCTTTTTAGGATGAGTATTGAGAGAGAAATTAAGGAAACAAACTCTTAAGTCGGCCATGGAGTAGCAGAGAAAAGACCGGGCTTGGCAGGACTCTCTGTTGGACGTAACGGCTACTCGATAGACCGCCACAGAGATGTAACGCTCCAGGAAGAGACCGTCACACAACCTTATACCTTAAGAAGATAAGATCAACGGGGAAGTTTTCAAACGTTGGACTCTAGATGGATGTAACGGTCAAGTGTAGATGCGTTACAACAAGGTAACGGTCGCACGATAGACTGTTACACTCAACGAGTAAGCAAAAAGATAAGCTTGAAAGAAGCCTTAAGCTTAAGGACTCTAGAAGATGTAACGCACCAGGATAGATGCGTTAGAGTACTGTAACGCCCCATCAAAGGACCGTTAGAGACAATAGAGTTCAAATGAAAATGAAAGCTTGCTAAGCTTCGTCCAACAGAAAAAAGGCAAGGAACCAGACTCAACCAAGGAGACATGACTCAAGAAATGGACCTCAAACTGATCAAGAAGGCTCAACAAAGGTGAACAACTCGAAGCATCATATAGAGTGAACAAGGAGATGACCCAACTTATTGGTCATAAAATGGGTGTCAACAATGTGGATGAGAAGAATGCAAAGATTTGGGGTTTAAAGAGCCATGATTGTCATGTGCTCTTGCAACAACTACTTCCAGTGGCTATTCGAGGAATGACACAAAAGGAAGTGAGTTCTGCACTAACTGAAGTGTGTAATTTCTTTGTGGAGTTGTACTCAAAGAGTTCATCAGCAGATGATTTTTATCGCCTTGGAGAATGGATTGTAGTCACACTATGTCGTATTGAGATGATCCTCCTTCCTAGTTTCTTTGATATCATGACACATTTACTTATTCATTTACCAGAAGAAGCTAGACTTGGTGGGCCAATATATTATCGATGGATGTATCCCATTGAGAGGTATGAACAATACTCTTGACTCTTCTAAGTCTTTCACTCATTTTGATGATAATAATTTGATTTGTTAGTTGCTAGATATTTAGCGCGGCTAAAGTTATATGTGCGTAATAGGGCACGGCCAGAGGGTTGCATTGCTGAGTGATATTTAGCTGAAGAGACGCTTACTTTTGCATCTAGATATTTATCTGATGATGTAGAGATGTGGTTTAATAGGCCCAGACGGAATGAGGATGCCTATGTCAATGACAATGATGATGATGGATGGGCCATCTTCTTAGATGTAGGCCGTCCATTAGGTGCAGGGATTCATGTTAACCTTCACAAGGAAGATGTATGTCAGGCACACCGGTATGTTTTATTCAATTGTGATGCGCTAGCTCCTTACAGAGAGTAAGTATTATTCTATTTTCTTGTTACTTTCTATGAGCAACTACACACACTTAAATGTACATTGGTTACTTGACATGTAGAGAACATCTTTCACAAATTCGGAGTAAACACCCTCGAGCAACTGAGATGGAAATAGAAAGCAAGTGGAACAAAAAAATTTCCAATTGGTTTAAGGAAAAGGTAAAACCACGCATGTGTAATAGATATTGGTGGCTGTGTATTATTTCTAATGCTTGTGCTTTCACTTAATGCATAGGTACAAAGATTGCAAGTGGAAATGGGTAACCTTTTGTCTCCAAAACTCCGCTGGCTGAAAGACGGACCACTTTCTGTAGCGAATGTATTTCATACCTATTTAATTAATGGGTTTCGCTTCCACACTCAACAAGTTGAGCAACGTAGAAGAACTTGCAATAGTGGTGTTGTGCTATCTGCTATAACCTCAAGCTTTGCAAGCTCCAACGACAAAAAACCTATTCAGGGAGACGTCACTTACTATGGGTTTTTAAATGAAATTGTGCAGTTGGATTATTACGGTGAAATGAAAATTGTACTATTTAAGTGTGACTGGATTGATGTTAGGAGGGGGGTGAAAGAAGATAGGGGATTCACTTTGATTAATCCAACATAATTGTTGAGAACAACAGAGCCTTTTGTGTTAGCATCCCAAGCAGAGCAATTTTGGTATGTTGAAGATCCTAAAGACAATGGTTGATTTGTTGTTCAGAAAGCACAGCCGAGAGATTTGTTTGATATCCAAGGTGGGCAATGCACTGATGCAGGGGTGATTTTAGATATTCAAGTCACACAGCCTTACCTTGAGGATGACAATGTTGATGACAAGAACGTATGTTGGGAGAGAAATGATGCAGAATGTCTGGAAATCACCTTAAAAATAGTGGAAAAATGATAGGGACCTTCTTCATGAGTTTCTTTTTATTTGTAGTGTTTCGAACAAATTTATTTTAAGTGCTTCATATGTATTATTCATCAATTGTCTTTGTTAACCATTAATAACAGTGCAATGGTGTTAATTGTAGAAGCTAGGTAACAACCAATTTTTTACACATTTTATATATGTTGATATTACATATTTACATTGTCAAAAATTTTAGATTTAGACTCGGCTTCTAAAGCATTGGACATGGCCATGTAAGTTCTTTAATTTGAATGTTTTTAATTTGCTTTCATTGGAATTAAATTTGTTGAATTTTTGTTGACATTTTTATGTAATGTTACAGGAGAAAGAAGATTGTCTCGAAACTTGAGTTCTCAAAGACCATTATGGAAAGACCTGCACAGGGTCCTCGGACCCGTAGTATGGTTGCAACAGACCACGTCCATAAGCTCCCCTCTCGACCGTGCTCTGTAGAGGCGAAAATGGTGAAAGATATCTCCACAATTTACACTGCGAGTCGAAGGGCACGAATGTTGGATTCAAATGGATTTCAACAATATATAGAGTTTGAACGCCACCTCTTTATCTTGTTATTGTGCATAAACTTTCATGTTGTTTGTGTTACAACATTGTGAGCATGTTTAAACTTTGTAGGCACATATTTACTAAAATCCCTAATGATGTGAAGGCCCGCTTTGGGTGTTTTGATTGCCTATGGTATAATGCATGGTTAAACGGTAATTGTGAGAAAGTGTTGTCATGGATTAAGGGCCAAAGTATATTCTCAAAGGCATACACATTTGTGCCAATTGTTTGTTGGTATGTACTCTTCAAGTGTTGACCCTAATAATTAGTTTTAATAGCTATATAATGAATTTGGTTTTATCATACCACTTCGATGCAGGGGTCATTGTAGCCTGGTCATCTTATGCAACCTTGGACAGGGGTTTACATCGAAGGCAAAGCCATGCATTCTGTACCTCGACTCTCTCCTGTCGACTGGACCAAACCGACATGAGAAAGACATTAGGAGGCAATTTAAAGCAATGAACTTTAGATATATGGTCCATATGGTTTACTTTTTATAGTCATATGTTATATTTTTCACTGCTATTTAATTTGATTACATGGTCGTTATTGTTGCTTGATTTACTCAATATTGTTGGGCTTCTATGTAGGTTCGTCATGGACATTTACAAGAGTGAAGGGAACCCAGCAACAATAGATGACATTGCCACCATTACACTTTCTGCACCACAGTTAAGTATCCTACACTTGCATATGTCAATGAGCGGAACATGAGACTTGAAATTTTACATATTCTCATATGCAAGTAGATATGATTTTTGACTTTAATTACTTTTAATCTGTCTATAGGTTCCTCAACAAAGGAATGGTGAACAATGTGGTCATTTTGTGCTATATTTCATTCACCTATTCATTGAAGTTGCCCCGGAGAACTTTTCTGGTGAAGGATATCCAGACTTTGTTTGTTATCTTATGTATCATTTTTTGCAATGTTGAACTCTTCTTCAATGATATAGAAATATTTGTTCTGCTTCATTTTTTTTAACTTTACAGTTGCATGAGGGTTGGTTTGTTCCAGCAGATGTAGATTTCTTTGAGAACTTGGTCTGCTCTTTCATAAGTAGTAGAAATGATCAATGTAGATTACATGACAAGGAGGTGGAGCCTAGTCAAGTAAAAGACACTAAGGGAACGCTTCAGATGAAGATTGAAGAAATAGACACGAAGGGAAAGCTTGAGTCTAAAAATGAAGTAAAAGACATTCAGGGAAATCTTGCGAGCAAAAAGGAGGAAGAAACGAAGGTAGAAGGTGTTGTTTCAAAAACTTGTACAGCAGGGGAAGGAAGCCAAAGGTCCAAAAGATGATGTTCTTACACTGCTTGTCGGGATGTACATGCCATGGACGGCACAACATGTATTTGTGTGAAGTGGAATATGTTGGGCCAGCCAGTTGGGTCGGGTGGCCGTTCGTTAAGAACAATTTTAGGCACGCTTGCAAGGAATGGTGAAAAATTGCCAATCAATTACTCTAATTGGAGGAAAGTGCTTGACATTCATAAAGAAGATGTATGGGACTACATACAGATAACACTGTGTTGATAATACATTTTTATGTTCCTTCAACTAATTCTTTTATCCTCATTAATGCTATTTGGATATTTGTAATCAATTACGTAGTTTTATTTTTTGAATAGAGGAAGTATGATATACCAAAAGAGGCAAGGAGGTGGGTCCTGAAGGACCTTGCAAATAAATGGTGCTATTGGAAGTATAGAGTGCGTAAACTGTATTACAAAAGGAGTGAAAAGGCAACCCATCAAGTCTTCCCAAATGCACCATGCATTAATGAGGAACAATGGAAAGGGGCAGTTTCTTTGTGGTCAACTACACAGTGGCAGGTTTGATTCAAATGCATTGTCCGTATGCTTTGAGGTCAGCTAACTCTATTATTCAATTGATTGCAGAAAATGAGTGCAATGAACAGAAAATGCAAGGTTTCCCAAAAGTGGGTCCATTGTGCTGGGACACGCTCCCTTGCAGACATTTCTGAGGAGGCGATTTGTGGTTTATTTGTTACGGATTTTGTAGGGATATTTTCATTACATTTTGTTTGTGATACTATTGACACCTCATTTTTGTTTGTTATAGCTTGAGAGACATGGGATGCACTTAGATCGTGCTGATTTGTTTATCAAAACACACAAGCGTAAGGATAAGGCCCCAATAAATGAGGCGACTGGTCATGTCATTGTAAGTTTATCTTGACATGTTATGCTTAGAACACATTTTCATATGATTTTTGATGTATTTCATATTTCAAATTCTCTTCACCCATTTTCATTTGGAAAAAATGGGGATGTTAAAGACTTCCCAACCTTCGAGTTCAATGACAAGTGATGCCCATTAAGTTGCTACACAATATGATATTTACTCCCAAGTTCTCGGTAAGGAGAGGTCAGGCCGTGTGCGTAGTGTGGGTACAGGTCCCACACCATCTTCATTATGGGGGAAAGATACAAAGGAATCTCTTAGGGCGGAGAACAAAATGTTGGTGGATAGAATGAGGGATTTGGAGTCGTCAGTAGAAGTAAAGCTAGCAAGGATGGTAGAATTGATAAGAACATCGCAGGTACATTATATCGCTTAAAATACTTGAGAATACTTTTATTACTTACTAATTTTCATCCTCATCTCCTTTTAGAGTCATGGCAACAAGTATGAATCATCTCCACATGTGCCTGCATCATCTGCTGCCAGTGCCTATGACGAATTTGGTGCAACATCTGACATGCAAAATGCTAACACCCTT
This sequence comes from Amorphophallus konjac, assembly GCA_022559845.1. Lineage (NCBI taxonomy): Eukaryota > Viridiplantae > Streptophyta > Magnoliopsida > Alismatales > Araceae > Amorphophallus > Amorphophallus konjac. The sequence continues at coordinate 175,067,915 of CM040128.1, read as the reverse complement.
GATGATCCAACAAAGTTAAAGACATTATATTGCTACCATAGAGCATTAGATGATGTACTATGCATAAAGTGTCAAGTATGTATTTCATATTGGTTTTTGGGTGTTTGGAATGTAGGGAGCATATGTCTCGACATCTCATGACTCATTTTCAATTTCTGGGAGCACATGCGTCCCTCATGTGGTGTGTCAATGGGTGATGCACTCATAATTTTTAAATAATAACTATGTGAGCGTCATATTTTTTATGAATTCTGTATGATAATACTCACCCAAGTGGATATATTTTGTGTTATGTTTAGTTGCCAGGTCGCAAAGTGATCTTGCTAGACCTTGAGGGACAACATGTGGCAGTTGGCATGGTCATGTGCATCAACGAAGAAAAGGTCGTCATGGGAACGAAAATTGGATCTGTGTATTGTGAAGTCTCTGTGCAATATGCTCGCCATCCAGACACACCATTTTTTGTGAAGGATCAGAATAGAAAAAGAATGAAAGATGCTATTGGGAGTCACATCTTGTGGCTCAAGGACTATGTAAGATCATTTCTAATTATACACTGCCATATCTTTTGATATTATTTTCAATTACTGCAAACTTGACTATCATCTTTTCTCTTTTTCAGGTGTTGGTCCAGATGTGATGCTTGTCAGCTATCTATTTTTTCAACATCATTAGTTATTTTTAATGTAACCTTGTGTATGTTCTAGGTGGATTTAAAAGGAATGACTTTTTGGGCTACTCTATGTCATTCTTATACAAGACAGTTAAATACCTTTTTGGGGTTAATGTTGCATTGTATGTTATATTTTATTCTTGCACACAACACTTGCATGGATGGATGGCTCTCTACTTTAGATATTTGTGATTGATGAATCTGTGTGAATGGTCTCCTACTATTTTTCTCTTTTCCCTTTTGGCTATTTAGATAATGCATGCATTGGCTATTTTTTAGCTTCTACTACTCACGAATCTGGACTCTTCTGTGCTTGACAAAAAGTGAGAAATTTTGTGATTGCATCACTTGCCATATTAGCAGAATTTGTTTTAATGAAATTTGCATTGAATATCATCTAAAGAGAGAAGATTTTGGAATTTTACAAAGATTATTCATGAATCTAAAGAGAGAGGTAATTGTGTGTACCTTAATGAATTTTGCCTTATCGTGAGTCCCCCTTGCTTGCCCCTTGGCCACTTTGGTTTTAGCTCTTGCTCTAGATGCATTGGTTTGAAAATTTTGATTTGGGTTCTAGGATTGTGGAATCCCACTGATGCAAAAAACCTGAAACACCCAAAAAAATCGGTGGAGCATGATGAAGCATTGGACAAAGGATCGGCAATGGCTACTCATCTCAACAGTGATAAGGTACAGGATCTTCATGCATTTCCATATTTTTTCCTTTTTCTTTCATCTTATATTTCTTTTTTCTGTTGTATAGCTTTGTATGACAATGGTCACCCATGTTATGGCTATTTATGCACAGGATAGTGGAGGTCTTGTAAGGAACTTAAGTAGCCTGTCCACAGTTGAAAGTGGTGAGGAGAGTTTCAGACTTCTATATTTTAGGGATTTAGCAAAGGCCTTAAACTAACGATGAAACTTTTTTTCTTAAAGAGGCAACTGGTGAAAACCCACTTTGGAAGAACAGAGTGGCGAGTTGGAAGGAAAGAAGAAGAAGAACAAGAATGCAGCAAGTAAGAATAAAAAGGGTAGTTGAGCTCCATCAACATAGTAGATGGAGGGCAGGTTGTAAGTACATTATTGACACCAGTGATTGAATTTGTCTGCTTTGTTAAAAGTTATAAACTTAGGACAAAAATTCCCCATTGTTATATAAATCTTGAAAATATAAGTTATGTCTCAACATTTAGATTTGTCCCACTAGATGGATAACTCTCAACCATTCTATTTTTTTTTTTTTGTGACTTTAAACACTATTGTCTATTGGTTGTCGAGTACCTGGTTTTTTTTTCTGTCCTTTAATATGCCATTAGTTTTTCTTACGAATCAGTCTTGTTTCACATGCCACTGAATATTTACTTGGAAAGGAAACTTGATTTCATCTCTTTAGAAAAAATAAAGCTTCAGGCACAAAAGTTTACAGTGCATAGGTAAACATGATAATGACTTTGTGATGATTCTATTGTTTACAGGTAGCAAGAAGCTAAAGAGCCACACTCTAGAACTTTCCCCATTTCTCCTAATAAGCTCAGTTCACATAGGGCTGTAATTATCATGAGATGCTTGTTCTTGGGCTCTTCTTCCACTACAGAATAAACAACCTTGTTGACAGTGCTTATGATCTATGGCTTACCTCTGTCATATGTGAGATTTAGGTTGTTGTCTCCTGGGTGCTAGATCAATTTCCCAAATGGTCTTCTATTAATATAGAGACATACATTGGCAGATTGTCCTCAAGGTATGCATCTAAACCTGCTTATCAACAGGAGATTAATCTAAACCATTTTAGTGATATTTATCTCATTTGTTGGAACATGCATGGCATCATTGCATTCTTAGCTTTAACTTTATGTTTGAAGGATTTTTTTTATATATCCATCATTGGGTTAATCTTCTCAATTCTTAGATGGAAACATGATATGAAGAAAGAAGAGGAGATTGATTGGTAATAAGTAGAATTATTACTGTTGGTTATGAACTATGATATTTCATATTATGATTATTTGACTTTGTTTCTTAGTTATGAACTATGATATTTCTCTAGATTTGAATGACTTGATTTATTTGAATTAAAATTAGTTACTGTTGGTGACTCACCTTCTGAATTTCATTTGCAGACACACAATTATCATTTCTTCTTCTCTATGTCGCAATCCACCCTCCGTTTTGGATGAGTATAACATATGTGCATTTCTCCTGATCAAAGGAAAAGGGAAATCTGTCTTTTCCCAAGAAAGAATTACTTATTATTCTGATAGCTTGTTTTCATTAGGATGTATTGAAATTTTCCTAGAAAGGATTATTTATCATTTTAGTAGTTTGTTTTTGTTAGGGTGGGTTGCCATTTTCATCCATTATCGGTTAACCATGAAATAATTTTCCTTGTAGTTTTTGGGAAAAAATCATTCTTATTTGTACTTATGCATTAAACAAATAAAAATATAATTGAACTACCATACCATCTTAATTCTTCAAAGGTTTGGATTCAACTTTACCTAGAAGAGAGCTAACCATTCTTGATTATTCTTCGCTATGGCTCATTGAAAATTAGAAAACTTTGATTATTCATAGAAATATTTAGAAATAAACTTTAGTGGATTATTTTATGTTATAGTTTGGCAGACTGGACTGTTATATAGAAGCACATCTGGACAATGAATGAATGATTGTTATAACCTCACTTGCGTGGGCTATCTTGCATGGGTATTGTTTTCTTTGTTTCCCTTTCTCCTTTTCATCTTGCATCTGTTGTCACCTTGATGGTGCATTTAAAAGAATCTTTAGTAGAATTATCTCAACCTCATGTGGAAGGGCATCAGGCAATCAATTGACTCTGGGTGCAAGTAATAATTTGAGATGTATCTGGTGGAGGGTATGTTCAGTGAAATGGAGGAATGTTTTCTTCTTACTTAAATCACTGGCTGCCATTGGTCAATTTTGGAATCCCTGTCACATTTTACCCCACTATGCTAATATTCAGTTAAATGGAGGCCAGATTATGTTGTGTATGATTTGTTTGTTAGAGTTGGATTTCCACTGTTTCATTGTACTTCAACTGCTTTTGTTCACTATTATAGAACACATCCTGGTTGGGGTCTTTGATCAACACCATCATCAGGAACTTGAAGCTCTCTATCACCAATATTCATTTTAGATATGAGGATTTTGCAAGGTAAACTACTCTGTACCTGTTTGTTTCTGCTTATGTGACTGTCATTCTAAGAATAGTATGTTCTTGAATATTGTGGCCTTCCATGCAGCAATCCTAGCCACCCATTTGCAATAGGTTTAACATTGGGAAGGCTTTCTACGATGATAGTTGATGATGCTGGTAAAGAAACCTTTGCTACTGGAGGTGCTCTAGAACGCATTCAGAAGGTAATAATTGAGCACTTATGTTAATTAGAGTGTGAGGGTAAGGTGACTAGTGTGTACATTATCATATACTTGAATTTTTGATTGCTTCTTTTTCTTCAATTGTGCTCTTTTGGGTCTTAATGTATCCTTTGTTTTCATTCTGTCTTTCTAATGTTTTGTGTATTTTGAAAAACCCTATTGCGAGTAGCATCCCTTTATTAGTTGCAACCTTTAAATAATTAATGAATACGTATTTTTATGAAGTATGACCTAGTGTTCATCTAGCCTGATCCATATATATATATATATATATATATATATATCAAATGATCTATTGATAACATTCAGAGATGGACAAAAATTGTTTCTTGCCTTTCTTATGTAAAGGATCTAGTAGTTTAGGTGGCTTCCACTGTCCTTTTTCCATTTGGATTTATTCTCCTGATGTTTTATGGTCTTCAAACGAGCATACCTTTTTCAACTTGATAGTATGATTAATGTTTTGTTGCTTATTATCCTAAGTCTTCTCTCACTTGAAAGTAGTTTTAAGATTTTGAAGCTAATTATCCCACCAACCTTTTGCAATCAGTGGAACTTGAACGCCTTGCTTTTTATTTGGACTTAGAAATTTTCCCATGGAGTACTGCCAAACAATGGGAGGATTTGCATCCTTCCGAGTGGAGTCAGGTTATTCTTTTGTTAAGACTTATGTCTGGCTTCTGTTGATTGACACTGAAGTATGATGATCTTTCACTTTAAAATGTGTAGATCTTTGAAATAGAGAACCATAGCTCTTCAACAATGGTTTTAAAAGAGCACTACTACCTTCTGAAACCTGTGATAGGAAGTGCAAGGTACACAAAACTACAAGTGGAGGAATGTAGGAACATGGGACAGCCACTGCAGAAAGCATCTGTCAACTTAGAGGATGTGACTTTCTGTTTATCAAAGGTTTAGCTTTTATTCTCTACCTCCATTTCACTAGGAAATTCATTTCTTATTTGGATCAAATTATTGGTTTATGGATATAGGATGGGTACAAGGACATCTTGAGGTTGCCCGATAACTTTGCAGCTTTTAATCAGTAGCTAAAATATGCTCATTATCATCCTCATGTTCCGATAGAAGTTGATGCAAGATCGTGGTGGAAGTATGCTTACAAAGTTGTGACAAATGAGATGAAGGAACAAAGAAGGAACAAAGAAGGCTGACCTTACTGCAATGATATGTATGTGTATGCATATATCAGTGGCCTTGTTGCCCTTTTACAATAGGGGAACTATCTGTATATGTGTATGTATGTACTATGTATCTGTGCATGTGTTACTTGTTTAACACATGTTCTAGTTGCAAATAGTTACTAATTGGAAAGTAAATTTATGTGTAGGTGATGTATTAATCTCTTGAAGTTGTTAGTGGTGTTTCGAAGGCTATGTATGATCTATATTGATGTGTTGAATGTGACTTTATATTGATGTGTTGTTTGTGAGTTTTTATGTTATTAGTGATGTGTTCAATGTGAGATTCATGCAAGAATTATATGAATGTACAGGTATGATTGCACAATGAGTATATAAAAAAAACAAAAGAACAATATACCTACGTTTTTTAAAAAATGACACTAGTTCCATTTCCTTCATTTTTAATACAACGACGTTAATACTTTTTCATTCATTTCTTCTAAAGCGTGATAATATATAATACCTACATTTTTATAATCGTAGGTATAGCCAATTACATGCGTGTGTATATATATTTTTAACCTACGTTGTTTAAAAAAGTGTAGGTATAAGTTGATATCTACTTACGTTTTTGAGAAACTATGCCTACGCTTTTATAGGATAGGTATAGGTAGGTATCTACCTACGTTTTTTGTTAGACTATCCCTACGCTTACAAGCGTAGGTATAGCTTAAACTATATCAACGTTTCATAGAAACGTAGGTACAACCTATAGTCACGCGAGCAAGTGCCACACTTTGAGAGCGTGGCAAGCAAACGTGGCTAAAGACTTTACCTACGTTTTTTGGACCTATAACTACGTTTTTTAAACGTAGGTAAAGGTCAATTTTATTGTAGTGCTTCAAATGTAGTCCACTCTCAGTCTACCACCATCCTATCCTTGGACTTAGTTGAGAAGCAATGTCAGCTCAAGTCAACTTCTTGCAGAACATTTGCCTCAAAGGAATAGATGATTTTGGAGGGAAAATTCCTCTCCCATCTGCTCCCTTATGTCCGGTGGATCAAATCAAGCTTTGCTGAAAGAAGGTCAGAGTTCAAGGAAATCACTTCAAATTTGAATCGGTCTTACTACAGATTTTCTTGGAGGGAAATCTTTCTACTTGGCTCTTCTATATATACATAAAGCTTCCATTGGAGAAGCTGCTGATGTAGCTGCTACCCTCGAAGACAGCCACGCCCTTGAGCATTCAAGATAAAATTCATGAGAAAGAAAAGAAGGGAGTGAGAGCAGCCCAGCCCTGGTCCGACCCAGACCAGTGCTGTAAAGAGTAGAGAAAGAAGAGAGACCAACCGTGAGAGAAAGCAACCCTACAGAAGTTTGAGCCTAAAAGAAAAAATCTGTTTGATTTTTGTCTAAAGCTTCAGCCACCAGTTTCCAGATTTCTATCTGCAGCCACAGCTAGTGGTTTTCTCAGTTCTAGTTTTTCTGCTACACTTGCAGCTTACTTTCTTTTCTTCTTTTCCTTTGTTCGCGTATGTGAGTGGGGCGTCGTCCCCGTGTGGTGCTGCATTTGCAGCGTGTGGTAAAGCCTCATCAGGTTCGGTGAGGGGTGGACGTAGGTTGTGGGTCTACAACCGAACCACCCTAAAAACATCTAGTGTAATGGGGTGTGCTTTGTGTGATTGATCCATTTCTTCTTTCCCCCATTCACAGGACAGGAAGCATAACAGATTTGCACTCAGAATGATTTATCTGCACATCCCTTGCCTCTCACACTACACTTGAATTTCCTCAGTTGCCTGCTGCATCCTTGCACACAGGTACTAGGGAGTCCACCCAGGCCAGGGGCAAGTTATCTTGTCTACACATACACTAGGCGTTTGATGAGCTTCGAATCTGTCTAATAGCAAAACTCATAGAGAGGCTGCGTCGACCTCTCTACTCTGCTGCGTCAACGTCAACCTTCTCCATACAGTAATTTGTTGGCTCCTTGTGTATGGCTGTCTTGTTTTATTGACTTGAACCACTCTACTAGACCCGCTGTGACTTATGTCTAAGTATTTTATTTGCATTCTAGCAGTAGTTTGTGTTCTTATAAGTTAAGATTTTAATTGGGTCAATGTTTTGACAGGATCTATTCAACCCCCCCTTCTAGATCTGGTTGCACCCCGGGGGACCTAACACTAAGCTACACTCTCATCTTCTAAAATCTGTCTGAAATGACTACCCATCTAATCTTCACTCCTATTTCATGGTTTGATTCCTCTGAAATTACACTGAGCTCACAATTTCTGGTTGTGAAATTTTTTGTTGTTGTTGTTCCCTGCATTTGTTCAGGGGGAGTCTTCTAGAAATATTCTTGGAGTCTGTTTTCTCAGGAGGAGTCCCAGTAATGTCTTGTGAACATCAAAGAGACACCTTCTGCTTCACAGAATTTTCCGGAACCAGTCTGAACTCCGGAGGATTCCATTCTGACTGTTAATTTCATAAACCTGAGCAAACTTCATGTAAGAATCTTCTATTATAAGGCTCTGTGATTAACAAGTACATTTAGCTGGTTTGAGCTTAATAAATTTATGAGTTTAAAGATAAAGGTCTTGAAAATGCTTATATTCAGAATTAATGGACCTCAACCAGTCTGTGCATGTTGTGTCCTGTGTTACCTACTGAAATCTGAAAATTTCTTATACCATATGGCATCCCTGGGTGATGAACTTAAATTGAGTATTGCTTCTTAAATATGAAAATTCCCAAGGCAATACAATTCAGAGAAATGACAATGGTCCATTGAGAAACACTTAATCTTTTACCTCTGAAGTTTAGTGGGCAGTGTCATGAAGTGCCACTGTTATCACTACGTAAAATCTTGAAAATAAAGGCAAAGCAATGGCATATAGCTCACTAAGAAACTAAGTTCCTTCACCACTGATGTGGAGTGGACAAAGTCATGAAGTGGTGTGCTACCTCTGTACAAAATGTAGCAAAATGATTAGTCACACTGAGTAACTCGAGGTGCTGACGTCTGATCAACGTGCATCCTTATGCCAAAAGGTGTGTACTACACCTGATTGCTCTTAAAATTAAGGACCAAAAGAAAATCAGAAAGTGGTAGCAATAAAAAGGAAAAAATGATTGCTAAATCCATGGGGTTAACTCTGAAATATCAAGTGTTTAGCTTCAATACTAACTTAAGTTGCTCCCAAAGGGGTCAAATGGAATTTTATGAGTAAGATGAAGGGAGGTATAACATGTTGGGTCCCTTGTTAGGTGCAACTGGATCTAGTGGGGGGGGTAAATAGATCCCTTAAAAATATGCCCTCTTAAAAACTCATCTGACCAGATAAAGTTCTAGTTTGAACACAGCGGATATAGTATTGATACTTGGACATGTAAGTGCTTGATATAGATCCACAACGTATCAAGCTACTCAAGATTGAGAGCTGATCACCAGAAGGAATACGTAATGAACAACCAACAGTTAGACAAGTCCGTTGCACCACAAGCACTGATTTGCTGAACTTAAGGTGAGAACCTGAGATTGCAAGGTTCCCTAAGAAACACACAGCGGAATAACATTGATCATTGGATCTTTCTTAGGTATAAGATGACCTCTCATGGATGTGGGTGTGATCCTATGTTCATTCAGCAAGAATGCTGGTAAATATTGGATGGCTCAGAATATGTGCAATGTTCGGCCAACAAAAATGTAGAAATAAAACTATAGAACCTTGTGAAATGGAGGTAGAAGAAATGGAAGCAATCACACAAGGACACACCACTACACAATTGATTTTTAAGGTGGTTCAGTCTGTAAACCTGTAGACCTACATCCACCCCTCACCAAACCCGGTGATGTTTCACTACACGCTACAAATGCAGCAACGGGGACAAGCCCCACAGGGCACACGAGGATGGAGTCCTCACGAGGACAGAGTCCTCACGGTGCTGATTCATAGCACCATACGGGGACGACGCCCCAAGCACACCAGGAGCAAGCTCCTCACGAGGACAAGGTCTTCACGCTGCAAACGCAGCACACGGGGACAAGCCCCCCCCCCTACACACACACACAAAGGAAAAACAAGAAACACGGCGCAAGTACAATGAGAAAACATGGGGACGTAGCTCCATGCACACACTGTTGGACTCAGCCAGACCCACATCCGGTCTCTACAACTGAGCACCGGAGATGCTGTAAACACAACACACACTTACAAGGATTCAGAGTTTCAAACAAAGAAAAAAAAATAGAAAACACAAGGCGAAATTGAAAAGCCAAATCTAGCTTCAGATGAGGTCATGAAGCCATTTCTATAGAACTTGGCTTCTACTCTTCAGCTCTCATTTTCTCCGTCTCACCTCTGGATGGGGCCGGACCAGAGATGGGACCTCACACCTCTCTCTCTCTCTTTTCTGATATTTCTCATGAAGGGCAGGGCTGCTCACTCTTTTCTTCCTCTCTTCATCTTTCTCTTTCTCTCCTAGGGATGAGCTAAAGGATACTACCTTAATGCATTGCTCGGCCAACTTTTCTCAAGTGGCTGTAGCTCCATATTTATAGAAGGAGGAGGTAACAAATTTTCCCTCCAAGGCTTTTGAAATTAGATCGGCTGAAATAAAGAAGTGGAGTTTGACCATGAGTCCCTACTGTAACTGAGCTTCCATTTGCTGGCATAAAGGGAAGGACAACCTTCTGTCCTAGAAGATTTTTCTTTTTCAGACTCAAATCTTTCTAGCTGACTCTAGGAGACTAGACTGCAGAGAAGGAGTCATTTCCTAGATAGATACCTTGTCCAAAAGATTGCTCTGATCACTTGTGATGATAGGGACAGTGTCAGTCCTAGGAACCTCCTCCAGACCTCACGGATTTTGAAGGTTTACGGGTCATATTTTCATCCTCTGGCACCCTTTTGAAACATTGTAGGAAATACATATTTCGGCTTGAAAATCTTCTGGTGCGTCGACATAGCAAGACCATTTCGTTGACACAGCTTCATGTGGCCTAGAGTCTATTGGCGCATTGGCATTGACAACGTTGACGCAGTGATGGCATTACGTTGGCACAGCCTTCATCTACGGGCCATCTGTCATAGATATGAGCTATTTGTTAGCACTATTTAGACATTTTTCACCCTTATAACTCATTTATCTTCTTTGCATAGCTATTTGTCACCCTTGTCTCCGACAGTCATCGCCTTTGACTTGTTTTATCTGCCTTGTGCATATTTGAGCCATTTCTGCTTCACTACGTTGACGCATAGGACCGTTGCGTTGATGCAACGATGTAGATTTTACAAGTTTCAGCTCCGCAAGCCATTTTTCACCCTTGTATATGTATTTGTCACCCTTATGCGTCATTTGTCAGCCCTACAGCCTATTTGTCACCCTTGTCTCATGAATCGTCACCTTTGTTGTTTTTCCTCAGCTTTGCTTGATTGCGTCGACGCAATGAGACGATGGGGTCGACGCAACCTCGCGTGGCAAAGGCTTCGCATGGAGGGGTCGTGTAATGTCCCGGGTTTTTTGGACATTTTTTGGATCTAGATCCGTGAGTTTCGGAACACTTTCGGGGGTCCCGGGGCATGTTTTACGGTTTACGCGTGTTTTACCCTAACAAGCCTTCGGAACCCTGTGCAGGGTAAACCATTGCGTTCTCCTACTCCGGGATGCTACCAGTGCATTGAGCATATTTCGAGGATCGAGAAAATGATTTTTCCTAATTTTCTATATTTTCTATATTTTTTGGATTTTCTATAAATAACCATTTTTCTCTTCTCTTTTTCCTTTCTTCTTTCTTCTTCTTCTCTTTTCTCCCCCGTAAGTGACCGACCATTGCAAGCTCTCCCCTATCCAAACTCGCGGTGCCCTTCCTCCTCCGGTGATGGACGGCGGACCAAGGCAGCAGCGTGGTGACGACGGTGGCGGCAAGGTGATCGTGACAGTGCCATTCTCGCGGTGTGGGGCATGGAGATCGTGTTTGGCCGAGATTTGAAGATCGGCGGTGATCTAGTGGATTTCGAGCTTTCTTGAGGTAGGGGGACAGATCCTTGCCCTCTTTCCGACATTCCCCACGATTTCTAGCCCGAGGAGTGGCTGAGAGGGGCGTATTTGAGCCGGGAGGGTGAAAATGCATGTTTGGGGTTTGAGCGCCAGATCTCTCATTTCTTGGGGTTTTTGATCGATCTATGGGTGTAGAATCATGCTAGGAGGGTTGGGCATGAATTCCCCTTTGTTTCCCCATCATCGGGGGATGATCGGGGCGTGGATCGGGTTTTTTGGCCGTTCCCGCCGTTTTCGGGCTCGGGTTGGGGTTGCGGTCCTACTAGGGACCGCTAGGCCCCTTTGGCAGCCCTCAGGCGGTTGCTAGGCATTTTTTTATGTCGGTTGGACTTAGCGATCCCCAGGGGACCGCTAGGTCTGGTAAGCGGTCTCGCGATTGACCGCTACCCCTTGGGTAGCGGCGAGAAGATGATTGTTTGCCTCGTTGGTTAGAGCACCCTCGGGGTGCGTGTTTTCGACCACTGGGAGTCACATGCATGGTTGCGGTCAGGGCATGACCATTACCTTATGCCTTGCGGTCCGCTGAGGACCGTTTGGTTGGGGTAGTGGCCTGGCGATAGATCGCTTTCCCCCCTGTGGCTCTCCTCCTTGCGGTCATGGCTTGACCGCTTGGCTGAGCCTAGCGGTCTTAGACCGCTAGGCCTATTTTGCGGTCCAGGAAGGGCCACCAAGTTGAGGGTAGTCCCGGGTGGATCGCCGCTCCATTTCCTTTCGATCAGTGGTTTCCGTGAGTTGAGTCTCACCTCCAGTGACCTGTCCACGAGACGTAGCTTTCCTGTGCACGCGTGTGCGGACCCACTTGGGAGAGGTGGAGAGTGTTACCCGGAGAGAGCCAGTTTTTAGGCTGGTTACCGTAGGACCCCTCGTCTTTGCAGCGTGCATCCGGGCTGGGGGGAAGAACTAGTTAGAGGGCCTGACCTAGAGCACATGGTCTGTGTGTGCACACATAGTTGGGGGCAGTGGGACCTATGCTGACGAGCGCGACCCCAGCTAGTCCTCGTTCGTGGTACTTGTTGTGTGTCTCAGTCTCCCCCTGGGGCATGTAGGGAGACACTGAGGCGCGGTGTAAGACATCAGGGGACGCATCTGGCTTTGCTTCTAGTGGGTTGTGCTCCTGTCTCTTGGCAGGTACGGGCTTGCTTTCCCCACCGGTTCAGGGTTGGTTTGTTCGGTACGGATAGTTGTAGAGAGCTTTTTCATTTATTTATTATTGCTTGTTGCTACTATCATACTTTCGTTAGGTAGCGTTACCTTTCGTGCTAGTTTACACCTTGCTGTTTCATTCTCTCGTCACGAGGTGGGGGTCCGCGGGATCCCTACTGAGCTAATGAAATGAGACTCACCCCTATGTTTTCAGGTGAGGTGGGGCCGTCGAGAGGCTCATCAGAGTTTCAGCACGGTTCCAGTAGCCAGGGATAGTCGCCAGTTGCCAGAGCTGGGGCATGCCCCGTGTACTTGTACTTTTCTTTCTGTTGACTGTACTTATATTGGACATGAGATACTTTGGACCTTGTAGCTGTTTAGTGATTAATTATTTAATTCCTACATTATTTTAGATTATTGTGCTAGCTCTGTAGTTATTTTAGTTTCTCGTGTACCCTCACACCATCCTTTAACCCTTCCGAGTCTTCGGGCTCGTGGGTGGCGGGCCGAGGTTCGAGTCGTGTCGGTTCTTTTTCGGTACTCAAATCTTGGGTTGTTATAGGTCGATACCATGGGTCAACTCTTTGACTTGGTTGTCCTGCGAGCTTGGTCGCGTCGACGTAGCTTGATGGTGAGGTCGACGCAGCATTGAGCATTTGCCTTTGGCTGGCTAAACTTCCTTTGACGTGAGAAGGAGTCGACGCTGTAAGTTGTGGGGTCGACACAGCCTATGATTCTCTTGATTTTCTGCTCAAGCCTTTGCACCTTAATGACATCCAATCCATAGTTCCTTGCCCTTGATGATTTTCCAATCTTCTTGAACTTGGTTTCACTAAGAGGAAAGCCCTTTGCTCTTTTGTTTGAGCATATCCAACGCTCCTTACTTGCATTCTCATTTCTGCTACTTTTTCAAACGTGAGCTTGCTGGTTGGCTACTGCTGCTGGCTTTGTTGTTTGCTTGCTGTTGCATGACATGAGACCATTGCATCAATTCAAACCTCATAGCCTATCTTCTATCTTCACATGGCTCAACTTCAATGCACCATATCATATGACACAATGCGCTGGCTTTGACCTGAAACTTATACACGTTGGCATCATCAAGTCCATATAAGACTCATCAATGACTCATGGTCAGACATCATCAAAATAATAGAATCAAGCATGTTCCACACATGCCCATCATTCTCCACCTTTTTGATGATGGCAACTATGAGTCATTATGAGTTCATCATGAGTCATTTCTTAAAGAGATATAGTCCTAAAATAGGCAATGACTCATCAAAACATCTCCCCCTTTGCCATCAGCAAAGAGGGCTTAAATTAAGGCCAATTACAAAGTCAGAATATGAGCATATGGGGTTGCATGAGAAGATTAAAAGCTTAAATTCCAAGCACAAGCAGGTGAGCAGATAGACAGCTTGTTGGGTCCCTTCCATGGCAAAAAAATAGATTGCACTATTCAGCAACGGGCTTGTTGGGTCCCCCTGTTTGTTGGGTCCACTGTTGGGTCCCCAATTGTTGGGCCCCCCAAGCTGGGTTATATGCCCTGAATTCTGGAGCAGCAATATACAAGAGCAGTTGGGAATGCAGCAAAATCCAAAGCATGAGAGTCAGATCAATGGAAGATGGGCAGCCAATGAGTAATTTTTTTATTTTTCAAGTTTTCAGATTTTTGTGTTTTCTATGCATTACATGGAAATAGGAAATGCAATCTAACTATATGCATGAACATAAATGGATATCAATTGCAACGAAACATGATGACTCCAAGGAATCGACATGATAATTACTTCACATTAACTTCTCATGTGAGACCATCGAAAGTTTGAAAATTAATGCAAGAAGGAGATATACACGATGAGGAACTTATGCAAGCTGAAAATAGGAGCTGAAGTAAAGAGTTGTAGTGGGGAGGGATTGAACAGCTCATAAGGAATGACGCATCAAACTAGGCTCACACATAAGGGGTTTTCATATGAAGAAGCAATATTCTCCTTTTAGAGTAGCATAGTTCAAGACCATATTAAGCAGTAATGGTTCAAAGTTTATAAGCCCAAAATCTAGGTGTAAGAGCCCTAAAAATATGTTCTAGCATATTTAATAGAACGGAAACATATTAATTAAGATCAAAAGTCTCGCCCACATTCCTTTTCATCTTTCTTAAAGATTTCATGAGATACCCCTAGAAAGAATTTTAACTAGTATTAAAGATAAACATCTTAAGGTGCAGAATTCTTTTTAGGGTCAACACTTTGAAATTCTTTTTCTTTCTAGACAAAAATTGATTTTACATTTGAATTCAATTTTCCCATTTTCCAAGAACAATCAAGTTTAGTGTACTCCTTTAACATGAGGAGATGCATTGATCAGATGCCAGACTCCCCAGTTATTCAGATTTCACTTACCATCCTGTCTCATTCATGAACAGAGGTGGCTTGCCCTATCATGACACAGTCCACGTCACTTCTTGGATGAAGGGACATGGTTCCTCAATGAGCTTCAGCCATTGCTTTGCCTTTTGTTTTGATTTTTCTCAACAATTTTTAAATAGAGGTAACTAGACCGTTACGTCATGACTTGGTTCCCATCACTTCTTTGGTGAAGGGTCCATAGCTTCTCAGTTGGTCGAAGTCATTACTCTGCAAGCATGTGTTTTTAGTTATTAGGCATTTTCCCTTTCAAATACATCATACCGTTTTCAATGTTTAAAAATAATACTCAGTGTAAAGTCCTTTAACCTGGGTAACCCCCAATATATTCAAAATTCAGATTTTAGGAAGAGGTGAGGTCACATTTCTTTATGTTTGTTTTAAGTCTATTCCATACACTAAGATGGTCATATTCAAGACCCTTAAACCCAAATTTAAGGTTTATATACTCCAAACCATTAATTCAATTTGGGGTTGGTCTAAAATATTAGTAGGAAGCTCTAAGAAGAAAACATTAAATTCAAGCTCCCCCTAAGTGTATGAAAACAGTCAGATTTGCACATGAGAGTTCCTCCTCATGAAAAGATTTTCAATAAATGTTTGTTGAGAAGGTGATAGACATTATGCACATGTGGGAGGGATGATCACAGTTCAAGTCAGATGAGAAATAATTGAAGAGATGAATAGGTACATCAAGATTGAATAGCTGCGTCGACGCAGAAAGTGCATGGCGTCGACGCACTACTCTCACTCAGAAGAAACATCAAACAGAACAACATGTATGCATTCTGAAGACATGTCCATTCAAAGGACATAATGCAAAATTTTAAACATGCTTATTTCCCTACATGTATGCATCAAGTTCAAGGATTTTTTTTGGGATTTTCAAGAAAAATGGCATGCATCAATTTCAGACATGACATGTGCAGGTGTACAGATCAAATCTGTACTGACTCCCCCTCAATCTTGCCATTCATTCGAACAAGCTAAAGCCCTTTGACTCCAACTGGCATGCTTATGTCTAAGTGCACAAAAAATGCATTTGACAATGTAGAGTAAAGCAGATGAATACATGAAATTCTAAATGATGTGGCCTAGGATGAATGAACAGCTAACCTTGGTACCTGGCAGAGGATTTTTCTCACGCATACTGACAGCTTTCAGAAAGACTTGGTCAGTCCTTCTACATGCTAGCATTTGATATACCAAGGAAACATGTAATGATGAAGCACTGACGGGGTAAAATAATGACTACAATGATGACTCCCCCTCAATATGACGCTACATGCATTATGACAAATAAGATGCAATGCAAATCTACTTACATGCATGTAGACCCCAGACACATTCATTCAAGCAACAAGATTTTCAAGCTATCCATAGTCTAAGAGTTTCAGATGCTATTGTCATCAGAACAGAATTTGTTCTACAGGAAGTGTTGAGGATAGCACTTGAGTTCTTTGGATGGAAGCTTTTAATTATATTCTTGAACGAATCCATGACTTCCACCATGGCCCGTGTACCTTGACTTCTTGGATGGAGAGATTACTTCACACTTGTTATCTTCAAGGCACACCTACAAGGTTTTCATCCTTCTTGTATTCTAATCCAAAAATTTTCACAAGATCAATCAAGTCAAACTCTCCTAGCCATGGAATGAAAGTGAATAACATATAATTAGGCATTCCAGATTGGCATTGAGACATATAAGCAGGAATGACCATTAAAGATTACAGATCAGCTTGAAATAGATGAAAATGTTAATCTTCAAATAGATGAGTCGACCTAGCCTAATCAGTAAGTCGACTTAGGAGGTTCCGCTAGAAACCAAGATTTGACTAAAATGACATGTTGGGTCGATGCAATTCCATCAGTGCGTAGACGCAGAGGTAACAGACAGAGGAATTTTTCAAAACAATCATTCTGTTTGAGCAAAATCTCATTTTATTGCAATTTAGAATCAACACAGATGCATTCTAATCAACAACATTAAAACATGCAACTTAAATGCAAAAATCATAGACGTTTCAACTCCCCGTAAATGTATGCATGAAGTTCAAATGTTCTTTTTGGGTTTTTACATGCTGATATTATGCAATTGATTCTTAAAAGAAACATGCATATGATTATCCCTATCTATGTCCATGGGCATTTGAATACTCAAAGAAGTTTCGGTAGAACATGGACAGTGACTCATGGTACCAGGCGGAGGCACAATCTCTCGCATGGTGATACCACTTAGACAAGCTTAACCTGCCCTCCTTCTTGTCACCATTTGATATACCATGAAGTGATGGCATGTAAGCATACTTGGGAGGATGCAACACACAAGGCATACCTCAAAAGCATGCACACAAAATTTTATATCTGATGTAAATATGAGTGCAGCATGCAAATTTCACTCTATGCTTTACATGCACTACATGCATGATTATGCTGAGCATGCTACTGTTCAAATGCCAAAGCTTGGCATGCAATATGTAGTCATGCCATTGTTTAAATGCAAGTGGCAATTTGTACTTGAACTGTAGTATAGAAGAATGTCATTTCACAAGAGCAAGGTACAGGAATTTTATTGTCATTTCTCCGTTTGAATGAGTGGGCAATATTTCAGATTTGAAAAGGAGATAAAACACAAGTCTGAATCATGCTTTACAAATTTTATAAATCCCTTTTTGAACTGGGCTGAACTCTATACACAGTATTACACATTTCACTTCAACCTCCTTTTTCAACAAGGTGAATCATTGACTTTAGAACAGAGCAGGAGGTGAGTAAAGAATAAGAACCCGCCCTCAAGAATCCTCAACACAATGCTCATCTTTAAGCATGAGCTCAATCAAAAATAGAATATTCTCATATTCACATTCAAGCAATGTTTGTCATGCATTTACTCATCAATTGAACTTAACAAGAAACTGTAGTCTCTCCCTTATAAAAGGTAGGGAGGACAAAGCATGATTTTTGATAAAACAAGTATGACATGAAAAATATCATGAAGACTGATGAAGTTAAAAATAGTTCTGGATGCATCATATAAATAGGTAGTTCAATCAATGAACACAGAGGGTAACACAATATCAAGATCAATCATGAAGCATTTCAGATTGATAGGCAATAAGCACATTATCAAATCTCAAGATAAAAATATTCCTCAAGAGCCAGACATATTACGGAGATCTAGTTCTGGGAGGAGACCTTAGATCCGAAGATCATCTCATGCATCGTTAGAGCTCCAAGCAGACTTGGTCTGCCTTTCTGCTAAACACTATTTGATATACCAGATCATCAGACCCTCTCCAAGTCATAGTTTATCAAATAAATTTTTAATTAAGGCATAATGTAAATCTCAATCTAATCAAGATAAAACTATGAATAAAAGAATTCTCTATCATGGACATAGATGAAGCTCAGTTGAAAAGATTATCCCAAGAGAAAGGCACAAGTGAAAATAATTTCATTAACATATAGTGCCTCGAGCAGCTCAAGGAATTAACAACTTTTCATAGAATGCCAAACTAGATGACGTATTTAAAACAAATAAAAAAATTCATTGAAAGCTGTTCAGCAATAAGAATCAAAAGTGGTTGCACTAGGATCACCTCTGAAGATTGTTGGATCTTAGGTATATAGAGCTTAGCTCTGATACCAATTGTTGGGTCCCTTGTTAGGTGCAACTATATCTAGAGGGGGGTGAATAGATCCCTTAAAAATATGCCCTCTTAAAAACTCATTTGACTAGATAAAGTTCTGGTTTGAACACAGTGGATATAGTAATGATACTTGGACATGTAAGTGCTTGATATAGATCCACAACGTATCAAGCTACTTAAGATTAAGAGCTGATCACCGGAAGAATACATCATCAACAACCCACAGTCAGACAAGTCTGCTGCACCACAAGCACTGATTTGCTTAACTTAAGGTGAGAACCTGAGATTGCAAGGTTCCATAAGAACCACACAGCGGAATAACATTGATCATTGGATCTTTCTCAGGTATAAGATGACCCTTCATGGATGTGAGTGTGAGCCTATGTTCATTCAGCAAGAATGCTAGTATATGGTGGATGGCTCACAATATGTGAAGTGTTCGGCAAACATAAATGCAGAAATAAAACTATAGGAGCTTGTGAAATGGAGGTAGAAGAAATGGAAGCAATCACATTAGGACACACCACTGCACAATGGATTTTTAAGGTGGTTCAGTCTGCAAACCCGCAGACCTACATCCACCCCTCACCAAACCCGATGAGGCTTCACTACACGCTGCAAACGCAGCAACGGGGATAAGCCCCACGGGGATGAACCCTAACCACACACGAGGATAGAGTCCTCACGGTGCTTCACAGCACCACACGGGTGTAGATGTTTATATCTACCCGCCCCTTACTAAGCAATATGTGCAATAAGCCTGAACATGGATGGGCAAAGAGCGATAAGAGATAAGAGATACTAATCGTGATCGCCACCAAGGATTGAGAGTAGGTAAAAGATGCTATAATAAATGAAAACCTACTATGTACCTTGGAAAACAAAGAGAAGAACGCGGCCGAAGGAAGACCGCTTCACGTGATCGCGCTTGACAAACGGGATGCGGGAAACGACGTGGATCACACCTCCTCACCTTCCATCCGGCCAGAAGATGAGGGCCTCACGTTATGCTCTTGATCTCCTACAAAACAAAGCTCAAACAAAGGTGAAAACCCATTAGATAATGTAGTGTAATACCAGTCCCGGATGCATAAAATAGTGTGAAAGAAAGGGGGAGAATGCACCGGGGGAGGGTTTTTAACCCCTATGGAACGGTGGAAATATTAGGCGTGTGTGTTTTGATGATGTATGATTAAAGAAAATGAATTATCATGCAGTATAACTGCGGGGAGAAGCGACGTAAAATTGGAAAAAATGCATGCAGTGCAGAAATGCAGAAATTTGTGATGATTTCAGAAAGTAGATGACGAAGAACTAGCAATAGGAATAAAGAAAGAAAGCCCTTAAGTGTGAAAATCGAAGCCAATACTTCCCTCAACAAGTTAGGGTCGAAGATATGAGTCGGCGTCGCAGCATGGCTTCGCCCCGAACCGATAAAGAGCCCCCCTTCGTAGACTACGAACTGGGTTCTTATTTATAAGTGCAGAAAACCAGAAAGTTCTCCCATGAATTTAGGGGATAAAGGCAAAGATAAAACGTGTTTGATGGATCAATCTTGAGATAATATCAAGGATAAGAGCCCTGAAGAGATAGAAATCGAATTGGGCAGCTAATATGGAAGTTAACAGCCCCGAAAGGGACTCCCGGTTCGCAAAAAATAGAGTCGTGGGCATGCTAGACTCTTCAGCAAATGCGAGGGAAGATGAGGTTTAGAAAGTAGAGATTATCTTGAAAACCAGGAAGAACTAGTGAAGGGTGAAGAAGAAGAAATTGTAGAGCACGAAAACATGAACAACTTTCATAAAATGAGCAAGATGAGAAGAAGAGCATAAGAAGGAGAAATAGGGGGGAGAACGGAGGGATACGATGGGTTGAAAGATGAACAGCGCAGCGCGCCGAAAAAATGCAAATAACTTGAAAACGATGTAGAACTGGCTAATGGCAAAGAAGAAGAAAATCTAGGGCTTTAAAAAATGAACAACTTTTGTAAAAGGCACCTAGTTGTTAGGGTGCAAGAGCGAGATCTAGAGGGGGGGTGAATAGATCTCACTATTAAAATTTGTGTGGAATTAAAAACTTATGATGGCTCGAATGGAACTGGCGCTATACTAGGACAAACACTCAAACACTTAGTGAGTATAGCAAGAGAGTATATCAGTGAACGCGCTGCACAGCGAGTATATGCGCATGAATCGACCTCACACTGAAGAGAACAACATCCAAAGGTTCATACCGAACCACAATCAAACATATGATGATATGCTAGAATTAAACACAAGCTGGCCTTGGCACGCACTAGATCATGCAGAACAGATATCAAACACTTAGCATAACCCAAGTTAAATGAGAATGAATAATAGATCGCAGAACAATCTCTCAGAACAGATGCTTCAAGCAGAACTGAACTCGAACACAATGCACTCAACCAATCATATGATTGACTCTATAAAGGAGGTAGAGAATATGGACAACGAAGCGCATAATGCAAGCCACAGTGCAAAGAGGTTTTTAAGGTGGTTCGATCTCAACCTTGAGATCTACGTCCACCTCTCACTCAACCTGAGTGAGGCTTCTCTTGCTCAAGCAAGAACGTGGAGAACACTCTAACACAACTGTTGATCCACAACTTTGGGGAAGAATCCCTACAAACCACTGAGCAATCACAGTTTGCTATCCAAGGAACAAATCCTCGCCCGCTGAGCAATCACAGGTTGATGTCCGAGGAACAAATCCTCGCCTACTGAGCAACATAGCTTCCTCCACTACCTAACAGCTTGAAGAATGATTAAAAGAGAAAATGAAAATTACAAAATAAAACAGCGACATAACTTCAAGAAAATGTAGCTCGGATGAGCAGAAGACTCTAGATCTGATCTAGAAGTCGGAACCTCGACAGCTCTTCAAGAAATATTTAGATCTCCACTACCCTATTTTCCTTTTCCTTCTTTCTCTTCTCACAATCACCCACTCTGACCTTCTCCTCTATTCTCTACTCTCTCCTCTCTAACTCTTTAGCTCGACGGCTCTCTGGCTCACTCCTCTATCACTTCTTTTTATTTTCTCCTTTTTGCTCACTCCTCTCTAGCACTCCCTTTTTACTTCTTCTTCTCACCTTGTATTGAGTCTATGCGGAGGATGCCATTTATCCAGTGAGAATGAGTCTTGTGGTCCCCACAAGATTCCCTTGGCGTGTGGAGGGAACACTCCCACCAAAAGAGTTTTTCCGGAATGTGCAATCGAGAGTCCACGTGTCAGATGAAATGAGCAGGCTTTTCTAGGTAGAAGCCATGTGGTAGATTCTTCTGATGGACCATCCACCTTGGATCACGTGCCAAGTGGATTCACTTAAGAACCCACGTGATCATCTGAGTTCTTCAAATTCATGCGCAAATGCATCGATGTGGAATTCTGGAAATGGCTCCTTTGAGCATCACTGCATCGAGGTCGTTCTTCTTCCCTAAGTGCTAGAACAAACTCATGAATCTGTATATGTATGCAAGCCAGAGCTCAAAAATCATCCAATCAGCCATAGCAATATGCTGTTTATCTTGAGTGCAGCTTCAACCAGACCCAGCAAGAAACCAGGTGCCATGTTCAACATTTTCACGTTTGAAGGCCACCAGACTGAAGTCTAAAATAGTTTCATGATCTTAATCAATCTTAATCAGAATCAATTCAGGCTTAATAAAACACCTTCTGCATTAGCTACTCCATCGACCTTTCTTTGCCCAAGCAATAGATTGTACTGCTGCATCGACCTGTCTTGGCAATAACGCATATGGGACATCTCGATGCGTCGAGGTAGAATTCTTGGTGCTTCAACTTTGCTGACTTCCAAATTGAGGTTTTGAACTGATGTGTTGAGACATGTGCTTTAGATGCGTCGAGGCAAAATTCTTCCAGGAGGGATGTGGACTGATGCATCGAGGAAGTAAGACAGCTGCGTTGATGCATGCCTTTGAAGTTGTTTTTGTGATCATCGCTGCATCGATGCAGAATTGTGGTCAACTGATTTAGCATCATTGCGTCGATCCAATGTCAATCCTGCATCGATGTCCTGATAACAATCGGAGTGCTTGATTTCTCTTCTGGTGATATCGATTGACCGAAATGATTTGTTCGGTTGATCGAACTTAGCGTAAGGGTTGATCTTGTATAGCTGACTCTACTGAATGTTTGTTGAGGATTGCTTGTATAGATTGTTGTATCTACACTTAGCCTTCACTACGCCCTTGAGCTGAAGCTGATGTTTAGCTTTACTTCATCAACTCCATCATGTTTGTCTATGTTGTCCAACCTTGTTTCAGACACACACTTCTGTGTATGATTAGATCATGATCAACGAGGCATAAAAACAATGCTACAAGATCGATGCACTGTGACTCATGATGACATTAAGTCCAATGAAGCATCAACACATATGTCATCATCATCTCGTAGTGTTTGACATCATCAAAATCACAGGGAAATACAACAATCTCCCCTTTTTGATGATGGCAACACTATGAGTCATTATGACCAATTTTGACCAAAAATCATATTGACTCATATATCAAACTATTCTCCCCCTTTGACTTCATCAAAAAGTAAGTGATAGTTTGATAAACACAGCAAAGATATTCTTCTCTAACTGTTCTCTCCCTTGACAAGAAAAAAAAAGTGTTCTCCCCCTTAAAGATGCAACGAACTCTCCCCCTTAGATATTGACTCATCAAACTCTCCCCCTTTTGACAACAAAAAAATGAGTTTGATGCTCAGATGAAAATGTGGACGTGAGCTAGTTCAACTGAAACATATTCAGACATGTAGAATTTCACATCAAAACACAGGAGTTCAGTGAGAAGATCAAAGCATATTCAATAATGTTAAGATCAAAAACTCTTCTCCCCCTTTGAGATAGAAGAGGCTCATCAGAGTCATGCATCAGAAGACAGTGCAGCCAGAATTTATAAATGAGTGACTTGAAAACTTTGCAGGGAGTTCAAGAAAATCATTGATTTAGAAGAATGACAATCTTAAACCTTAATCATGAGGCAAGCTTACAATTTTCAGACTCTTCAATTATATGAACTCTTATGATGCAGCCATTTATTTTCTGATTGGTTTAAGTATAATAAATGTAGAGTTTATCAATTAAAACTCATTGAATCATTTTGCATTCAGATTTAATATGCATAAACCAAGGCTACATGTTTAATTATAGTTTAACCTTCATTAACCTTACTCATTCAAAATCAATGACTCCCTTAGGAGTAACTAATGACAAGTATTGAGATTAAACACATTCAACATTTCTGATTTTTGTCCTTGGGTTTTAGCACTTTTTCTAACCTTTTGGTCTTACTTTCAAGTTTTTTCTTTATGCTCATAAAATTTTTAAAGAGTAGTCAAGTGTAGTCCACACCTTTTTACATAAGAGTGCACATTGTTTAGACGCCAGCACCCCTAGTTACTCAGTGAGACTAACTGTCCTACCTCATTTTGAATAAAGATAGCAGGGGTATCTCATGACATAGCTCACTTCATTTTATTGATGAAGGACCCAGTTTCTCAGTAACTCAAGCCATTGCTCTACTTTGAGCATTTATACACAGTTTTGATCATGTGCTAGCCTCGGAATTTTTTAGATAGTTTCATGTTTAAGAAGAATACTTAATCTAAGTTTCTCAACCAAGGTTGCCTTAACCTTAAATTTTCATATCTTAGAAGATTGCATAGGACACAACATGTGTGAATTGGTTGAGACCTATTAAATTCTGAATACAATCTTTTTCATGAAGGTCAATTTTCTAAACTCTTGGATTCATTAAGCTCAAACCAACAGTTTTATTTATGGGACATCATATGGTCTTATAAGAGAAGATTCTTTTGTGAGATATGCTTAAACTAATGAAATTTATGAAACCGATTTGAAATCTTCTAGGATTCAGATGAATAAGCAAGATTTGAGTGCCGGACAGTAAAGTTTAGCAAGTGGGCAACATGGTCAGAAATTTCATAGCAATAAACAGACAACTGCTTTTAGATGAGCAGATGCAAGGTGACTTCAGACAAGAACAAATTGAGCAGATGACAGATTTTTAGAGATTCAGAATGAAGCAATTTGAAACAGTTTTCTTGAAGCGTGAATCATGAAATTCAATGAAGTTCAAGAAGTATAGAAATTAGATGAAGCTATGAAGTTTTCATAGATAGGTCGACTTGGGATGAGCAAAGTGTTGACTTTGCAGACCTTCATAGAACATCATATGAACTTATATGCATTGACTCCCCCTAAATGAGTGCATGTTTTACAAATGATCTTTTTGCATTTTTTTAACATAAATGATATGCAGTCAACTTTGAAATCTATATATGCAAAAGGACAGATGCACATATGATCCAATTTTTTCAGCAGTCAAATTATGCACATGCATTTATCTGAAACTCTATATTTACAGCCCTAACAGCCTCAAATTTTTCAGCAGTCAAATTATTCTCTTCCTCAAGGTTTTTGAGTTTTTCTTCACTTTCTTTAATGTATTTTCTGAGGGTTCCAATTTCAGATTTCATGTGATCTAGTTCTGAATTGACTTTATTAATCTCTTGCAATTTCATTCGAAGTTCATCATTCTCAATTTTCAGATGTTCAGTGACTTCATTCTCAGACCAGGAGTTATTAGCATATTTTAGTTTCTTTTTCAACTTTTTGTTTTCTATTTTTTTCTTCCGATATCTTTCAGACAATTCTTCATACAAGATAAACAACTCATCAAATGAAATCTCTTCACCATCTGAATTTACCTGAGATGATGAATCATCATTTAGATCACAGTTGTGATCACTTTGGTTGGCCATCAAACATTCTTGTTCCTTTTTTTTCTTGTGAATGGCCACGCTTTTATCCCACATATCTTTGGCAGTGCTGTAGGCAGAGAAACATGGAAATATATCAGCATCAATAGCGGCTTTCATTAACTGAAAGGCTCTAGAGTTATCAACATCTTTAGATCTATGATCCTCTATCCACTTAGATTTATCTTTAGGTAATTTGTGGGGTCCATGTGAAATTCACTTGCACAAATTAGGATCAATTGATCTAACATGCCTACGCATGTTGCTAAGCCAGGAATGAAAAATTGATCTGTTAAAGATAGGTGTATGAGCCATTCTATTCAGATTAAAGCAATGACCCAGAAACTATATATGCACCGAAATTAGCAGGATCCTCTGCAGATCGTTGGATCTGATGAATCAGAGACCGCTCTGATACCAATTGTTAGGGTGCAGGAGCGAGATCTAGAGGGGGGGTTGAATAGATCTCGCTATTAAAATTCGTGCGGAATTAAAAACTTATGATGGCTCGAATTGAACTGGTGCTATACTAGGACAAACACTCAAACACTTAGTGAGTATAGCAAGAGAGTATATCAGTGAACGCGCTCCATAGCGAGTATATGCGCATGAATCGACCTCACACTAAAAAGAACAACATCCAAAGGTTCATACCGAACCACAATGAAACATATGATGATATGCTAGAATTAAACACAAGCTGACCTTGGCATGCACTGGATCATGCAAAACAAATATCAAACACTTAGCATAACCCAAGTTAAATGAGAATGAATAATAGATCACAAAACACTCTCTCAGAACAGATGCTTCAAGCAGAACTGAACTTGAACACAATGCACTCAACCAATCATATGACTGACTCTGTAAAGGAGGTAGTGAATTTGGACAATCAGGTGCACAATGCAAGCCACAGTGCAAAGAGATTTTTAAGGTGGTTCGATCTCAACCTTGAGATCTACGTCCACCCCTCACTGAACCTGAGTGAGGCTTCTCTTGCTCAAGCAAGAACGTGGAGAACACTCTAACATAACCGCTGATCCACAGCTTTGGGGAAGAATCCCTACAAACCGCTGAGCAATCACAGCTTGCTGTCCGAGGAACAAATCCTCACCCGCTGAGCAACACAGCTTGCTCCGCTGCCTAACAGCTTGAAGAAAGATTCAAAGAGAAAATAAAAAGAACAAAACAAAACAGTGACAGAACTTCAAGAGAATGTAGCTCGGATGAGTAAAAGACTCTAGATCTGATCTAGAAGTCAGAACCTCGACTGCTCTTCAAGAAATCTTTAGATCTCAGGTACCCTATTTTCCTTTTTCTTCTTTCTCTTCCCACAATCACCCACTCTGACCTTCTCCTCTATTCTCTGCTCTCTCCTCTCTAACTCTTTAGCTCGACGGCTCTCTGGATCACTCCTCTCTCACTTCTTTTTCTTTTCACCTTTTTGCTCACTCCTATCTGGCACTCCCTTTTCACTTCTTCTTCTCACCTTGTTTTGAGTCTATGCGCAAGATGCCTTTGATCCAGTGAGAATGAGTCTTGTGGTCCCCACAAGATTCCCTTGGCATGTGGAGAGAACACTCCCGCAAAAAGAGTGCTTCTGGAATGTGCAATCGAGAGTCCACGTGTCAGATGAAACGAGCAGGCTTTTCTAGGTAGCAGCGACGTGGCAGATTCTTCTGATGGGCCATCCACCTTGGATCACGTGCCAAGTGGATTAACTTAAGAACCCACGTGATCAACTGAGTTCTTCAAATTCATGTACAAATGCATCGATGCAGAATTCTAGAAATGGATCCTTTGAGCATCACTGCGTCGAGGTCTATCTTCTTCCCTGAGTGTTGGAACAAACTCATGAATCTATATATGTATGCAAGCCAGAGCTCCAAAATCATCTAATCAGCCATAGCAATATGCTGTTTATCTTGAGTGCAGCTTCAACCAGACCCAGCAAGGAACCAAGTGCCATGTTCAACATTTTCATGTTTGAAGGCCATCAGAATGAAGTCTAAAATAGTTTCATGATCTTAATCAATCTTAATCAGAATTGATTTAGGCTTAAGAAAACACCTTCTGCATTAGCTACTCCATTGACCTTTCTCTGCCCAAGCAATAGATTGTACTTCTACATCGACCTATCTTGGCAATAACGTATATGGGACATCTCGATGCGTCGAGGCAGAATTCTTGGTGCTTCAACTTTGCAGACTTCCAAATTGATGTTCTGAACTGATGTGTCGAGGCAGAATTCTTCTAGGAGGGATGTGGACTGATGCATCGAGGTAGTAAGACAGTTACGTTGAGGCATGCCTTTGAAGTTGTTTCTGTGATCATCGTTGCGTCGATGCATCCTCTCTGATACGTCAATGCAGAATTGTGGTCAGCTGATTTAGCATTGCTGCGTCGATGCAATGTCAATCCTGCATTGATATCCTGATAACAACCAGAGTGCTTGATTATCTTGATTTCTCTTCTGGTGATATCAGTTGACCGAAATGATCTGTTCGGTCGATCGAACTTAGCTTAAGGCTTGATCTTGTATAGCTGACTCTGCTGAAGGTTTGCTGAGCATTGCTTTTATAAATTGTTGTACCTGCACTGAGCCTTCACTACGGCCTTGAACTTAACATGTTGTTTAGCTTGACTTCATCAACTCCATCACGTTTGTCTATGATGTCCAACCTTGTTTCAGACACACACTTCTATATATGATTAGATCATGATCAACAAGCCATAAAAACAATGCTACAAGATCGATGCACTATGACTCATGATGACATTAAGTCCAATGAAACATCAATACATGTGTCGTCATCATCTCGTAGTGTTTGACATCATCAAAACAACAGGGAAATACAACACTAATGAATAGAGGAACAGATGGGGATGAAAAAGGGCCACGTTCAGGAATCTTCTGCGAAAGGGGCCGAATGTTTGATGGAAGTCGACTTAAATGGGCCCTAAGTCGACTTGGAAGGTCGGAAGTCAACCTAAACAGGGCTTAAGTCGACTTAAGATGTTAGAAAAGGCCAAAACTGAAGGAAACAACCTCCAGGGCTCAACGGAATCATAATCTCCAAGGCTCAAAGCTTAGGGAATGATAAAATGAGCTTGAAATCCATCCAAGGAACGCTCAAAAATATTGGATAATTCGGGACATCAAAAATGATGAATAAGAGAAATAACGTAACTTGCGGGCTAAAACGGGTGTCAACAGATGCCCCTCCTTCATGTCTATTTTGCAAGGGAGCGAGCGATAGAGGCGCGGAGGTGAAATGAAAAGGAGATGGAGTGAAAGCGATAGCGACGTGAAAAGGAGATGAAGCAGAGATGAAGTGGAGAGAACTGAAAAGTGGACATCAAGGCAAAAGACACCCAGCACAACCAACATGCGACATGAATTCTCCTAAAAACGCCGAACTAACCACCCGGAATGGATGACGCGGATGAGACATGTCTGGAGAACTAACTAAGGAAAGGAAACATGACCAAGCTCATCGGGGACACAATCCACAGACAATGAGGGGATCGGAAGAACATAACTAAAAAGCTGGAAAAGGGAAAAGTAAAATTGAGATAAAATCCAGATAGGAATCACGTTGGCCAACCAGACCAAATGGGAAGATCAGAGAAATCGTTCAAATTCAGAGTAGAATGAAGATCTCTTATCCAAGAGAACTGAAGCGTAATTAACCATTGCTGAGGAGAAACCTTGAAAGATCACGAGACGTGAGTGCTCAAAAATGACATGATGCATGCTGGGCTAAAATAAATAAATCATCAAAACGAATGTAAAGAAAGATAAAAATAGAAAGTACTCAAGGATACTATTGCTAGACCGAGCAAGACGGGGTCAAGAGTCTTCTTGCAATCACGGCGTGCGAGACAGAGTCCATCGTCCCCCACCCGACTCAAACTAACGGCTTATCCAATGATTAACTGTATGCTCCTAGATCATCATTATTTTTGTTAAAATGTAACATCAGATCCCAAAATACACGGGCAACTAGCCGGTTCTTGAGAGGCTATAATAACGTAGATACCATATAGTAATGTAATAATGAGCTGGGATAGAGAGCTATACCTTACTTACCTGCCAAGCGAAATGGCAGTCTTTTAGATTTTTAAATTTTCTGATTTTTATGAGTTTTCAAATACGACACAAACAACAAAATAAGCTGAACAAGTATAACACTATGAACATAGTGAAAATGAACTGAACATAACATAACGGATATGAACAAAACATAACAACATAACAAACACCACAAGAACAAATGACAAGCGTGTGTGGGATTTGGAAACACGGTGAGGCAAGATAGCACAATGCGGTGGGACAAGGACATGGTAGAACAAAGACACTTGGGACGACAAACCACTGGGGACAAAAGATACGGACAACACATGTGCGGGATGACAACAATGGCATGGCGACACAGTGGGATGAAAACATAGTGGGACATGGAGGGACAACAACATGGGGACAAAAACCACATTGCGGGACAAAAGATAACATAAGTGACAAAACACAATACGTGTGGGATGACATAGAGGGACAAAAGACATGTGTGACAAGGACATGGCGGGACAAAAGACATGACAAATACGCTCCTAAATCAAAGCCCAAGATCAAAATGAAGCAGAATCACCAATTTCATAATCGTGAGGCAAAGCCCTCTGATGGAAATATGATGAAACGAAAAAGCTGAGAAGGACATGAGCTTCAGAAAGATCGAGAGAGTAGATTGAAGAGGGAGAAACATATCAGAAAGATGTGGGCAGGAACCAGAGCAAATGATAAGAAGCAAGGAAACTCGAACACCTGCAACCTACACACTTGACAAACATATCATATCTGTTCTCAAAAGAACCAGAAGAATGCATGAAGAAGGGAACAAAAGACACATGTTTTTTGATTTTGACAATTTTATGATTTTTTATTTTTTATATTTTGATATTTTTGGCAATATCTGATTTTTTTAGAATTTTGAGTAATATTTGATTTTTATTGGTTTTTTTATAATATCTAATTTTTTTAGTTTTTTGAATTTTTTACAAAGCAATCTGTAGCACCCAAAGATAGGCTCAAGCTTTGGCCATGGGTCGTCATTCCTCTCCTCTCATTAAAGACTTCCCTTGAGCAGGGTGTGCATATGAGGGTATCTTGCCACAACCAACCGCCTTTAAAGAACGGTGCCCCTACTAAGGCCATACCCGGGATACCACCCAGCCTAAGAGAGAGAAGCAGAAGAAAAATTAGAGATAAGCTTTATGCAGGATGTGGATTATCAGGACTCGAATTCCTTCCATGGCACTACCCCTCAAAGATATAGTCTGTTGCGCCGGGGCTTTGTGTCATTGATTTTCGGATCCATTATATAGGCACGCATACGACCGGGCTCATAACGTCGTGCGGGGAACTGTGCTGCCACTCTTGCCATGCCTTTGATTCATAATTTTTCATTGATTCATTGATTTTTCTTAAATTTTGATAATAGCCCTTATTGGCTAGATTTCTCATGAAAGCTCACTTTTGAAAGTCAAGACTACCCCTATTTGAGACCTTTCTCGTATTACGGAGCGCCTAGGTTGGTCATCTCATCCTTCAATCTCTTGCCCCTGCACTCGGCCGAGCAGAGAAGAGAAAAGACCTTTGTGCATACCCATGGTATGGCCAAAGTAGCAACGGTATTGCCCAAGAGAGAATCGGCTATAGCTCGCCGTGAAGTGTGTGAAAAACCCATACCAAAAGGTCACCCTCAACGATTAGGGGAAGAAACTAGACTCCTAGTGTGGAGCTATCACTAGCCTAAGATGCTACAGATGCGAATTCGAAATTTTGACTAACTAAGAAAATTTCCTAAACCACTCAACCATGTTGAGGAAACAACATTATAACCATGCACAAGAGTAAATAATGGAAATGACAGCATATTCTTGCACAAAATAAAAGATACCTTGCAAATCCATGGAGCGAAAACCAGCATCGTGAAGCGATCTTGATCATCGAGCTTTGAGCAGCACGTTTGTATTCCTTGCTTGCAAGGATAAAAAGGAAATGATAACAATATTTCAAGGTTCCTCGACACGGTGGAGCGGCAGACATCATACTGGATGAAGAAGGATAAAAAGGAAGAGAGACGAGGGCTAGAACTCCCTCGTTAAGGCAAAGAGACCTTGATAACAAGGAACCAGATATAGAATAAACAGAGATCAACTGAGATCAAGACGGGCTAAAGCCTTGAAAATAGCATGAAAAAGGGCAAGAACCCCGAAAGGGTGAGGAAGAAAGAATAGAAAGACAATGATGAGATTGTGGCAACAACGAGGAAGAAGGGTGATCATCCAACGTGGTCGGAGAAGGATAATTGGTAGAATTCGACAGGGTCGGAGAATAAGGATAATGGTCATCCAATAGGGTCGGAGATGAATAATGATAGTCATCCGACAGGGTCGGAGAAGGAGAATAATGAGAGACATCCGATATGGTCGAAGAAAGATCAGAAGCAGGATCCGAAAATTCAGGAAGAGAATCAGAAGCTGTCTCGAAATCGGGTCGAAAAGAGGGCATAGGCCGAGGCCTACAATTGTAAAAGTAAGGAAAATCTGGAGAATCCAGATGAGAAGAGGAATGTGGGTTCATGGGTGATAGCCACAAACCCGTCGTTGAAAAAATCGTGCCAAAATTTAAAAATTATCGAACTCACTCACTTAAAAAAAATATTGAAATTCAATCAAAGTGGTGAATACGGGTCGATCCCACGATGAAGAAATGTTTTCAAAATAGCATGGAGGAGAATTCTTATATTTGAGAAAATCTAAACTTTGAGTGAGATTAAACTAATGAAAAAAAAATTGCATGAAAATAAACTAAGTAAAGAATATGAGAGGGTTAAGGATAGAAATTGGAAAGAGAGGGAGAAAATTAAGAAGACAATTTCATAAAAATTTGAACTTTATTGCTATGAAAGGTGACAAGTACAATGTATGTGAAAATAAAAATTACAACTTGATTGAAAATAAAAGAGTGAAAGAAGAAATTACAACCAATAGGAAGAAGTGATGACGCTGTCTCCTTGTCGTGTCGAGCCTTGGAATTTCACCCCGCCGTGGAAGTAGACGCCGCCGAGAGGACCAAAGGAAGAAAATCCGCCAAGGGGATGTGTCTAAAGAAATATGGGAAGATGGAGAGAGTTAGATGGAAGAACTTTAAAAACCAAATATATATGGTGTGTGCGTGAGTTTTTGAAAAGAGAGAGGACAGAGAGAGGAAAGGGAGGGTTACGGTTGAGAAAAAGATGAAAAACGCAGTAAAAATAGAGTGAAAATAGAGGGTGATTAGAAGAGATATAACTTAGAAACTAAAGAGATTTAGAAAAGGTGGAAGAAGAGAAAGTTGTATAGGATGAAAATAGGAAGAACATAGAGGCAAAAGATGAGAGGAAGAGGGTGAAAAAATATGGAAGAACAGGGAGTGGCGCGCGGATGAAAAGTGAAAAGCCTAAAAAACTTAACTTTTGAAAACTGATTATAACTTTAAAACGATGAAGATTTGGAAGAAGAGGTACAAGAAGAAGTTGAATAACAACTAAAAATGAGCAACTTTCATGAAGGTAGTAGGAAGAAAAAAGGATCAGAAGAGGGAGAAAACTAGGAGAGAAGATCTGTGAAAAATAGAAGATGAACAGTAAAAGTGCAGAATCGTGCCTTTGAAAATTGAGAATAAGTTGAGAACGGATGAGAATTAGAGAAAGAGGAAGAAGAGAGATTTGTAGATAATTTAAAAATGAAGACGTTTACAGAAGGAAGAAAATTTAAAGGACGAATAGAAGTGCATGAAAATAAGCTTTGAAAATGGCTAGAAAACTAATTGGCGAACTTCCTCCCTCGGTTGCCCACGGCGGCCTTATATAGTGTTCAGAGACTCTCACGGCTGTGGCTTTGAGATTAGCACGAAATCTGACTTTTCAGTATAGAAGATCAATCAAAGGAGGTAACGTGCCATGGATAGAGTCCTCCTTTCCTGAAACAAGCGAAGATGGACCCAAAATATAGAAGATAACCATGATCGGGAGGAGCCTCTATGCGCTTCAAAGTCTGATGAAAATGGCGACCGGGCATCGGGCGCAATTTAAAAAAGCGTCTGCGCAAGCGATCACACATTCTTTTTTCCTTATTTAACATTTTCCTATTTTTCATAAATCCAGAAAATAGTGACTTTTTACAAAGTCACTAATTCTTTTTTTCATTTTCCTCGATTTTCTCTAATTTTTCACATAATTGAATGAGCGCCTGCGCGAGCGGTCGCTATTTCTTTTCCCATAGAATCTGTGCCTGCTTGAACGGTCGCTATTTCTTTGTATTTTCCATCTTTTCTTCTTTTTCTAAATTCATAAAATGAATAGGCGCCTTCATACGCAGTTGCTAATTCTTCTTTTCATTTTCTTTTCTTTTTTTGTAAAGTAAATTCACGCCCTTTCGATCAGTCGCTAATTCTTATTTTTCATAAATATTTTTCAAACTGGCATCTGACCATCCGATCGCTATTTCTTGAAAATTCAAAAAATTCAAAATATCAATATATTTCATCCAGAATGACTTTAAAATATTTGTGTAACTTCTTGAATATTTCTCACGTGATCATTTTGGCTAAAAAACATGATAAAATACATGCGGACTCAAATAATGGTGAGAATGAGATTAACTGCTCATGTAGCACAACATTATTCATTTAATGCATAAAGATGATGAATGTGATGTAAATTATGATATAACTTACTCATTGCTAGTCCCTTAGCAATGTAAATAAATTAAAATTCAAGACTAACAAGAGTTTGTAAAATCCATACTTTCATATCTAGCTCTTCCTTCATAGAATTAACCAAAGATTAGGAATCTGGAATCATTAATGCACACTAGCCTTATGTAGGAAATTTAATGTACATGATCAAGAATTCAAATCAAAGCTCAATAGCACTTGTGCATGTGTAACTACCAAATCCACAGCATAGACAATTGCGTCTCCCATTTACTATTCCAAGCAAATATCTTTTGTAATGCCCCTGATTTTTTTCGGATATTTTTCAGATCATTTTAGTGGGTCTCGGAGTGTATTTTGTGCTTTACACGTGTTTTTCCCTGATGTGCCTTCGGAATTCTATGCAAGGCGAACCGTGGCGTTCTCCGACTCCGGGATAGTACCACTGTGTTGTGTTCCTTCCGAGGATCGCGGAGGTAATTTTTCATAATTTTTTGAATTTCTGTAATTTTTGGATTTTTCTATATATACTAACCCTTTTTCTCTCTCCCCCTCTCATTCTCCGTCAGCGTGACCCTAGCTAGTCACTTACTTTGTGGTTATTTGTGCGGTGTTCGTGCCTCTGGTTGGCGCTACCACGTCAGGCAGTTCACCTGCGGTGCGGTGTAAGTCGTCAGGGGACGCTACCGATTGTGCTTCTAGTGGGAGGTACTCCTGTCGAGTCGGGAGTGACAGACCGTCAGCTTTAGTGACTTCGACCTTCGTGTTTTGGTCGTGTTGACCATTGAGTTTTGGTTGTTTTGCGGTGGCGCGTGCGTTGGTTTTCGTGCAGTGAGACTAGTGCTAATAGCTTTACTGAGATTGCGTCTTGTTGTGCGGTACTCGCGACCGGACGGTCGGGGTTGCACCTTGGACAGCGTGTCCAGGTTGGCCGTGTCCTGGGAGACAGGCCTCTACGGCGGGGTTGCCGTGGATTTTTACTTCGGTAAGTGGTGCTAGTGTGGTCCGGTTCCCGACTGTGAGATCGGGACTTCTCTTTCTGCTTGACCGGTACAGTAGGAGTAGCTGTAGTGCCGAGTTTCGACCGACCACCGGGTTTACTGTTCCTGCTATTACTGTTGCTCTTGTAGTTACAGCTTTCCGTGCTGTCGTCCTTCTCAGTTGGGGTTCCGCGGGATCCCTACTGGGCCAGTGACAGGAGGCTCACACCTACTTTTCAGGTGTGACGGTTCATCCTCGAGGTTCGAGGTTGCGGTTCAGAGGTTCTTAGTTGCTAGCTCACCGGGTTGAGTGTTTACTCGGCATGTGGTACGCTTTACTGCTTTATACTGTACTTTCTGTTAGACTGGACTCTGTTATAGTTGTTTATTTATTTCTGTTAATTGTTGAATTGTCCTGCTTTATTTCTTATTTCTTTGTGCCTCCACACTCCTTTTAGCCCTTTCGAGCCCTCCTGGCTCATGGGCGGCGGTTCGAGTCTCGGGTTACGGGGTCTCTCCCGGTAATCGGATTCTCGGGTCGTTACATCTTTCAACCCTACACCTCTTAGATCAGAGCATTAAGTATACTAGCTTTTGGTCTGTCTTATTAATTTGTCGCTTTGTGATCTTTTTACACACATAATGCTGCACTACCCTTCACTGTTTAACATGAACCTCGACTCTTGCCTTAGGAGAAGTAGGCCCAATTTTACAGATCAAGGTTCCCTTTTCCTTTTGACGTGAACCTCAACACGTCTTAGGTGAAGTCGGCCCGGTTACTAAGAATTGGGACATGTTTCATGGTGTTCTTTTCTTCCTTTTTTTTCAATGTACCTTTTGCACTAATTTAACAAATAACTTGGCAGAAAGCTTGAAAATATCTCTTTCTTAAGAAGTGCAGAGTATCATACACCATACCCAAAATAACAGAGGGCTTGTCCTGCTTGTTTCATTAGTGTACAGAGTGAATTTTATTTTTTATAAAGTGCTAAGAAACTTTATAGAGATTTTTATATCAGTTTTCCATGGCTAGATCAAATAAATTCTTCCATCATCCGTCTCTCTAGCTTCTTCTATTCCAGAATCACTTTCAATAAAAGCATGAATTAATAAAAACTCATTTTGGGGATTTCATCTTTTCATTATGCAGAACAATGATTATACACGAATTCTTATCAGGTTGTATTACATACATAAAAATTTTCTCTCGCCCCCTAACTTGAATGACATTGTCCTAATAACCAAATAGGAACCTCTCATATTCGAGCCCGACTTGACAGAATATTTTACAATGCTAACTGGTTAAACTTTCCCTCTAATATGACTATTAAGCATTTGATTAGAGGTCCTTCTGATCATGCGCCTCTTCTCATGGATATGCAACCTGTGCAAGCTGCTCCTGGTAGATTTATATATCAGCATGTGGCATACACATCCTGATTTTTTGGAATTTGTCAAAGAACAATGGAATAATCATGAGCAGATATATCATCCCTTTTACTCATTACAAGAGAAACTCAAGCACCTTAAGGCTGCT
The DNA here is from genome assembly GCA_022559845.1 of Amorphophallus konjac. NCBI lineage: Eukaryota > Viridiplantae > Streptophyta > Magnoliopsida > Alismatales > Araceae > Amorphophallus > Amorphophallus konjac. Next base: position 175,031,300 of record CM040128.1, on the reverse strand, counting down.
TTGAAAACCTGGAATAAAGATGTTTTTGGTGACATCCATCAAGCCAAGAAAAATGCTGAAATGCAGTTACTTCAAGCTCAAGATAATTTTGATGATAATCCTTCTATAGATAACAGAATGAAACTAAACAAAGCTAATGCTGAGTTGAGACTTGCATTACATCGAGAAGAAATCTTTTGGTTTCAAAAATCTCGTATTCAGTGGCTTTCATATGGAGATCAGAATACCCAATTCTTCCACCATCACACCAAAATCAGAAGGCAGAGAAATTACATTTATAAGCTGAAAATAGATGGCAATTGGGTTGAAGATCAGGCTATTTTATTAACTGGTGCAACTGATTTTTTTAAAAATCTCCTCTCATCTGAAGAACATAATATTGATGCTCAGCTCTTATCAGTTATTCCTAGTCTCATTACTGGAAATCAGAACACAGTTCTCTGTGCTATTCCATCTGCAGAAGAAATCAAAAGAAATGTTTTTTCACTTCCTGGCAATAGCTCTCCTGGTCCTGATGGGTACACTGGTAACTTTTTTACTCACTGTTGGGATATAGTAGGAAATGATGTGATAACTGCTGCTCAAAGTTTTTTTCAAGGATGGGGACTTCCAAAGGGAGTCACATCTACCATTCTATGTTTGATACCTAAGGTTAAAAACCCAGCTTCCTTTGTGGACTTCAGGCCTATTAGCTTATGCAACTTCATATACAAAATTATGTCCAAAACAATTTGTGACAGATTGCGTAATATTCTTCCTGCTATTATTTCTGAACCGCAAAGTGGCTTTATCAGTGGCCGAGCTATTTCTGATAACTTCCTGCTTGCTAAGGACTTATTCATGGAATTAGACAGGCCGGTCAGAGGTCATAATATTCTGATCAAGCTAGACATGGCTAAAGCCTACGACCGAATTGAGTGGGACTTTATCTTCAATGTTATGAGGAAATTTGGATTTTCTAATAGATTCATTTCTCTTATTGCTCAACTCTTAATGAATTGCTGGTACACTGTTGCATTTAATGGTCAGCTGCATGGATTTTTCAAATCTACTCGAGGGGTGAGACAGGGTGATCCACTAGCCCCTGCCCTCTTCATATTAGCTGAAGAAGTTTTGAGCAGAGGTCTTAGTCATTTATTCAATTCTGGACAGTGCCAACATTATCATCTGCCTAGACAGGTTATGCCTATCTCTCATATTCTTTATGCATATGACTCAATTATATTCATGAATGGCAGTATATCCTCCATTAAACATTTGCTCAAACTATTGGGAAGGTATGAAAGAACTTCAGGTCAGAATATCAATATTCATAAAAGTTCTTTCATAGTTTCAAAGCACATGCCAAATCATGTCATTGATAGAATCCATCAGCTTACAGGATATCAGCACAGAATTGGAAGTACTAACTACTTAGGAATTCCTCTTTTTAAAGGGAGAATCAAAACATCTCATTACAAGTTTTTACTCGACAAAATCAATGCAAAATTAACTGGATGGCAAAGTAAATTTCTCTCACAGGCTGGAAGACTGACATTAATTAAATCAGTTTTATCCTCCATCCCCATATACACAGCCAGTGCCACTACTATTCCATATTCAATTCACAAGCAAATTGATACAATTTGTGCCAATTTTTTGTGGCAAGGACTTGATACTGCCCACAGAAAACATTGGGTTTCATGGGAAAAAGTATGTAAACCTTTATCTGCAGGTGGTCTGGGCATTCACAAATTGGGGGATATTCAACTATGTTCCTATGTTAAATAGCTATGGAGTTCTTTACACAGTAACTCATTATGGGCAAAGTTTGTTAGCAGTAAATACATTCAAGGGAAGCATATCTCAGACTGTAAAACTCCTTTCCCAGCAGGCATTAAAAGTCGAGATTTTGAAAAAGCCAAGGTGATCCTCCTGGCAGGTATGCATAAAGTTATTTTTAATGGTGAAAATACCAATTTTTTCAAAGACACCTGGTATAAGGACAAACCTCTGCTGGATCATTCATCCTACCAGAATAATGCTTGGTCTGAAAACTGTACTGTCCAATCTGTATTGGCTGATCACCATCATCCGGCCTGCAATGAGATTACTGATCACAATATGAGGACTGATCTATATAGTTATACTATTCAAGAAGGGGATGATATTCCAATATGGACTTTTACAAGTTCAGGCAAATTTAGCATAAAGTCTACTTATGATTATATCAAAGGGCAGGTGATTGCTGTCCCTACTACTAAAATTTGGTATCAAAAATTTCCTCCCCGTGCTTCATTTTTCTACTGGAAACTTCTCAATCATGCTGTGCTCGTGGACAGTTGGATCCAACGATATGGTATATACACTGTTTCCCGGTGTGATTGCTACTCATCTTCCCATGCTATTGAAGACATTGATCACCTTTTTATTGATAGTGAACTACCCAATTATTTGTGGAACAAATTTGGTCCTTTAATTGCTAATCCCCATCTGGAATTCAATTCCATTTACTATCGGCTCCACAGCATACTCAATGAATCCTCTGTTCACAGCCCACAAGGTTTTCTTTCTCTGCAAATATCAATGATGATTGTGTGGGAAATCTGGAAATATAGATGCCGCATCAGATATGAAGGAATCAGAACTAAATATATTCGGATAGCTGAACATATACATAATGACATTGTCCAAAATTTGAAACAAATTACTTTCAAATGTGGTGTTGGTAACCCACTAAGAAGCATTCTCCAATCAATGGGTATATCCATCAATCATAAAAGATTATCTTGCATCACAGTTTGTTGGATTGCTCCCAGAACAGGATTTGCTCTTAATGTTGATGGTGCAAGTAAAAGCAATCCAGGAATGTCTGGGGGAGGTGGATGTTTCAGAAATGCTCAAGGGAACATGCTATTGGGTTTCTCTCATTATTATGGACATGGGTCCAACATGATTGCAGAAGGAAGGGCCCTTCTTGATGGCTTAAGATTGGCTCATTTACATAATATACCGGTCTCCATTATCTACACTAATTCACTTGACTTAATTACTCTTCTTCAGCAAAATAGAAGCCCACCTTGGTCCTTTCTTCCATGGTGGAGAAAACAACAGTATTTTTTCAGACTGCAACAAGCTCCTATTGTGCATACATACAGGGAAGCTAATCAAACCACGGATGCTCTGGCGAATTATGCTATCCTGGTGGGCTGTAATAATATCTTCTCATCTTCTAAGGAGTTGCCTCTCATGGCTAGAGGCTATATAATGGCTGATGCCTCCCACATTCCTAATGTTCGCATCCGGCGTATATAGTTACTGAATTTCCAAGGGCATGGCGAGGGCAATGTATAGACTTCAGCAGCATAAAAGAGGGAAATGTGCAGACTTCACAATGCATTGTATAGACTTCAGCAATGTACAGACTTTAGCAGCATAAGAGAGGGCAATGTACAGACTTCAGTAGCATAAGAGAGGGCAATGTACAGACTTCACAAATGCATTGTACAGACTTCAGCTGTCTATGGGAGGGTAGTGTATAGACTTTACAATGTACAGACTTCATAATGTACAGACTTCACAAACTCTGCTGAACTTCACAATGTACAGACTCTGCTGGACTTCACAATGAATGTACAGACTTCACACACACTGTACAGACTTCACATTTCACAATGTATAGACTTCAACAGTGAAAGGGAATGCAATGTATAGACTTCTCAATGCATTGTATAGACTTCACAAAGCTCCTGCACAATGTACATACTTCGCATATGGACTTCACAAACTAACTTCACAATGCCTCAGACTTGGACTTCACAAAGCTTATGCACCACAATGTACAGACTTCACACTCTGCACCGTCTTCAGCAGTGAATGTACAGACTTCACAGTATGGACTTCATACAATGTACAGACTTTAACATCTCACAAAGCTTATGTATCACAATGTACAGACTTCAGCAGCTAAAGGAAGTGCAGTGTATAGATTTCACTTTGTTCATTTTTGGAATTTGTAACAGGTTACTGTTTGTAGACTTTCATGGCTGCAAACTGTAACTGTTCAGGGGTATGCCCCGATGAGCCTGTATTCATTACAAAAATCAATAAAATTCTATGGCCACAGTGTTAGTCTGGGGGAGTGAGAACACTGTCCCCTGCTGGGGGATGGTGCACTCGACTGGACTTTAACTCTGTTGGTCAGTGCTTAAAAAAAAATGGCATTGTCCTCAATGGCATATAGAGTTGAAAGAAATAGAACAATGTAACATCGAAAAATATTGCTGAGATGGAGGGATACAACCTGGTGTGTTGGGCGAAAACTTCATCAATGGACGGCGACAGCTTCTTCTTCTTTGACCTTATCCTAACTTTTGAAACACACTTAAACAAAACATCAAATGACAAAAATAATGGGTTGCCTCGTAGAAGTGCTAACTTTTCTATCTTCAGTCAGACGCATGAAAGTTTGTAAAGATTTTATTCTGGATCATTCAAAGCAATGGACTCTTTTGACAACTGCTCACTTTCCAAGTAAGGCTTCAATCTCTGACCGTTAATAGTAAAAATGTGACTATTTTTGGGATTCAAAATTTTAATAGCACCATGGTCAAAAACTTTAACAACAATAAATAGTCCATCCCATCTGGATTTGAGTTTACCGGGGAACAAGCGCATCCTCGAATTGAAAAGCCAAACCTTTTGATTAACAAAAAAGTTTTTCTGTGAATATGCTTATCATGAAAAACTTTGGTTTTAACACTGTAAATCTTTGAATTTTCGTAGGCTTCATTTCTTAATTCCTCCAATTCATTGAGTTGTAAAGATCTTTGGGCACCAACTTGATTAAGATCGAAGTTAACTTGTTTAATGGCCTAATATGCTCTATGCTCAAGTTCTACGGGCAAGTGGCAGGCTTTTCCAAAAATGAGGTGGTAAGGTGACATGCCAATGGGAGTTTTATATGCAGTTCTGTAGGCCTATAATGTATCATCTATTCTCTTGGACCAGTCTTTCCTATCCGGCCTAACTGTCTTATGCAAAATATTTTTAATCTCCCTATTGGACACTTCAAATGGGCCACTAGTTTGGGGATGGTAGGGGGTAGCAAGCTTGTGAGTTATGCCATATTTACGAAGCAAAGCTCGGAATTGAGAATTCATAAAATGAGAACCCTCATCACTAATGATAGCTCTAGGACAACCAAATCGGGAAAATATGTTCTTCTTTACAAATTTTATCACCACCTTATGGTCATTGGTCCTAGTAGCCACAACTTCAATCCATTTTGAAACATAGTCCACCGCCACCAAAATATATTCATTGCCAAATGAAGGTGGAAATGGTCCCATAAAATCTATTCCCCTAACATCAAAAATCTCTACTACTAGAATGAGATTAAGTGGCATCATATCTCTTTTTGAATTGTTACCCACTGCTTGACATCTCAAACATATTTTTGAAAATTCATACGCATCCTTAAACAATGTGGGCCAATAAAATCTACTTTGTAAAACTTTAGCCGCAATTTTTTTTCCAGAGAAATGTCCCCCACAAGCGAGATTATGACAGAAGTTCGAGACAGAGTGTTGCTCCTCCTCGGGGATACATCTTCTTATAATCTGATCTGGACCCATGTGAAATAGCTCCTGGTCCTCCTAAAAATAGTGCTTAACATTTGCAAAGAATTAATCCTTCTCTTGCATCGTCCACCCTCCTAGAATTTGTCCTACCGCCAGGTAATTGACAATGTGAGCGTACCAAGGAGTTGTGTGAGAGATAGAAAGAATTTGTTGGTCAGGAAAGGAATCTGACATAAGAGCACTTTCAGGTATCACTATCCTGGATAGATGATCAGCTACCACATTTGCTTACCCCTTCTTATCTTGTATCTCCAAATCAAATTCTTGCAACAATAGAATCCATCGAATGAGACGGGGTTTAGCTTCCTTCTTGGAAAGGAGACACTTCAAAGCGGAGTGATCCGAATAAACAATAACTTTAGCCCCTAATAGATATGAACAAAAATTTTCAAGGGCAAAAATGACAGCCAAGAATTCCTTCTCCGTAGTGGTGTAATTCAATTGCGCATCAGCGAGGGTACGACTCGCATAAAAAGTCACCACGAGCTTCTTTTCAATTCTTTAACCTAGGACAGCTCCAATAGCATAGTCTGAGGCATCACACATGATTTCAAAAGAGAGCGACCAATCAGGCGATTGAAGAATCGGAGCTTGAGTGAGGGCCGCTTTCAAGGAATTAAATGCCTTAAGACAAGAATCATCAAATTGAAAGGGAGTGTCTTTGGCAAGCCATTGTGTGAGGGGCCGAGCAATGGTAGAGAAGTTTTGGATGAATCTACGGTAAAATCTAGCATGGCCAAGAAAGGATCGAATTTGTTTGACAGAAGAAGGAGGAGGAAAATTGGTAATCAAATCAACCTTAGCCTTATCAACCTCTATCCCTCTTTCTAAAAAAACATGGCCTAAAACTATTTCTTCTCTGACAATAAAATGGCTCTTCTCCCAACTTAATACAAGATAGGAGTCAATGCACCTCTTTAGCACCTGAGTTAAATTTTCTAAGCAATTCTCAAAAGAAGTACCAAACATAGAGAAATCGTCCATAAAAACTTCTAGAATTTCACCCATCATTTCAGAAAATATAGACATCATACATCGCTGAAAGGTGGCTGGGGCATTGCATAGCCCAAACGGCATTCTTCTAAAAGCAAATATGCCCTAGGGACACGTGAACGTTATTTTTTCTTGATCTTTTGGGTAAATAGCAACTTGATTGTACCTGGAATAACCATCCAAAAAGTAAAAATACTTCTGCACAGCCAGCTTCTGATGTGGCACATCCCAAGGATGACTAAGCATGTAATGAACAACCTAGGACCTAGATCCACAAGCATACAAGCACTCCAATGATTCTCACAATAGCGTCTCACTCACACGGCACACGCGGTCACCCGGCGGGGCCGGGGGATGATGGCAAGGGTCCGAGGCGGCACCCAATGAGTCTAATGGACTTAGTTGGCTTAGGCTGACCCCAAAGAGTCTAGGATTCCCAACTTAGTGGGCGGCTGGCCCGCAGGGCGGGGTTTGGGGTGGCACTCTCTCTCGGTCCGCGGTGGCACCAACAAATGAACATACAAGTACGGGCCCTCTTCTCACCGTCCGACGAGCAATCAAAGCAATACTAAACTCGCAGAAGTAAGGCTATCAAGGTTAGTATCAGAGGCTCACCTGATCGGTGTGAAGACACTGATCCCGCTCGGAGACGTGGGTGCGCCGGGAGGCGAGGGTATACACCCGATCGCCGCGGTGATGTAGCTTGACCTGAAAGTGCAAAGAGTACAACACTACGCCTCTCGCAGGAGGGGTGATCTTGGAGTGGGGATTAAGCTTATTACATCCAAAACTACCTCCACGCAGGGAGGGGCCTTCAGCCGGCCAAGCGGGGTGGGGAATTAAGCAAAGGAAACCCGACTTGCCGAACTCCGCCGGTTCTGCCAACCTGCAGGTTCGCCGGACAGTGGGGCGGTGATGATGCTGCCAAAAATTCCACAGAGCTCGGATCTTGATGAGACTTGCGCCAAAAGTTCCCCAACAAGCTGAGGATGGTGTCTGAATGTTTACAGAAGCTCTGGAACTCGGGGCTGATCGGGCCGATGACTGGAACAGGTCAGCAACTTCTGCCTCTGGCTGGTGCAGAACTGATACAGCAGGTTACAGATGGCACTGCGGACGTTCCTGAACTCAAAATGAGACGAGCCTGACAGTGACGCGATCGTGGTTGGAGTAGGTTCGAGCAGGAGTCGACGGGGCCCCAATCGGAGGTCGGAGAGGAGAATGGTGGTTGGATATGTGAGGACAGGTCAAACCTGGACCCGCAGGTGGCAGACTGCACACTCCGGCGAAGAAAATGGTAACTGATAGCTCCGGTGGCCGAATGAGGTCCTTCTTCTCGGAGATGGAAGCTAACTGGACGTAGTTCCTGTCCTCCGAAAATGGCGCCCAAACCTATCCCGAGCTGGTCGTGGTGGCTCCAGCTTTCAGCTTCAGGTCTTCTGACAGGGACAGCAGATGCAGTTGGACGAGATCTGCTCTCACGATCAGCTCCGACCTCGGAAGCCGGCAAGACCACCACCGTTGGAAAGCTAGCTTGCAGACGATTCCAGAAATGTAGGCCTTGCCACCCGAATCTTTGAGGGACGGTCGTGGCTGCCTCTGCAAGTCACTACAACTATGCTGCCTGAAACAGAGACAGAATGAGGAGAAGAAGAAGGTGTGGGGAAGGGGATGGCCAAGAGAGCAAGTGGTGGGAGGAGTGTCTAATGGCTATGGGAGGGTGATGTGGGGTGTTTAGGGGTTGTGAAGGCTAGGGAGAAGGTGGTGGGGAGGGCGAATTGGGGCTGGAGGGGGAGCTGTAGCTGCTAGAGGTGGTGGTGGGAAGGAGGGTGGCACAAGAGAGAGGGTGAGTGAGAGAGGAGGTGGGGGGCGAACTTGGCTATAGGGAGGAGGGGAATTTTGACCTAGGGTGATTATGGAGGTGGGGAGATGGAAGGGCACAGCCCTAGGGAGAGGGAAATTCAAATTTGGACTTAGGGAAGAGCCCCTTCAACCTTGGGGAGAGGAAGAGTGCTTAGGAAGTGGTGATGGGTAGGTGGTAGTTGGGTGGTGGTGCTTGGAGTGGTGGAACTTCCTTGGGACAAGGTGAGGATTAAAGAGGGGTTGTGGGAAGTTGTGGGGAGTTAATGGAGGTAGGTGGGGGTTGGAAGTGGTTGGGAGGAGGGAGGAGAGAGGAGAAGTTCGCCCCTTTCCTTAGGGAGAGAGAAGGAGAGATAGAGAGTGAGATAATGAGAGAGTAAGAGAAGAGAAAAAGATGTGGGAAATATTGCTATTCAAATGGATTCATCAAAAGTTAAGTACATGAGGAGAGATGGGCCTATATATAGGCAACCATTCTTTACATGACCAAAATGACCCTAACATTAAGACAAAATACTCAACAAGTCCTAGACTCAACCCATTAGGCCCATACTACGGTACTAAGGCCCAATTACACAAAATAAGAGAAATAGACTAGACACCATGACTCAATAAAAGAAAGTACATAAGATAAGACTCAATAAAATGAAAATACATAAGATGGGATCGTGGAAAAGGAAGATAACATGTAGAGATCACAGCTATCCCATATCAAAAGTGTGCAGGCAACCTGAGCTAGAGGGAGGGTCTTGAGATGCCCTCATCAAATCCCCCGGGGTGGGGAGAACTCGACCCCGTCGAGTATGGGTCCGCCTGGCTGTCGTAATGCTCCAGTATGTCGGTGTCCAAGCACAGCAGATCCTCCCGACTCACCCACGTATCCTCTATCGGGGGACGGTTCTTCCACCTAACCAGGTAGCGCTGATACACCTTGTGCCTAATAATGATACTCTGCTCATCCAGTATTGCCTCTACCTGCTCTCGTCGGTCTCTCAAGCTAGAATGTGGAGTCCCTCTGGGAGTGTCTCTCTCAAGGAGGGGTAAAGGCTCGAGTTCCTCACTAGGTTCCACCGCGGGGCCCTTGTAGAGGACCAGATCCGCCACATTGAAAGTAGGATGTACCCCAGAACCCTCAGGTAGGTCCAGCTCATAAGCATTACTGCCAAGTCATCTCAAAACTCGAAAGGGTCCCGAACCCCGTGCCCTCAACTTGGAGGCAGGCCCTGGAAGGAGCCGCTCCGTCCTCACCATCACCGAATCTCCCACTTGGAACTCGCAGTGGCGCCGATGAGCATCTGCCCGCCTTTTGTAAGCCTCATTGCTCTTTCCTATATGCTTGCGGATGTCATCATGCAACTCTTTGATATGCTGTGCAAAGGACTCAGCTGAGACTGACACTCTAGCATGTGGGGGAAGGGGAATAAGATTGGAAGGTTTTCTAGGCCTATAACCATGTACAACCTCAAATGGACTCTTGCCTATGGACCTATTGACAGAATCATTGTAGGAAAACTCGGCTTGAGATAAGAGGAGATCCTAATTCCCAGGGTGGTCCCCTACAAGGCAACGGAGCAAGTTCCCAAGGCTTCGGTTGACGACCTCAGTCTGGCCATCGGTCTGAGGATGGTAAGCAGTGGAGAATTTGAGGAGGGTTCCCATTAGGTGCCAAAGAGTCTTCCAGAAATAACTGGTAAATTTCACATCCCGATCAGACACAATAGTCTTAGGTAATCCATGGAGTCGGACCACCTCATCAAAGAATAGTCGGGCAACCCTAGAAGCATCGGAGGTCTTTGAACATGGGATGAAGTGGGCCATTTTAGAGAACCTATCAACCACTACAAAGATGGAATCATGTTTGCGCAAGGTCTTAGGTAGGCCAAGGATGAAGTCCATGCTCAAATCCTCCCAAGGTCGGTCTGGTATGGGTAGGGGTGTGTAAAGCCCAGTATTCTGCTTCACTTGTTTAGCTGAGGCACAAATGCGACATTGTCCCATAATGTGGGCCACATCCTTCTTGAGACTAGGCCAATGGAATTGCCTCTCAACTAACTCTATGGTCTTTTGGACCCCAAAGTGTCCAGCTAGGCCACCACTGTGTAACTCCCAAACTAAGAAGTCCCGAAGTGAAGTCCGGGGTATGCAAAGCCTAGCTCCCTTGAATAGATACCCTTCTTGAAGTATGAACCCCTCATGTTCCTTGTGGGGCTGAGTGGAAAGGGTGTTGTAGTGAGTCCCAAAGTCGGGGCAAGTTGGATATTCTCCTTTGATTCTATCAAACCCGTTCACTTCCACTTGGATGGTGGAGAGTAAGGCTACCCGCCTACTTAGCGCATCGGCAGCGCAGTTCTCACTACCCATCTTATACTTGAGGACAAAGGTGTAAGCTTGAATGTATTCTACCCATCGGGCATGGCGGGCATTGAGCTTTTGTTGGGTGTTGAGGTACTTCAAAGCCTCATGGTCCGAGAAGATCACAAACTCCTTGGGTAGGAGATAGTGCCTCCAATGCCGAAGGGATTGAACCACGGCATAAAGCTCTTTGTCATATGTGGAGTACCTAGTCCTAGCCTCACAAAGTTTCTCGCTAAAATAGGCTACCGGGTGACCCTCTTGGCTAAGAATGCCCCCAATCCCTACCCCGGATGCATCACAAGTGACTTCGAAGACTTTTGAGAAGTCGGGTAGGCAAAGGACCGGGGCTTGGGTCATTTTGTCCTTGAGCTCTAGGAAGGCTTTTGAGGCTGCCCTAGTCCACACAAAGGTGCCTTTCTTGAGGCAATCCGTGATAGGAGCGGTGATTGTGCTAAACCCACGGATGAATCTCCCATAGAAGGTAGCTAGCCCGTGAAAGCTTCGGGCCTCATGAAGGGTCTTGGGTTTGGGCCACTCAATAATAGCTTGGACCTTTTCGGGGTCCATGGATACCCCTTGGGATGAGACAATAAATCCTAGGAAGACTAGTTGATTGGTCAAGAAATGACACTTCCCGGGGTTAGCAAAGAGACTCTCCTTCCTAAGAATGGTGCACACTTGTTTGAGGTGATCGAGGTGGGCTTCCTTGGATTGGCTATATATGAGGATGTCGTCAAAGTAGACAACTAAAAAGATGCCAATGAAGGGGCGGAGGACCTCGGTCATGAGGCGCATGAAGGTGCTTGGCGCATTAGAAAGGCCAAAAGGCATAACAAGCCATTCATAGAGACCGTCCTTAGTCTTAAAGGCGGTTTTCCACTCGTCCCCGGGCCTAATGCGGACTTGATGGTAGCCACTCTTGAGGTCGATTTTGGAGAAGATGGTGGCTCCAGCTAGCATATCTAGCATATCATCTAACCGAGGGATGGGGAACCTATACTTGACCGTTATTTTATTGATGGCTCGGCTATCCACACACATGCGCCAAGTTCCGTCCTTTTTGGGTGTAAGAAGAGCCGGGACGGCACAAGGGCTTTTGCTAATTCGGAGGAAGCCCTTCTTGATGAGTTCCTCAATTTGCCTCCTGAGCTCGGCATGCTCGGTGGGGTTGAGGCGGTAGTGTGGGAGGTTGGGTAAGGTAGCTCCGGGCACAAGGTCGATGGCATGTTGCACATCGCGCATGGGTGGTAGCTTGTCCGGAAGCTCCTCGGGAAACACATCATGGAAGTCCTCCAAGAGTTGTTGAATTTCTATTGGGTGTGGGTCGGTTGGGGTGGACTCCCCGAGGCAAATAACAATGGCACACACATGTTCTCCTTGGTTGACTTCTTCCTCAAGCTCTTTCCTAGTGATGAGGTGTAGGCTCCTAGGAGGCTCATTGATGATACTAGGATTAAGACTTGATGGGGTGAGGTTTGGTGGGTTTGGAATAGGGTGAGGGGTAGGGGATCCCTCAAGGGAGGGAGATGCTTTCTTGGGAAGGGTGCGGGGTGGAGAAGGGTTGAGTTGGATTTTCTTTCCCTCATGAGTGAAGATGCAAGTGTTTGTCCTTCCAAGGAAGGTGGCATCTACATCGTAGATCCAAGGCCGCCCTAGGAGTATACTCCCAACTTCCATGGGTAGGATGTCACACCACACTTGGCCTTGATAGGATTGGAATGTGATGGGGACAAGGCAACGAGCACTAACGGGTATGGATGTGGTATCAATCCATGCTACCCGATATGGGTGTGGATGTAAGGAGGTGGTAAGGCCCAAAAGTTTGACGGTGTCAGGTGACACCACATTCACACTACTTCCATTGTCCAAGATGACCTTTCTAACATGGCTCCCTATCCGGATGTAGGTATGGAATATGGTGTTTCTTTTCCAATCATGCTCTTGGGTTTGAGTGAGGGTGCACCTAACCACTCTGAGGTGGGAGTCGGTGGATGGAGGGAGTTGTTCTTGGTTGGTCTCTATGTAGTGATTCTCATATTCCTCCTCCCATTCAAGAGAGGGTTCATATATCTCAACTTCTCCTTCAAATTCAGCTTGGGGTTGGGGGTTGGTCTCCTCTATGAGCAAGTTAGATGCTCCCTTGGTGGGGCATTAATTGGCAAAGTGTCCATACCCATAGCACCTAAAGCATTGCTGCCCATTTTGATGGTTTGGGGCCATCTTAGTGTGAGGGGGAGTGGGTGTTGAATTGGGCCTATTGGGAGTTGTGTTTAGGGGCCCACTTGTGGGGCGGGGTGGTGGAGTGCCACTAGGAGGGGTGACCCGGGTGGGAGGAGCTCCCATGGGGGTGGGAAGGAGACCTCTTTGGGGAGGTGGAGGGTTGGCCCGAGGTGCCATGGCTTTGGGGTCCATCCCCCGAGGGGGAACCATCCGTGTATACCGAGAGAATTTCTCGGCATCCCAAGCTACTTGGTAGGCTTGCTCTAGAGTGGCTACTTGACGCATGAATAACTCCTTTTTGATATGAAATTGAAGCCCATTCCTAAAGCGGGAGAGTGTGACGGCGGGGTCCTCTTGGACTCCACACTTGAGAAGGTAGTAGTGAAACATCCCAATGTATTCCATAACGGTCTTTCCCTCTTGGGTCAAGGCTTGCCACTCATCTAGGAGGTTTTGATGATAGGAGGGTGGGACATATTTGAGTTTGAGTTGGTCTTTCATGGCCCCCCATGTGGTGATGGGAGCTTCCCTCCTAACTATCCTTAATGCCTCAACATTCATCCAATGAGTCTTGGCTAATTTGGTGAGTTACATCTTTGCAAGTCGGACTCTCCTATCCTCGGTCATTGGGTACCAATCAAAATATTGGTCCATGGCTGCCTCCCAATCTAAGTAAATGCTCGGATGATGAGACCCATCAAAGGTGGGTGCATCGACTTTCACAAGTCTCATTAGTTGGTCATCCGGGTTGTCCCGGGGGGGTCTCTCATTCCTTCTAGGAGGTGGGTCCCTTTCCGGTTCGGGAGGGTGATCAAGGTTGAGCTCTCCTATGGCTGGTTCCACATGTGGAGGTGGTTCCCTCCTATCTCCTGCCCTTGGGATAGGCCTATTTTCCTCAATTTGTTCAAGCCGGGCCGTAATATCGTCAAGCCTTCCCATAATATTGGTCATGCCTTCCACAAGAAACCTCATATGGTCGGGAAGCTCATGCTCATTGTGAGCGGGATTTCCTTGGGGATAGGGATTCATAGTGTTATTGGAAGAAGATGAATTGACTTGATAATGAGTTCCACTACGAGTGGTCATGCAAAGTTGGGTGGGCTATGCAAGGGTGTGCGGATGCACCTATGAAAGACTTAGTGTGACCCAATACTAGACTTGTAAGGACAAGCCTATGACCGCTCTGATACCACTTGATGTGGCACAGTCCAAGGATGACTAAGCATGTAATGAACAACCTAGGACCTAGATCCACAAGCATACAAGCACTCCAATGATTCTCACAATAGCGTCTCACTTATACGGCACACGCGGTCACCCGGCGGGGCCGGGGGATGATGGCAAGGGTCCGAGGTGGGACCCAATGAGTCTAATGGACTTAGTTGGCTTAGGCTGACCCCAAAGAGTCTAGGATTCCCAACTTAGTGGGCGGCTGGCCCGCAGGGCGGGGTTTGGGGTGGCACTCTCTCCCGGTCCGCGGTGGCACCAACAAATGAACATACAAGTACGGGCCCTCTTCTCACCGTCCGAACAATCAAAGCAATACTAAACTCGCAGAAGTAAGGCTATCAAGGTTAGTATCAGAGGCTCACCTGATCGGTGTGAAGACACCGATCCCGCTCGGAGACGTGGGCGCGCCGGGAGGCGAGGGTATACACCCGATCGCCGCGGCGATGTAGCTTGACCTGAAAGTGCAAAGAGTACAACACTACGCCTCTCGCAGGAGGGGTGATCTTGGGGTGGGGATTAAGCTTATTACATCCAAAACTACCTCCACGCAGGGAGGGGCCTTCAGCCAGCCAAGCGGGGTGGGGAATTAAGCAAAGGAAACCCGACTTGCCGAATTCCGCCGGTTCTGCCAACCTGCAGGTTCACCGGATAGTGGGGCGGTGATGATGCTTCCAAAAATTCCACAGAGCTAGGATCTTGATGAGACTTGGGCCAAAAGTTCCCCAAGAAGCTGAGGATGGTGTCTGAATTTTTACAGAAGCTCTGGAACTCAGGGCTGATCGGGCCGGCGACTGGAATAGATCAGCAACTTCTGCCTCTGGCTGGTGCAGAAATGATACAGCAGGTTGCAGATGGCACTGCGGACGCTCCTCAACTCCAAATGAGACGAGCCTGACAGTGACGCGATCGTGGTCGGAGTAGCTTCGAGCAGGAGTCAACAGGGCTCCAATCGGAGGTCGGAGAGGAGAATGGTGGTCGGATATGTGAGGACAAGTCAAACCTGGACCCGCAGGTGGCAGACTGCACACTCCGGCGAAGAAAATGGTAACTGATAGCTCCGGTGGCCGAATGAGGTCCTTCTTCTTGGAGATGGAAGCTAACTGGACGTAGTTCCTGCCCTCCAAAAATGGCGCCCAAACCTTTTCCGAGCTGGTCGTGGTGGCTCCATATTTCAGCTTCAGATCTTCTGACAGGGACAGCAGATGCAGTTGGACGAGATCTGCTCTCACGATCAGCTCCGACCTCAGAAGATGGCGAGACCACCACCGTTGGAAAGCTAGCTCGCAGACGATTCCAGAAATGTAGGCCTTGCCACCCGAATCTTTGAGGGACGGTCATGGCTGCCTCTGCAAGTCACTGCAACTCTGCTGCCTGAAACAGAGACAGAATGAGGAGAAGAAGAAGGTGTGGGGAAGGGGATGGCCAAGAGAGCAAGTGGTGGGAGGAGTGTCTAATGGCTATGGGAGGGTGATGTGGGGTGTTTAGGGGTTGTGAAGGCTAGGGAGAAGGTGGTGGGGAGGGGGAATTGGGGCTGGAGGGGGAGCTGTAGCTGCTAGAGGTGGTGGTGGGAAGGAGGGTGGCACAAGAGAGAGGGTGAGTGAGAGAGGAGGTGGGGGGCGAACTTGGCTATAGGGAGGAGGGGAATTTCAACCTAGGGTGATTATGGAGGTGGGGAGATGGAAGGGCACAGCCCTAGGGAGAGGGAAATTCAAATTTGGACTTAGGGAAGAGCCCCTTCAACCTTGGGGAGAGGAAGGGTGCTTAGGAAGTGGTGATGGGTAGGTGGTAGTTGGGTGGTGGGGCTTGGAGTGATGGAACTTCCTTGGGACAAGGTGAGGATTAAAGAGGGGTTGTGGGAAGTTGTGGGGAGTTAATGGAGGTAGGTGGGGGATGGAAGTGGTTGGGAGGAGGGAGGAGAGAGGAGAAGTTCACCCCTTTCCTTGGGGAGAGAGAAGGAGAGATAGAGAGAGAGAGATAATGAGAGAGTAAGAGAAGAGAAAGAGATGTGGGAAATATTGCTATTCAAATGGATTCATCAAAAGTTAAGTACATGAGGAGAGATGGGCCTATATATAGGCAACCATTCTTTACATGACCAAAATGACCCTGACATTAAGACAAAAGACTCAACAAGTCCTAGACTCAACCCATTAGGCCCATACTACGGTACTAAGGCCCAATTACACAAAATAAGAGAAATAGACTAGACACCATGACTCAATAAAAGAAAGTACATAAGATAAGACTCAATAAAATGAAAATACATAAGATGGGATCGTGGAAAAGGAAGATAACATGTAGAGATCACAGCTATCCCATATCAAAAGTGTGCAGGCAACCCGAGCTAGAGGGAGGGTCTTGAGATGCCCTCATCAGCTTCTCTAGAATTTGATCCACAAACGGGAGTGGGAAATTATCTTTCTTTGTCATTGAATTCAATTTTCTATAGTCTATACATACTCTTCACCTTGTTTGTAATCTCATTGGCACTTCTTCTCCTTTCTCATTGGTAACAACCGTCAGCCTTGACTTATTAGGAACAACTTGGGTTGGGCTAACCCACTTGCTATCCGAAATGGGATATATAATCCTAGCATCCAGCCACTTTACAACATCTTTTTTCACTACCTCCTTCATGTTTGGATTCAGCCGGCGCTACATCTCTCTGCTCGGCTTGGCATTGTCCTCTAAATAGATATAATGCATGCACACATCTGGACTAATACCCTTCAAATCTGCCACTGACCAACCTATCACCCCCTTGTGCTCCTGAAGGACATCTAAAAGCTGAGACTCCTGAGCAGAAGTGAGATTGGAAGCAATGATTACGGGCAAGGTGTGGTCGGGGCCCAGATAAGTGATAAGTGCATATTTTTGTATATTTATTCATGTCACACTCATTATTTATGGGCTTAAATATAATTAATTATGGAAGTTTTTCATATTAATTTTAGTCCTACATAAAATTGAGATGTTTCAATAATTAATTAAAATATTTTACACAACATAATCTATGGGACTTGAGACATGCTTGAAATAAATAAAAAAATTGCATAATTAACTTTTGATAATATCATTAAAAAAACACTTGGCTATAATTATTTTATTTACAAAAGTCATTGTGCATGGGGAATGGCAAAGTATGTATTCATTAATAGAACTTTTCTTTTGAGGGGCCTCGGAATAATTTTTATATTTTATGTAAACCTTTTGTACAAGTTGGCATGATAAGTTGGCGAGGGCAAGGGGTGATGGCGTGTGAGCGACCGGCAACCGGCAAACAGACGTGTTGTGTAATGCCCTGGATTCTTACCGGATTCTTAGTAGGTCTTTCGGATCTTCTTCGGAGAGTTTCAGATCACTTTTGTGGGTCTTGAGTTTAGTTTAACGATCCACGTGGGTTTTTCTCTCGTACTAGTTACGGAACCCTATGGTGAGTTTATTTCTCAGTTCATCGACTCGTGGACACCGTGGTTGCGATGTTCTCGTCGAGAGGATCGTTTCGACTATTTTTGCATATTTTTTCTGAATTAGTCCATTTTTGGGCTAATTATCAAATTTTTGGAAATTAGGAAAATTTCCTAATTCCTTTTCCTTTTTCTTTCCTTCCTCTCTCCTCCCTTCTCATTTCGCCGCCGCGACCTCTCTCTCCCGTTTTCTCTCTTCTCTCGCCCTTCCGGCTCCGGCTGTAGACGGAGGAGGCTCAGGCAGGTAGAGGTGATGCCGTGGGAATGGTCGGATGCACGAAGGGGCGAGGATCGGATCGGTTTTGGCGCGATCCCGAACGGCAGATTCAAAGCCGACGGTCGAGCTCGCGACGTGGTTTTCGACGTGGTTTAATCGCTTCGGCGTACGGTTTCTTCGGTGGAGGTAGGGAGACGGATCACCTACTTCTCTGCGTTTTCCCTGCAATTTCATGTTGTTCGATGCTAGAACGGGCGAGTTTGGGCTCGTTTAGGTAAAATCGTCATTTTTGGAGTTTGTAGGGTTTGTCAGAAAACGGTGACCATTCTTAGTATAATTAGTATCAAACGAACCGTTGGGATGTCTGGATCCCATTCCCGCAAGTTTTGTCGTGATTGGTCGTCATTCGGGGCCGATAGGAGTCCAGGAACCCCGGTGACCCGATTAGGGTCGATTCGTCGAAATCGCCCCGATCTCTCGATTCGTTCATTGCATGTGGTCCTTCCGGCTTATGGAAGGCTTTTCTCATCGTCCTGTACCGATTCCCCTACGTTTTGGCGTGAATGGGGCGTGGAACGGGCTGATTCGGCCTTTTCCCTTGTTTCCCCGCCGTATCACTTTGGCCGCCGTTCCAGTGACCGCTACAGGTCTCTGGCGGCCCTACGATAGACCGCCATATCCCTTGGCATGTTGGTCAGTTCGAGGGTCGGTAAGGGTGGCGGCCCCACCTTGAGTCACCTCTTGCCTCTGGCGCCCCTATATTGGTTCGCCACAGCTTCGCTGTTTCTCGATTTTAATGTCTGTCGGTTCGTTCTAGCAGTTCTAGCTCTGACCGCCAGAGTGTTGTGGCGCGCCTTCCTTAGGTCGCCACATGTTGTTTGACCGGGTCAGAGGTCTATGTCAGTTGGCTCTAGCGGCCCAACCCTCATGCATCAGAGTCGGGTAGCGCGCCTCTATTAGGCTGCTATAGGTCCGTTTGTCTTAAGTCTATGTCTTAGGGCGGTTAGTGTGGCGGTTCATTCCTTGACCGCAGGTCCGTGTAGCGCGTCTATATTAGACTGCTACGGTGGTTTGACGGGGTATATTGTTATATCTCTGTGGCTTCAATGTACTACACGACAATCCTTTTTCCCTTCGGAGCTTTACAGCTCTTGGGAGGCTTCACGGGTTCCAAGCGGTATCGGGTCTACTCGGTTGTCCTATCAGGTGTATCCGGTATCCGAGATCTGGGTCGTCGCAGGTGGTATCAGAGCATTATTGTGTGAAGTACATGAAAATCTGAGATATATAGTATCCAGAGTCCTGAAAGTCCAGTACAGTCTTCAGCTGGCGCAGGTTTTGTGATTCTTTGTCGTTTTGTTTTTGCGATAGTTGTCATCGTGGCATGGGTCGTGTCTCCTTTCCTGTGAGACATAAACGATGTTGCCTTGTTTCGGAGATGTCAGACTTGCGTTCACTTGTGTCGTGCTCGGTCTAGAGCGTGTACTTGTGATTATGGTCTGACTATGTCCCTCTGAATTGTGCTTCTCGAGATTCGTGTTGTTTCAAGTTGTGTCTTGGGGTTGTTCTTCCCTGCTTCTCCTTTGCTAGTCCTTAAATTTTGAGGATGAAATTTCTTAAAGGAGGGGAGGATGTAATGCCCTGGATTCTTACCAGATTCTTAGTAGGTCTTTCGGATCTTCTTCGGAGAGTTTCGGATCGCTTTTGTGGGTCCAGAGTTGAGTTTTACGATCCACGTGGGTTTTTCTCTCGTACTAGTTACGAAACCCTGTGGTGAGTTTATTTCTCAGTTCATCGACTCGTGGATGCCGCAGTTGCGATGCACTCATCGAGAGGATCATTTCGACTATTTTTGCGTATTTTTCTGAATTAGTCCATTTTTGGGCTAATTATCAAATTTTCAGAAATTAGGAAAATTTCCTAAATTTTTTTCCTTTTTCTTTCCTTCCGCTCTCCTCCATTCTCATTTCGCCGCCGTGACCTCTCTCTCCCATTTTCTCTCTTCTCTCGCCCTTCCGACTCTGGCTGCAGACGGAGGAGGCTCGGGCAGGTAGAGGTGATGCCGTGGGGATGGTCGGATGCGCGAAGGGGCGAGGATCGGAACGGTTTTGGCGCGATCCCGAACGGTGGATTCAAAGTCGACGGTCGAGCTCGTGACGTGGTTTTCGGCGTGGTTTAGTCGCTTTGGCGCACGGTTTCTTTGGTGGAGGTAGGGAGACTGATCACCTACTTCTTCTCTGCGTTTTCCCTGCAATTTCGTGTTGTTCGGTGCTAGAACGGGCGAGTTTGGGCTCGTTTAGGTAAAACCGTCATTTTTGGAGTTTGTAGGGTTCGCCGGAAAATGGCAACCATTCTTAGTATAATTTGTATCAAATGAACCGCTGGGATGTCTGGATCCCATTCCCCCAAGTTTTGTCGTGATTGGTCGTCATTCGGGGCCGGTAGGAGTCTAGGAACCCCGGTGACCCGATTAGGGTCGATTCATCGAAATCGACCCGATCTCTCGATTCGTCCGATGCATGTGGTCCTTCCGGCTTGTGGAAGGCTTTTCTCATCGTCATGTACCGATTCCCCTGCATTTCGGCGTGAATGGGGCGTGGAACGGGCTGATTCGGCCTTTTCCCTTGTTTTCTCGCCGTATCACTTTGGCGGCTGTTCCAGTGACCGCTACAGGTCTCTGGCAGCCCTACGATAGACCGACATATCCCTTGGCGTGTCGGTCAGTTCGACGGTCAGTAAGAATGGCGGCCCCACCTTGGACCGCCTATTGCCTCTGGCGCCCCTATATTGGTGCGCAACTGCTTCGCTGTTTCTTGATATTAATGTCTGTCGGTTCATTCTGGCGGTTCTAGCTCTGCCCGCCAAGGGTTGTGGTGCACCTTCCATCGGCCACCACATGTTGTATGACCAGGTCAGAGGTCTATGTCGGTTGGCTCTAGTGGCCCAACCCTCATGCGTCAGAGTTGGGTAGCTCGCCTCTATTAGGCCGCTACATGTCCGTTTGTCTTAGGTCTATGTCTTAGGGCGGTTAGTGTGGAGGTTCATTCCTTGACCGCCAGGTCCGTGTAGCGCATCTATATTAGACCGCTACAGTGGTTTGACGGGGTAAGTCGGTTTGGGGTCAACTGTGTCTAGCGGCCTATTCCTTGACTGCCACGGTGCCCTGGCGGCCCAACCCTTGACCGCCAGAGTCCTTAGTACCTCCGTGAGTGCGGCGACTTCTTCCTTGACTACTTATGCCGTTAAGCGGTCG
Source organism: Amorphophallus konjac (assembly GCA_022559845.1). Classification (NCBI taxonomy): domain Eukaryota; kingdom Viridiplantae; phylum Streptophyta; class Magnoliopsida; order Alismatales; family Araceae; genus Amorphophallus; species Amorphophallus konjac. The sequence goes on along the minus strand of CM040128.1, from coordinate 175,010,084 downwards.
AGGGATAGATCGCTCGTCTCCCAGAGGTTGGTTTACCGGTGTTTTGATTTCCGATATGTCTTGGCTTGACCTTGTGATCTGCCCACTGTCCCGTGGATGTCTCTTGACATCCTATGAGGGCTAAGACTACATTAGAAGGTAGCCATGAGTTTTCTTGCTTGAAGTAGGATTCTTTTTCCTACTATAGAGTAGTCATTATCTGGTTCCGGTCAACCCAGGGTGGCCTAGTGGTTGACAGGTAACCTTGTGTGTGTCTCGACAGTTTCGTCCAGTCCGAGATAGGGTTCTGGATGCCTCGAGGTGTCATCTTACCTCAATTTACGTGTCCAGATGTGATGATGGTCTTGTTAATCCCTCAGGTCTCCGTGTGTCATTTTCTACGGTCGTTTCCTCTAGCTTAGGATTAGACCGATTGGCGGCTTGTTCCGCTTTGTACGATGATCTTGACTCCGAGTCGTGAGACTCAAGGATCGTTGTGTTTTCAGGTCTTGTTGCCCTGTCTTGAGTCCGGTGGTAGTCTGGTATGCTACCTCGTGTCCTGTGCTTCATAGTACGTATGACAGTGCTTCTTTGCCTGTCTGTACTACAACACTCTTGTTTCAGAGTTCTGTGTTTAGTGAGCCTCCACTAGTCGTAGCATGTCGACATGTTCCAGTGTTGGCCCACCTAGGAGTGGTGGTACGACAGTTCCCGAGATATGGTTTTTAGGCTAGTTTCCGTGGGCTCCCTTGTCTTGCAGTAGCGTCCTGCCCGGGGAGAAAATTTGCTAGAGGCCTGGCTCAAGGCATTGAGCTTGTGTGTTGACACGTGGTCAGGGGCTTGGACTGATGCCGACGGGCGTTACCCTGTCTAGTCACTCGTTACTGTAGTTCCTGTTCTGTTTAGATAGTGTCGTAGTCTCTGTCGTGCTTCAAGCGGTAGTGTAGATGAGACACGTGTAGGCGCAGCATAAGACGTTAGTGGACGCAGCTGACTGTTCTTCTAGTGAGGAGGTGCTTCCGTCACGTGACACGTGGCTCTCGCGTTTCTCTAGCATCGTGACCTCTCCGGGTTAGCCTTCTTGTGGTTTTACCCGAGGTCAGTGTTGTGCCATGTGCACGACGTTCTAGTCATGTGTGTGTGTGGTCGTGTCTAGAAGAGTGTGCATGGCAATCGAGTCGTGTATGCTTTAGGGCGTCTGAGTCTGTCTAGGTCCTTTCTAGGCTTTTTCCTGTCTTTGTAGGCCCGACAGATCGACAACTCCTGACCTTGTCAGATCAGAGTTCACCTTCCTATTGTTGTCTAGAGTAGTTTGGGGGGGTGAGGTTAGTTCGGCAGCCGTGTTTTCATTCAGGTACGGCTTCTTTTCCCTTTTCTTTTAGCTGCTCTACTCCTTCCGTTCCGGATTTCTTTTACAGCTTTGTAGTTTAGTTTTCCTACTTTACTACTCCTACTGTTTACCTGCTATTTTGGCATGTTACTACGTTGTTTTTCGGTGGGGATCCGCATGACCCCTATTGGGCCAGTGACACGAGGCTTACCCCTACTTTTCAGGTGGGTGGCGTCTTCTGCTTCCGCGGTTCCTGGTGTGGCGAGTTCGTAGTTGCCAGCGGTACCTGCGTCGGGCTTCCCCCGACCTCAGTGTACGTCCTTCTTTTCTGTGGACTATACTGCTTGTCTTTCCTTTGGACTGGACTCTGGTATAATTGTTAATTTGTAACTGTTAATTAAAAAGTAATTTTATTTCTGCTACTTTAGCAAACCGATCTAATGAAATTTAATTGCTTACTGTTATATCTCTGTGGCTTCAATGTACTACACAACAATCCTTTTTTCCCTTCGGAGCTTTACAGCTCTTGGGAGGCTTCACGGGTTCCAAGCGGTATCGGGACTACTCGGTAGTCCTATCGGGTGTATCCGGTATCCGAGATCCGGGTCGTCACATGCTGGTCCCATGCCAGCATGGGCATCATGGAGGGACATCAATGCAGAAACAGTGCTGAGCACTGTTGTGTTGGCAGGCGGACATCAAAGCATGAGAGGGTGTGAGAGGGACAGTAGCCCATGTGGCCTCTTCTTCCCCCTACAAGACCCTCCCCTCTTGCCTCTCTCCCGTTGGTCTGAGCCTCTCTCTCTTTCTGCCTTCGCCCCATCCCCAGCTCTCTCCCACTCTTTCTCTACATAGCATCCCCGTCACCTCCCTTTCCACCCCTCGCATCCACGTCTCTCCCTCTCTCTCTTTCTCTCTCCAAGACACGCCGTAACCGTCGCGAGCTACCCCTCTCCTTCACCCTCTCTCTCCCCGCTGGTCTCCCTCCTTCTCTACCCATCGCACCATCCCCCTCTGCCGGCCACTCCTCTCCTCTCTCACCTACACACACACTGGACGACTTCTGAAACTTCCCCCCCTCCGGTTGCTCCTCTCACCTCCTCTCTCTCTCTCTCTAAATAGCGTCGCGGCAGACCTCCCCTCTCTCTCCCTTTCTCTCTGCTAACCACCCCATCCTCCTCTACCAACGTCTCCCTCTTCCCTCTCTCTAACCCACAGCCACCGGCCGAACTCCTCTCTCCCTCTCCTTACACCGTGGCAACCCTCTCCACATCACCCTCTCTCTCTCTCTCTCTCTCTCTCTCTCTCTCTCTCTCTCTCTCTCTCTCTCTCTCTCTCACCACCAGCCGTAGCCTTCCCCCTCTCTCCCTTTCTATCTTCATCCAAGCCACAGTCTGTAACCATCGTCCGCGTCATCTCCCCTTCGTGCCCTCCTCTGCCGTTCACGACTGTCCTCCACCTTCTCCTCCAGCCGCGCGGCCATCATCTTCTGCACACACCTACGCCCACTCCCTCTTTCCCTTCACACACTCACTCCACCTCTCTTTTCCTCTCTCTCCACCCCGTTGCACCACCACCGACGGTGACCCCCTGCCACCGCGATCTCCACCGAGCACCCTGTGACATGCACGTCGACCCCCCCATGGCATGCACATCGCCCACCTCTCACCACCGCCTACATCCTCTCTCCCTTCTCACAAGCTCTCTCTCTCTCTCTCTCTCTCCCTGCTAAGCACCGGACCACCCCTCTCCCCCAGTAACACCGGTGCCGCTGGCGCCCTGTCCCTCTCCATGCACACTCGCCGGTGTCCACCTATACATCTCCCACACATGCTGCAAGCCCCCCTCTCCACCGCCCGCCGCCACCGCGTCGCACAGTCACCCTCACACTGGCTGCACCTCATCTTCTCCCTTCACCTTTCTCTTCTCTCCCACGCAGCCCTCCCTCATGCTCTTCACTACACACCGCCGCGGCAGGGCCGCCCAGCCCTCACTCCCCTCCTCGCCGGCCTCGTCCCATCTCTCATGCCACACCGGTTAACACCTTCCCCCCTCCGTCTCTCCTCTTCCTCTTCCTTCTCACCACCATCCGTCGCCCTCTCTCATTCCCTCTCTACCATCTCACCCTCTCACACACTCTCTTTCCCTCTCTAACACTCATGCAAACGCCCACCACGGCCGGTCTCCCACTCGCTCTTCACACCTCCGCCAACGAACCCCCTGGCCGAGCCCCTCGTCTCTCTCTACACATACCACCGCTACCGTCCGATGTTGACCCTCCTCATATCCCACGGCAGCGGTGGCCACACCTTCATATCACCGGTCTCACTCTCCCTCTCCTGCTCTTGCCCCTCTCACCTCTCTCTTCCTCTCACAGCCCACTGCGTCGACTTCACCTCACGGCCACCTCCACCACATGCATGCAACGCCTCCACCGTTCTCACCCTATCTCCCTCTCTCACTCTCTCCACACAACCCAGCCTCTCCCATATCTCTGCTCCTCCTCTCTATCTAAACTTCGCACGCAGCCACCTCCGCTCCCTCCTCACTGCATGAACCGGTGCCCCCCCCCCTCTTCAATGCACCACACCTCACACTCCTCCCTCTGGTTTCACCACCTCAAGCCCACCACCCTCCAAGGCCCACGCACGTGGACTCCCTCATGTGACTACCCCTTCCCACGCTGTGTCGACCCCCCCACAGCACCATAGTACCCACCACAGCTCTCCCATTCACACACGCATATCCTCTTCACGTGGGCGGCCCTTCATACAGCGGAGAAATGAGAGAGGGAGACATGGCACATGGCTACAAGAAAATAGGCTTTTAGGGGCATTTGAGAAATGCCCCAAAAAATAGAGATAAATGTTCTAAAAACCTTTAGGGGCATTTTGATTAGTTTTAGGGGCAATTGAAAATGTGCCCCTATTGGCTCGGTCCCTAAAGGTTTTTGGGACACTTTTTGAAAAATGCCCTTAATATTATCATTAGAGGCACTAAAAAACTGCCTCTAGATATTCTAATAGGGGCAATTTTGATGACCAAATGTCTCTAATGAGCATGTTTTAGGGGCAATTTCTCATTCAAACTACCTCAAATAACATATTTTAAAGATAGTCTTATTAAAATCACCTTAAAATAATCACTTGAAATAATGTGTTTTAAGAGCATTTTATTCCACAAAGTGCCCCAAACAACTAATGTGTAGAGACTCCAGTTTCTAAATATAGCGCCAAAATAAACATCCAAAATGTAAAAATTAAAGTCAACATTCCTAACATGCAATCAATACACAAATCCTATTTTTTTTAATTCATTGGCATACACAAACACCCACCATTATACAACACACGTGTATATCAATTGTCTGCCTTTTAACATAAACATAAGTAGGACATGATACTCACTGATAAAAGTAATGTCTTAACAGAGATATATTATAAAATAAAATCATTAAAATATCTTAATTACAAAAGACATAACATCCATGACTTTGAAATACAACTCAGACCGTGGGGGCTTAATTTTTCACTCCGTGACTAAAATGTAAAAAATAATTTCTCCTTGGTGCTCTTTAGGTACAAACATTTTCTTGCTAGTGGACAAATAGTAAGGGAATTCAGTTAGCTGGACAATTTGACATGCGATCATGGCACTTGCATTCTTCTCTACCAATGCATTACAATCTACATTCTTGTTCGGATGCCACTGCAGAGCAAGCTTCTTGTAAGCACGTTTAATTTCAGCGATGGAGGTAATCCTTGAGATGCCCAATATCATGTACCAATCCTTGAGCTTACTTAATTTTAATACTTTTTCAATCCTCATCAATGTTTCTCAAACACTCATGTTCTGCAAATTTAAATATATCAAGAATTTATGAGCTTGTCAATCACGGCTGCTAATATGAAAGTCAAAATAATAAAAAAGAATATGTTGCTTTACTTTTTACAACCAAAAATAATGTTTCCTATCAAATGGCACCTTGTAGAAGTCAATTTTATTTTTCCAAAGTATGATGAATGCATACATATAAGAAAGAAAAAACTTGAATTGCCAGAAACCTTGTAGAAGTCAATTTTATTTTCCCAAGGTATGATGATGCATGTGTAATATAACCTCTTTTTCACCACTTTAGAGCACCATTAAAAGTCTGGAATCATCTAACCCTCTACAAGAAACCTCCCATAAATTTCATGTGCCATAAGTTTCCATGTTTGACTGAGTTATAATCAGTGATATCAATGTACAGGGAAAAAAAGACTCCATATTTTATTCAATTTGATAACAAAAGAGAAAGAAAGAGCAAATCAGATTAGAATTCACATACACACACACAAAGCTTTGGGTGGATAACAAAGGATTGAATAGAACAAATGGATAAAATACAAGAGACCATCACTCACGCAAATAATATCAGTAATATTTTCAATAAGTGACTTCAGAATAAAAATACAAAAGAGAAAGAGGGAGCAAATCAGATTAGAATTAACACACGCACACACACACAAAGCTTTGGGTGGATAATAGAGGATTGAATAGAACAAATGGATAAAATACAAGCTCCTCTTTTGAATATAAGGGCAATATCTAGATACATATACAAGTGCACAGGATGACTCCCATAACAAGTGAAAAAAAGGCTCCTTAATACTAATGAGAATTTTTCAAGAGCAATGACTAACATATAGGTCACATTGTTTCAGGAATGCAAAAAGCAGAAATTTTCTAAGCACCCTAGCATTTACGAGCATGTAGGTATTATTAATGATATGTCAATCACCTAATCTGATTCATGATATGTCAATGGCCATCTCTTCCTTCAGAGAAGACCACATGACAGTGAAGATGCACCTGTGACATTTGTTTGACTCTTTTATCCAAGAAGGATTTGCACTAACTGTCAGCACAAGTCAGTGAAAATCAAGCAATTTAGTTGCATTTACAAATGAAAATTCCAAAAGTGATACATGATACGTAATTTCTAATGTCAACCTGCAATGCTTTATAGCCTAACTCGCCTTTTCAGCCCTCATTAATTGTTAGAACAGATCACATTAACTCCAAAGAAAATTGTCTTTTATACTTAATAATGGCAAGAAAATAAACACAGGAACAATCAAATTAGCTGCCCTAGTATACTCTTTATCATTATGATCTTGAAAATTCCAAAAAAAAAACTATGAGCCAATGACCAAATTCAAGAGCGTTGTTAGCACTTTTCAGTTTTATTGTCTTAATAGGGTCACAAATGAAGTGTAACTCTTGTGACAGTCTGACATGGGTCAAACGAAGATCAACCACCTGACCTTCACAGCAACCATGCTCAGCAACCTTGTGATGGACTTCAATAAAGCATACCTCAAAAAAGATTAAATATGTCTCTATAAAGATGCTTCCAAGCATAGATAAAAATGAATTGCTTTCACACTTCTCATAATAGAGATGTTGAAATTCATGTCTGAAGAGAATTCATTTTTTTTCCAAAAAAGGTAGATTGTTCTACCAATTTTATTTAAAAAATGAGGTACTACAATCAGGGAGGTGGAGAGGCTCCTCTTCATCGATAAGGAAAAGAATCACATGAACATTCAACACACTACATTTGCAGCTTAGGGCGATCAACAACTGATTTCAAAATGGCATGACTCCAAGTACCAAAGAAAACAACAGCCCTAATACAAATGTTCTCCATATAGACCTAAGAGAAGTCATTTTTATGCTATTAAAGTAATGGCATTGCCAGGAAAAATCCATCAACCTTGCACCATGGTTGAAAGATTAATTGCACAAGCAGAATCATTAAGAGGTTCAACTCCTGAAGACATAAGCACAAAGAGATAATGTAAGAATTTAAAATCATGCTTAAAAAATGGTTAATGGACAGCATACAATCTGGATGATGATGAAGATATTGAAAAGCTGGAATAATGCGTGACATGAGGCTGGTAGAGCAAATTACATGGAACAAGCAGTTACGATGTATACACTAACACTACTTGTGGAAACAGATTTTTGAGAGCCATCTTTCACATTGAAAGCAGCCTACAGCAACCCGCCCATACCCTCATTAAGATGTCTGCTGCATTCCATGAAATTAATGCCATGCCAAAATGTTGCATGATTCAATAATTTTCTCAAACTGAGTGGTTTCCAGTTTGCATTGAGATTTCTCATGGTGGCAACTAAGGTAATGACAGGTTCAGCAAGGTGATCCCATATATCATGGAGGTGAAGACATGGATGAGGGGAAAACTGATTTCTTAGATATCTAACACCAGTGAAACTCTTTCATTCCATGGAAGTGCATCGATGCAGATAGTATATTCTACACCTGTGTTCTTAAAAAGGAACACAAGGCCCTAAGTGTATCAATGGCAATAAGCCTTGAAGAAAGAGAGAGAAAAATAAACCACAAACATCTGTCTGGTTCCTTTCCCCTTGACCACTCCCATAAGCAGTGCCACACAATCCCCCCAAGAAAGTAGATCAGTGAGATAAAATGTATGCCAACACCTTTGAATTCTGCTTGGGATCCAAAAACATTTAGCATCATATTTTTTCAATTATAAAGCAAACATCCAATTACCTACATTATTTTCTTTCTTTTTTATGCTTATACACAAATGTGAACATGCTTCATGAAAATTACTATTGAAAGAATCCCATTTACCTACAAAACCAAGGAGGCCGTGTAGATAAACCCACATTAATATCAATATCCAGGGCTGGTTTAGGCTTGTTAACCTTTGCATGTGCATCATGAGCAGATTTTGTTTGACCTTTTGGGCCATATTTCTCCTGAAAATGGAAAAAAAAATTGATGATGCCATACAAATTATGTTGATAGGAGTTCACGACAGAATAGCTTATCAAATTTGGTTGAAGATTACGTTTCTAAGACAAGCATATGTGCGCTACCATCATCTTAAAAAGACAACAGTACTTGGGGTGTGTTCTTAGAAGCAGAGGGCGTGAATGATGGAATCGGTGTCCAGCGAATAAAGCTGCTTCCCCTCAGCCATGTCCCACAGGAGCGTCACCCCGTCCTTCCCACCGCTGGCGCAGAGGGACCCGTCGGGTCTGACGGTGACCGTGTTGGCGTACCCGCCATGGTCGGTGAGGGTGTACCTGAGCTTGCAGTTGCTGAGGTTCCAGACCTTGATGGTGCGGTCCCAAGAGGCAGAGACGATGGTGGGGACGAAGGTGTTGGGGCTGAAACGGACGTAGCTGACCCAGTTTGTGTGGCTGTCGCCGTCCTAGATGGTGTATTTGCACTCCCCGAGGTGTTCCGGACCTTGATGCTACGATCGCGGGAGGCAGACATGTTCTGGCAGTTGTCGACAGAAAATGCGACAGAAAGGACGTCCTTAGAGTGGCCAACGAAGCGGCGGTGGTGGCGTCGGTGCCGATGTCCCAGAGACGGAGCTCGCCGTCCCAAGAGCCGGAGAGGGCGAACTGGCCATCGAAGGAGAGGATGACGTCTTGGACGAAGTGGGAGTGGCCGGTCTGGTGGCGGCTCGGGACGCCGTAGTCGGTGGAGGAGCCGCCGTCGGCGGAGGGGGCGGAGTCCTTGGTGAGGTGCCACACGAGGACGGACTTGTCCCGCGAGGCAGAGATGACCTTGTCAGAGTTGTCAATAGGGGTGGCGATGGCGGTCACCACGTCTGTGTGGCCGTTCATGACGCCCTTGAGCACGATCGCTTCCGCCATGGCCACCACTGCTCGTTCCTCCTGTGGATCTGCAGGCACGGTTTTCCTGCTTGGAGCAGTGGTGGCGCTCCCTGCAGTGGTGGGCAACCGTAGATCTAAGAAAGAGTCAGGGAGGAGAGGGGGCATGAGGAAGAGTCTATAGGAGGGGAGAGACGGTGGCCGGGGAGGCGAGGAGGTGAAGGGGTAAGAGGGAGGAAGAGTCTACAAATGCCAAGAAACTCGATCGGGAGGGAGGGAAACAGGAAGAGTGCGTAGGGGAAAAGAAGTTACAGGGGGGAACAGTTAGACTCTCATAAAAACAAAAAACACGGAAAGGATTCCCACGAGTTTGAAGAGGGTACCCTTCAGCGGCATTTTTAATAATTTTTTATAATAAGATTTAGGGTTCAAAATATTTTACGGGCATTATTAAATAAAATGTTCCTATTGCTAATACATTTGGGGCAGTTTTAACAAATGCCTTTAAGCAAACTGCCACTATATCTGATTTTTCTTGTAGATGCCAAAGTACAATGATCAGCATTGATAAGGCATGGGCTCCTCATGGCAGGTGGCAAACACAGTGGTTGACATGGGCACGTCAAGATGGTTGGCAGGCACCGAAAGTATGTTTTTAATGAGAGTGTGAGAATAAAAGAATGTGTAATAGTGGTAGTTTTGGCCCTATAAAAGGGCACGAGGAAGAGCTTTGTAAGGCATCTAATCGAACACCTACGTAGGATAGCCATCATTCCCTGCTTTCCGCCTCACTTCTTTAGTTTAGGCCCTTCCTTCTCTCTCTATCTCTCAACCTCTCTATATCTCTTACGTAGGAACTCTTCTTCTCCCTCTCATATTGTTCTTCTACCTTAGATTGATTGTAATTTGTTTTTGTTGTAATGTTTTCACTTGTATGTTTATTGCAATTAATAAATACTTCTAGTGTTATTGTTAACATGATCTCTCTCCATCTCCCTCTAATATCGCTCTAAATTCTTTATCGACCACCCTCTAAATTTCGTCTATAGTCGGCTCAAGAGAAACGGATCTTCTAGTCGAGTGAACGTGGTTGTCCCCGACAACTCGTAATTCAAAGGCTCGAGGATACCATACTATTACCCTCACACCACGGCTGCACAATTCTATCCCCCACATCGTCTATTTTATTTAGCATATTAAAATGTTCTCCCTCTAAATATCCACATTTCTCTCTCTTAACCCTCCATATTTCTTTAGATAGATTTATTTCATGTTATTTTAAATTCTAAAAATCAAAAGAAAACAATCGTTTATTATTTTTGTTTTAAAGAAACTCAAGGTTTTCATTTTTAAAACTCAACCTCCCTGTGGATTCGACCCGGACTCGTCATTGTACTACGTCCATTTATTTAATTGCGAGTTCGGTAAATAAATTTAAGATTGATAGTCGTTGTGTTTAACGATGCACATTCCGATACGATCAATTTTTCGCGCCGTTGCCGGGGAGGTTTACGATTTTTGAATTAACTATCTTGTGTTCTTGTATATTAATTAGGCACTAATAATTTTTTTTGTTTGTTAACAGGAAAAAAATAAAATAAAAAATTATTATCTACCAATAAGGTAAGCCTCCTCTTCCCTATTTCCTATCGTTTTGGTCTTTTTATTTAAGAACGAGGGATCACGCTCCAAGTAAGTATCCTAAATTCCCCTCGTTTCATTTGATTCTATTTTATTAGTTTTATATTTTTATTAGTTAGAGAGGTTCACAAAAAATAAAAAAATAAAAATATTTGAACTCAAATAAAAGACATCATCCCAAAATTAGAACCCACACATCATGTAGGTCATGCATCATATAGGTTGCATTAATTTTGTTCCTTATTTTTGTTTTAGAAAATAATTGTTCATGCATTTACATTTTAAACCCTTTATTTGCAATTGTTTGGTGCATTCCATTATTCTAAACCATTCTAAGGTACTACCCATAAATAAGAAAGGTGGAGATTTCATCAACCTTCCTTAGCTCATAAACCACATTTCTCTTTCATATGTGTATATCCTAAGCCTTAAATAAAATTCAGTAGACGTTGGCCCTAGGTTCACACTGTGGTTCTTATGCTATTTGGGTTTACCCTCTTGTGAAAACCAGTGCCTAAGGCAAGACGGTCGAATAGTAAACGCCTTAAGCGGGCTAGTGGTTCAGTAATTAGGTCCCTACGGAAGTAGGGGGAGCCTCCCACTATCCCACCCCTTACCTGGCCGGTGGAAATATTGAGGGTTAATTTAAATTGTACTTTAGCCATTTTGTGAAATCACATTTGTAGGTCTTGGTCACATCTAGGTTATTAGGTAATCTGTGTGTTAATTTATTTGTGTTTGCATAAAATAAAATAAAATAAAAAAAATTCCTCTTGTTCTCTCTCTTCATCCTAGTTAGTGTCAAAACTTAAAAAAATCATAAAAATAAAAATAAAAAATTCACAAATAAACATGATGGGTTTCTAAAAAAAACTCATTTTAAATTGAGAAAAAAGGAAGAGAGGGTAATAAATAAAAAAAGAAGAAGAAAAAGATAATAATAATAATAATAATATATAAAATACATAAAACTAAAAAAACTAAAAAATAAAAACTAAAATAATTCAAAAAAAAACTATAAAAATAAAAAAGAAGTGAGAGAAGAATTCCAATATATGGATTGGGCACACAAATTAGACATGTTTGGCTTATGGGCTCATAAATTTGATCAATTTCTAGCCATGGATCAAAACCCCTTCATACCACCTAGTCACCATGACAATGATCACATGTGGGCTAGCCCGGCCCATTATGTAGGTGGTTGCCCAAACCAATTTTCATCTCTCACCCCTCAAGGCCCCGACCAATTTTGAAAATCCATACTCCTTGTCGGCCTATGATGAGAGCCCTTCACCTATGGCGGCCTAGTCCTCATTCTTTACCCGAGATCAGGCCCTAACGTCTCAATTCTTTGACAAAGGGGCCTACGATCTATTTAATACCCAAGAGCAAACCCACATGCCTCAGACTTTCCCACTCCTAATTATAACTCATTTCCATCCACATTTACTTCTAGGATGGAAAGCCAACAAAATTCTTCTTGGGATTCTTACCAAGGCCCATCTCAAGGTCCTCCAAACCAAATGTTTTCAAATTGGGCGTAATACCCAAATGATTCCTATGATCAAGCTCAATATGAAGGACAATCCATATACTCTCCGCCATCTCAATATCAGACTGATTACCTATCAAATTGCTATTTGTCACAGTCTGATTCTCAACCCCCTTATCCATGTCCTCCACAAACAAATCTCAAGGAGGATAAGTTCATTGAATTGCATCAGCTCATAATGAAGTCCTTACAAACTAACGAACAAGTCCTTGCGGCCAACCAACAGACTTTTGCCAAAATGGAGGCCCGTCTAACCCAGCTTAACGAAACCTTCATGTGTATGGAAATGGACCAATTGTCTATCTATCCCACTCTAAGCCTTGATTGTCAACTTCCTGAGTTTGATATTAACAAAAGTTTATATGATCAACCCCTGATTCCCCAATCCACAGATCATATCATTCTTGATTTAAACAATGAGTGGATTATGGAGGAGTCATACAGGAAAATGAATTAGAGGGAAGTGATAGCAATCTTGGTGTTAGTCTTGAGGAGCAGCCCATGCCCAATTTCATTTATGAAGAGGGCACTGATGAGTTGGTTGATCATAAGTTGGGGGGAGAAGAAAAGGAAGTGGATGTGCTTGTTTATCAAATCCCTTTAATTTTCATTCTTATATTTGAGGAGCCCTTGTCCCAAGTGACAGACAAGGAGGATGAAGTTGTGGAGAGAGAATTGAGTGTTTACATGGACCATTCTTTTTGGGTAAAGGAGAAGCCGGACCTTCCGCTTGAAATCTACTATAGCCGGGCTTCTCACAATTTTGAGGAGCATGTTGATTTCACTCTCGATCCACCTTCTCTCCTCCGAGACACTAGCTCTTTTGTGGAATCCTTAGAAACTCCTCCCACTCCTACACTTCCTCACATCAACGTCGAGCTTGAAAAATTTGAAATTGAGGTTGAAGAAGAATATGCGAGAATAAAAAGGTCTGCATTAACACATTCAATATTTTTAAAGACCTTAATAATGAAGAGGAATATTTCATCATCGAAGACATGATCTTTAACAATGTTCCTCCTCCATTCTCTGACTAGGGCCTCCCCTGGCGTACCTCTGGCCCACCTATGCATCAATATCATCTTTTCCTTCAGTGGCATAAGGGCTAAAATTTAACGGAGGATAAGATCACATGGTGGCTCATTATGAATGCCACTCATTGGTTAGTGAGCTATTGCGTCTAACTGAAGACGTCAAACTTAGCGCTTCTTGGGAGGCAACCCAATATTTTTATAATGTCCGTGTGATAATAAATGGCTTCTTGGGAGGCAACCCAAGCTGTTTATTGTGATTTGCTTTTATTTCACAGGTGTGAATAAATTAGGGGAAGAGAGAGATGATTACTTGCACCTCTGCCCATCATCCACAAGCCACATGTTGTACCTTTCCTTCACAAAATTTCATGTCTACATTATTCTATTGTTATATATTGATCATGTCATTAAGGACAATGTCATTTAAGTTGGGGGATGAGAATTCATGTTCAAAATTACTTACAACCTATTTTTGAAAAAAAATTGAACTAAAATCCCAACTGAGTGTTTTTGATTCATGTTCTCATAAAAAGAAAATCTGGATTAGAAAAAACTATGGAGAAGGATGATGGAATATTTTGAATACATAGCCATGGAACTGACTTAGAACCTTCTAAAAGTCCTATGGTACTTAAAAAAATAGAAAATAAATAAATAAATCACTTGCACGCTAATGAAATAAGTGGGACAAGCCTTCTCTTATTTTGGAGCGGTATTAGACACTCTGTATTTCTTGGAGATGAGATCTTTTTGATAAAGCTATCTGCCAAGGTTATTCATCAAATAAGTGCAAAAGCACATTGTTAGAAAAAAAAATAATAACAAAACACCATGAAAAATACCCATGATCTTAGTAACCGAGCCTACTTCTCCTAAGACAAGAGTTGAGGTTCGCGTCAAACGATGAAGGGTTGTGCAGCATCATGTGTGTATAAAAAAAAGAGAGAGTTGTGAAGACGGCAGACAAAATCTCCCGTACTCAATGCTCTGATCTAGGAGGTGCAGAGTTGAAAGATACCCTTCTAGAATGGCAAACGAAGGCTGCAATTGTCTACGTTGTGGACTTAGTATTACATGTGCACAAATGCTATTGAACTTTGGGCTGTATTCTTAGTCATGTACCTAAATTTCTAATCTAAGGCTATTATGCATTAATGATTCCAGATTCTTGATCTTTAGTTGATTCTAAGAAGGAAAAGCTGGATATGGGGGTATGAGCTTTTTAAACTCTTGTTGGTTCCTAATTCTTAACTTGTTTGCATTGCTAAGGGACTAGCAATGAGCAAATTGGGGGGTGTGATAAGTGCATATTTTTGAATATTTATTCATGTCACACTCATTATTTATGGGCTTAAATATAATTAATTATGCAAGTTTTTCATATTAATCTTAGTCCTACATAAAATTGTGATGTTTCAATAATTAATTAAAAATATTTACACAACATAATCTATGGGACTTGAGACATGCTTGAAATAAATAAATAAATTTGCATAATTAACTTTAGGTAATATCATTAAAAAAACACTTGGCTATAATTATTTTATTTACAAAAGTCATTGTGCATGGGGAATGGCAAAGTACGTATTCATTAATAGAACTTTTCTTTTGAGGGGCCTTGGAATAATTTTTATATTTTATGTAAACCTTTTATATAGGTTGGCATGATAAGTTGGCGAGGGCAAGGGGTAATGGCATGTGAGCGACCGACAACCAGCAAACAGACGTGCTGGTCCCATGCCAGCAATGGCATCATGGAGGGATAGCGATGTAGAAACAGTGCTGAGCACTGTGTTGGCATGCAGACAGCAAAGCATGAGAGGGTGTGAGAGGGACAACAACCCACGTGGCCTCCTCTTCCCCCTACAAGACCCTCCCCTCTCGCCTCTCTCACGCTGGTCTGAGCCTCTCTATCTTTCTACCTTCGCCCCATCCCCAGCTCTCTCCCACTCTTTCTCTGCATAGCATCCCCGTCGCCTCCCTTTCCACCCCTCGCATCCACGTCTCTCCCTCTCTCTCTTTCTCTCTCCAAGACACGCCGTAACCGTCGTGAGATACCCCTCTCCGTCACCCTCTCTCTCCACGCTAGTCTCACTCCTTCTCTACCCATCGCACCATCCCCCTCTGCTAGCCACCCCTCACCTCTCTCACCTGCACACGCACTGGACGACTTCTGCAACTTCCCCCCCTCCTGTTGCTCCTCTCACCTCCTCCCTCTCTCTCTCTAAACACCACCGTAGCAGACCTCCCCTCTCTCTCCCTTTCTCTCTACTAACCACTCCATCCTCCTCTGCCAGCGTCTCCCTCTTCCCTCTCTCTAATCCATAGCCACCAGCCGAACTCCTCTCTCCCTCTCCTTACACCGCGGCAACCCTCTCCCCATCACCATCTCTCTCTCTCTCACCACAAGCCGCAGCCTTCCCCCTCTCTCCCTTTCTATCTTCATCCAAGCCATAGTCCGCAACCACCGTCCGCGTTGTCTCCCCTTCGCACCCTCCTCTTCTGTTCGCGACTGTCCACCTCCTTCTCCTCCAGCCGTGCGGCCATCATCTTCTGCACACACGTACGCCCTCTCCCTCTTTCCCTTCACACACTCACTCTATCTCTCTTTTCATCTCTCTCCACCCCATTGCACCACCGCCGGCAGTGACCCCCTACCGCTGCGATCTCCATCGAGCACCCTGTGACATGCACGTCGACCCCCCATGGCATGCATGTCACCCACCTCTCACCTCCGCCTCTAACCTCTCTCCCTTCTCACAAGCTCTCTCTCTCTCTCCCTGCTAAGCACCGAACTACCCCTCTCTCCCAGTAACACCGGTGCCACTGGCGCCATGTCCCTCTCCATGCACACTCACTGGCATCCACCTACACATCCCCCACACCTGCTGCAAGCCCCCCTCTCCATCGTCTCTCGCCACCGCGTCGCACAGTCACCCTCACACTGGCCGCACCTCATCTTGTCCCTTCACCTTTATCTTCTCTCCCACGCAACCCTCTCTCATGCTCTTCACTGCACACCGCCGCGGCAGCACCGCCCAGCCCTCACTCCCCACCTCTCCGGCCTCGTCCCATCTTTCTAGCCACACCGGTTAACACCTTCCCCCCCTCCGTCTCTCCTCTTCCTCTTCCTTCTCACCACCGCCCTCGCCCTCTCTCATTCCCTCTCTACCATCTCACCCTCTCACCCACTCTCTTTCCCTCTCTAACACTCACGCGAACGCCCACCTCGGCTGGTCTCCCACTCTCTCTTCACACCTCCGCCAATGAACTCCCTAGCTGAGCCCCTCGTCTCTCTCTGCACATACCATCGCTACCGTCCGGCGTCGACCCTCCTCATATCCCGAGGTAGTGGCAGCCACACCTTCATCTCACCGCCACCACTCTCCCTCTCCTGCTCTTGCCCCTCTCACCTCTCTCTTCCTCTGACGCCCCACTACGTCGACCTCACCTCCTGGCCACTTCCACCACATGCATGCAACGCCTCTGCCGTTCTCACCCTATCTCCCTCTCTCACTCTCTCCACACAACCCAGCCTCTCCCATATCTCTGCTCCCCCTCTCTCTCTAAACTTCGCACGCAGCCACCTTTGCTCCCTCCACACTGCATGAACCGATGCCCCCCCTCTTCAATGCACCACACCTCACACTCCTCCCTCCGGTTTCACCACCTCAAGCCCACCACCCTCCAAGGCCCACGCACGTGGACTCCCTCATGCGACTGCCCCTTCCTACGCTGTGTCGACCCCCCCCCACAGCACCACAGTACCCACCACAGCTCTCCCATTCACACACCCATGTCCTCTTCACGTGGACAGCCCTTCATACAGCGGAGAAATGAGACAGGTAGACATGGCACATGGCAGGTGGTTAGCATGGCAAGGAGGATGGCAAAGTACAATGATCAGCATTGATAAGGCATGGGCTCCTCATGGCAGGTGGCAAACACGGTGGTTGACATGGGCACGTCAAGATGGTTGGCATCCACTCAAAGTATGTTTTTAATGAGGGTGTGAGAATAAAAGAATGCGTAATAGTGGTAGTTTTGGCCCTATAAAAGGGCACGAGGAAGAGCATTGTAAGGCATCTAATCGTACACCTACGTAGGATAGCCTTCATTCCCTCCTTTCCCCCTCACTTCTTTAGTTTAGGCCCTTCCTTCTCTCTCTATCTCTCTACCTCTCTATATCTTTCACGTAGGAACTCTTCTTCTCCCTTCACCTTTCTCTTCTCTCCCACGCAACCCTCTCTCATGCTCTTCACTGCACACCGCTACGGCAGCACTGCCCAGCCCTCACTCCCCTCCTCGCCGGCCTCGTCCCATCTTTCTAGCTACACCAGTTAACACCTTCCCCCGTCTGTCTCTCCTCTTCCTCTTCCTTTTCACCACCGTCCCTCACCCTCTCTCATTCCCTCTCTACCATCTCACCCTCTCACCCACTCTCTTTCCGTCTCTAACACTCACGCAAACGCCCACCTCGACCGGTCTCCCACTCTCTCTTCACACCTCCGCCAACGAACCCCCTAGTCGAGCCCCTCGTCTCTCTCTGCACATACCACCGCTACCATCTGGCGTCGACCCTCCTCATAGCCCGCGGCAGTGGCAGCCACACCTTCATCTCACCGCCCTCACCCTCCCTCTCCTGCTCTTGCCCCTCTCACCTCTACTTTCCTCTCACGCCCTATTACGTCGACTTCACCTCCCGGCCACCTCCACCACATGCATGCAACGCCTCTGCCGTTCTCACCCTATCTCCCTCTCTCACTCTCTCCACACAACCCAGCCTCTCCCATATCCCTGCTCCCCCTCTCTCTCTAAACTTCGCACGCAGCCACCTTCGCTCCCTCCTCACTGCATGAACCGGTGCCCCCCCTCTTCAATGCACCACACCTCACACTCCTCCCTCCGGTTTCACCACCTCAAGCCCACCACACTCCAAGCCCATGCACGTGGACTCCCTCATGCGACTGCCCCTTCCCACGCTGTGTCGACCCCCCCCCACAACACCACAGTACCCACCACAGCTCTCCCATTCACACACCCATGTCGTCTTCACGTGGGCAGCCCTTCATACAGCGGAGAAATGAGAGAGGGAGACATGGCACATGGCAGGTGGTTAGCATGGCAAGGAGGATGGCAAAGTACAACGATCAGCATTGATAAGGCATGGGCTCCTCATGGCAGGTGGCAAACACGATGGTTGACATGGGCACGTCAAGATGGTTGGCATCCACTCAAAGTATGTTTTTAATGAGGGTGTGAGAATAAAAGAATGCGTAATAGTGGTTGTTTTGGCCCTATAAAAGGGCACGAGGAAGAGCATTGTAAGGCATCTAATCGAACACCTACGTAGGATAGCCTTCATTCCCCCTTTTCCCCCTCACTTCTTTAGTTTAGGCCCTTCCTTCTCTCTCTATCTCTCTGCCTCTCTATATCTCTCACGTAGGAACTCTTCTTCTCCCTCTTATATTGTTCTTCTACCTTAGATTGGTTGTAATTTATTTTTGTTGTAATTTTTTCACTTGCATGTTTATTGAAATTAATAATTACTTCTAGTGTTATTGTTAGCATGATCTCTCTCCATCTCCCTCTAATATTGCTCTAAATTCTTTACCGACCACCCTCTAAATTTCATCTAAAGTCGGCTCAAGAGAAACGGATCTTCTAGTCGAGTGCACGTGGTTGTCCCCGACAACTCATAATTCAAAGGCTCGAGGATACGATACTGTTACCCTCACACCACGGCCGCACAATTCTACCCCCCACTTCGTCTATTTTATTTAGCATATTAAAATGTTCCCCCTCTAAATATCCACATTTCTCTCTCTTAACCGTCCATATTTCTTTAGATAGATTTATTTCATCTTATTTTAAATTCTAAAAATCAAAAGAAAACAATCATCTATTATTTTTGTTTTAAAGAAACTCAATGTTTTCAATGTCAAAACTCAACCTCCCTGTGGATTCGACCCAGACTTGTCATTGTACTACGTCCATTTTTTTAATCGTGAGTTTGGTAAATAAATTAAGATTGACGGCCGTTGTGTTTAACGATGCACATTCTGGTACGATCAATAAGCATATTTCAAAGAATCTAGTAGAGGTTTCAATTCAAGAAAGGGCAGCTGATCCAAAGATGGAAGAACGGGTTTAGCTTGCAATGGAGGGAATGGCTCTATCTTAGATTAGGGTGCGGAAGAGAATAGAGAATCCTGCAGCATGCTACCCTCTTCTAAGGTATCTTTTTCTTCGTCTGGGTTTTCATCGATCAATTCTTCAAAAATATCAATGACATTACATTCCTCATCTTGTTCCGGATATTGGGATGCTCTAAACACATTCAAAGAGACCTTCTCACCTCTGAACGATATGTCCATCATTCCAGTTGGAGAGGGGGATTTCTGTAGCCCATCTAAGAGCGGCCGAACTAGGTCCACCAGGACCAAACGAGGCCCAGCTCATCTAAGTGACAGCTCCGTAGGGCCCACTTAGCATCAAAGCCCAATAAAGTCACTCGGGATCAAGCCCTTCCTCGGCGGCCATTAGGCTTGGAAGGCTCGAGCGTCGGTCCGGTCGGAGGAAGACCCAAGCCCAACCTATCCCCCTCGCCGGGATAAAGGCTAGAGCTCCGCACCCACTCCGGTCGAGCCTCATTTGAGCTATGCCTATCACCCGGATAGGGTTGGCACTCTTCATGCTTGGGTCGAGCGACGATTGCTTATCCACGCTACCGTTGAGAGCCCTTTATGAGCAGGAGTTCACAAAGATAAGGGACCCATGACTCCTCAAGGCTATAAAGATCTCATGATGAGGACGTAAAGAGCCCACGTTGAGGACGTAATTCTCGCCTGAAACTCCTCAGCTTACGAGACTCATGAGGCTAGCGCACTATTTAAACCGGGGACTCCCACCAGCAAACAGTAAGGCCTACACACGCCTAAAACTCCCTGAGCATGAACCACTTCACCAACTTGGTGGAGAGGGATCTCGTGCATCTCCCCACTCCTCTTTTCATAGCTTCCACCACTGCTCTACTGACTTAGGCATCGGAGGGTTTACCCCAGGGAACCACCCCTGGGCCCCCTGATCCGTTTCCCTTGCAGTTCACTGATCGGTCATCATCTCCCCATCTCAGGACCAGCGCGAGATCGCCCCTCTTCATCTGGCGCCGTCTGTGGGAAGCGGCCCACAGAGCAGGAACCACTTCACCACCTTAGTGGAGAGGGATCTCGTGCATCTCCCCACTCCTCTTTTCATAGCTTCCACCACTGCTCTACAGACTTAGGTATCGGAGGATTTACCCCAGGGAACCACCCCTGGGCCCCCTGATCTGTTTCCCTTCCTTGCAGTTCACTGATCCGTTTCGCCGGTAGCGGCTCCCCGAGTCGGTAGCGGGGCTATTGGCTCTCAAACAGGCGCAAGGGGAGAGACTCCGGGCTTACATCAACCGATTCAAATCGAAAGCCCTGAGAATCCCCCGCCTGGATGTATCCTCGGCCATAACCGCACTGACCGGAGGCACCCGGGACGAGAACCTCCACCGTGAACTTGTCCTCCACTCTCCCTCGACCCTTGCCAAGCTAGTGACTCTGGCCTTACGCCATGCTGAGTGCGAAGAAGTTCTCAGCACATGCCGAGGCGCAACCAGTTCAGGTCGGGAGGGGGACAAGAAGCGAGCACCCGAGTCAAGCTCGGGCCAAGGAAAGAGGCAGAACCGAGATAGAGAGCACAAAGAACCGTCCTGGAAGTATGAGCGGTACACTCCCTTAACCGCTCCAGTGTACGAGATATATGAAGACATCAAAGGCTCGGGCCTCCTCCACCAACCCGAGCCAATGAGGTCGAAAAGCTGCAATTGCAGCAAACATTGCCTGTTCCACAGCGACCACGAGCATCACACCAGCGATTGCCACCAGCTCCAGGATGAGATCGAGCGCCTCGTCCGCCAGGGACATCTATCCCCTTTGGTGGCTGGGCATAAGGAAGACCGAGGCACCCAGAGGAAATCGACAATGCTCCTCGCGGGGTCCACATCAACGTCATCGCTGGGGGAGCTGCATCAGGAGGAGACAGTGGTCGAGGAAGGAAGCGTCATGCTGAGCGGGCGAGCCGAGCCATCGAGCCCCCCAAGGCCTCGCCAAGTGAGCCCCAGGTCATAGTCTTCTCCGACCAAGACCAGGAAGGGCTGACCACCCCGCATGTTGACACCCTAGTCATATCGGCCACGATAAACCATTGTAACGTAGACAGGATTCTAGTTGACAAGGGAAGTGCCCCTGATGTATTATTTTACGAGTGTTTTCTTAAGATGGGGGAGAATCCGTCTAAACTTCGCCCGATCCGAACCCCCCTTTCCAGGTTCAATGGCCAGGCCACTTATCCCGAGGTTGCCCTAAGCCTGCCAGTTACTCTCGGCACCCCACCTAAAACCGTTACGGTTATGGTGGACTTCATAGTGATCAAGGGTATGATAGCATACAACGCGATCTTCGGCCGAGGAATCCTTAGCCGAACGAAAGCGGTTGTAATGCCCCAGATTTTTCAAATATTTTTCGAATTATTTTAGTGGGTCTCGGAGTGTATTTTGTGCTTTACACCTGTTTTTCCCTGATGTGCCTTCGGAACTCTGTGCAGGGTGAACCGTGACATTCTTCGACTCCAGGACAGTACCACTGCGATGTGTTCCTTCCGAGGATCGCAGAGGTAATTTTTCATAATTTTCTGAATTTTTGGAATTTTCGGGTTTTCTATATATATTAACCTTTTCTCTCTCTCCCCTCTCATTTCTCTCTTCCCTCCCTCTCTCTTCTCTCACGCTCTCTTTCTCCCCTCTCTTTTTCGGCGGCCGACGGAGCGAGGTGGGGGGCGAGATGGAGGCGGCGTGGGCGAGGATGTGGGCGAGGACAGGCGAGGATCGAGGCGGTGGAGGCGGGGCGAAGCTTGGTGGCGTGATCGCGAGCTGACGACGGTTTCGCGGCAATTTCTTCGTGGATCGGTGTCCACGGCGCGTCGTTTCTTCGGTGGAGGTAGGGAGATGGACCCCCAGCTCGTGCTCTTCTTTTCCCGCGAGTTTCGTAGGCCATGGTGAGCTGAGCGGGCTAATCGGGGCGATTTGGGAAAAATCCATATTTTTGGGGTTGAGCGTCGATCCGCCGTTTCATTGCGTTTTTTGCCGATCCGAGGCCATAGATGCATGCTAGGGGCTATTTAGGGGCTTCCCCCTTGTTTTCCCCCTCTCCCATGGAGGTATGGGGGCGTGGTGAAGTTTTTGGGTCGTTTCTCGCCGTAGCGTTCTCGGGACGGTGTGACGGTCGTTCCAGTGACCGTCACAGCATGTGACGCACCTGGGTAGGTGCGTTACGCTCCCTTTGTGTTGAGTGTTGGCATTCATGGGCCTGACGGTCCCACGATAGACCGCCACAGGGCTATGACGCCCTGCTGCTAGACCGTAATAGTGTTTCGATCGTGGTTTATGACCGTTGGGGTCACGAGTCTCTGACGCGCCTAGGTAGGACCATCAGAGCACTGTAACGCCCTTGAATGGGAGCGTAAGAGCTGACACAGCCCATTCTTCTGACGCACCAGTGTTGGTCCGTCAGAGACTGTGACACACCGAGTGGACTACGTCACAACCGGTTTCTTCTTGCCTTTTGACGCACTATGTTGGGTGCGTCAGGGCATGTGACGCACCAGGGTTGGCGCGTCACAGCCGGTGTTGCCCATCTCATGTAACGCTCCTGTGTTGGACCGTTAGAGTGCTGTGACGATCGAGGCTTGGACCGTTACAGCTTGTGACAGCCCATGGGTAGACCGCCAGGCACTGTGTTGCACCGAAGTGATTCTTCATGCTTGCTACGATTGTTTCGCGTTGTGTAGGTTCCTGGTCGACCTGGTTGGGACCCAATGGTCGACTTGCGATCTCGTGAGTATCCCAAACACCCCGAGAGTTCTGTGTTCGTGTTTTGAGGGTGTCGGGAGGGCCGTGTTACCTCGATTAGAGTGCCCGTAGGTGTGGTGGGTCTGGGTGACCCCGCGTATTCCGGGCTTTCATGTTAACGCTCGATCGAGTCACCGTGTATCGGTGCGTGGGCGGTGGGGTCTCCCCCACATGTCGCGAGTTTCTTTGGAAGGTGATTCCCTTGTGGGCCATGTGTTTAGCCTTGGACTGCGAGTCCAGTTATCCGGGCTAGTGATGCGGGACGGGACCACGGACACGACAAGCTCGCGATCGTCCCTTAACGAGGGAAGCGTCGGATGTGCGCGGTTGAGAAACCGGCAATGAGCTAGGGTGGTCGGCTCTCTTTTGCGCCCGGACCGGGTCACGGGACGGCTTCACTCTCTCTCGCAGCAGTGATATTATAAATTGAAGGCGAGCTAGGTATCCCTACACATGCTCTCTAGCAGCGGCATATAAAGCATATAAAGAATTAAGCCAATGCCAAGTGTAAGGGTGAAGGCGATACCTCCACGCTCTCGGCGTGGCGAAGACGGCACCCAGCCAAAGCTCGTACTCCCGGGAACTTAGTACATTATGTTTACAGCAATGCAATTAAGCCCACTCCACGCAGGGAGGTAAAGGGCGACACAAGTGGGCCCGGGAGGACCAAGTTCGGGTTGACGGGCGGTTTCGGACAATGCTTCGGCTTCACGCGTACTCGTGCTAGTGGGGGCCCACGTGTTGACCGGAGGGGTCGTGTGGGGCCTGATGACTCCTCTGCTGTGGAGACACCTGGAAAGCGTTCCCCTGGGATGGCGAGCTGCTGGAACGACCGCCGGACGCCGGGCGGCCCTCGGACGACGCTCGCGGGAACTCGGCCACGAATCTGAAAATTCTGTTTACAGGCGCGCGACTCGGAGAAAACTGCTGCTGCGATCAACCCCGTCGTCAGAATGTGACGAGATTAGCGCCGTTGGAAATCTGACTCAGAATACCTCGACGTAGGGGTCTTCAAAAAAAATAATCAGATCTGTATTTCTGATCATGTATTTTACAAGCTTACTAGAATCTGGCCAGAACTACAGGGGCAGGTTCTGACTTCTCTGAACATCGACGTTGACCGGAAAGAAGACCTCCAAATCCTGAAATAATCTCTTCAGAAAAGTTGAAGATCTCTGAGAGAGGAATCCGGGACCATTTTTTTTTTCTGATTGGAGACGAAATGGATTTTCTGGGATTTTTTTACTAGACCTGGGTCGGATCTGGGAAACTGTGGGCAGACTGTTCTTGGGAACTTGGACGAAATTTTAAAAATACCTAAAGACCTTACCAAAAATTAAGAAAATTCCTGGTGGTAGATATATGTGGACAGAACTCCCAATAAATTTGGGCGACCCAAAATAAATCAAAAAATGGTTCGAATGGGGTAAACTTAGAGCTGGTGAACAGTAAACAGAACCAGGACAGATCTGGAACTTGGACTTGGACGAAAATAAAAAAACATCTAAAGGATGAATTTTGACGTGATTTTTTTTGTGGGGATAAGGGTTCTAGAGGGGAACCAACCCTGAAATTTTGAGCTTCATAAGACGAAGGGAGTGATAGCAGGAATTCAGAGAAGAAGGGTCTGTCCTGAGTGGACAGAACACCGAAACCGTTGGCGACGACGCGTCGGCGGCGAGTCGATGGCGGCGGCGATCACCGGAGTTGCTTCAGATGCTGGAGGGGATCAAGGGGGAAGGGATTACACTCTAGAAAGGGGAGAGGGGGTCGAGGAACCAGGTAGAGAGAGGGGAGGGGCACAAATCTCACTTGGGGGCAAATGCCAATTTTCTCTTCATTAATTCCTTCAATATGAAAAATACAACCTTATATAGGATGCCAACCAAACTCAACCTCAACCCTTGGATCTAGGGGTTAGGATTGAAGGGCTGGGATACAATGTGAATCACACTTTTAATACATTAGTTTAATCTAATTTGACCATGCTTATTCAACCTTGGACTAGATCCATTCAAACACCACCTAACTAGCCTAATACGGCCAAAAGAGGGGGCGCCCCATTCATGGGCCTCTCTTGGGCCTAGGCTGGTCCAAGGCCAGCCAACCCAATCCACACCCATGCTTGGTCCATGGGTTCTCCCATCTAGATAGCCCATGAGAGGGAGTGGCCCAATTGGGCCTTAAATGGCTCTTATGGTCCATAAGGGTGGCATAAGGTCCAATATGATAATCACTCCTAATGGACTCTACCTAGTAATGGACTTGACATAACAAATGGCCCATTGGCTTGATATAAGTCTTACAAGGAGCCCAAAAGAAAGAAATTACACAATTACAATCTTATACAAGCCATAACACACAAATACACTTCACCCGTGTATAGAAATCGCCTTTGATGCCCCATCAGCTAGGGCTGGAGGTTTCCCGCTTTCCCTGGGATGGGAAATCGACGTGGCGGCTTGTGTGCTACCCTTGGAATCGTGCTTTTGCGCTTTCTGCATGACCGAGTGTGTGCGGTCCCGTTTCTTCGATGGTGGTTTCCGTGAGTCAGTCCTTACTTTCAGTGACTTGTCCACTAGTCGTAGCTTCCTGCGCACGCGGGTGCGGACCCACCTGGGAGTGGTGGAGTGCGAGACCCGGTGAGAGGCTAGTTTTAGGCTAGTTTCCGGAGGGCCCCTTGCCTTTCCCACCAGAGTTCGGTGGGGGGGAAAACCAGCTAGAGGACCCGACCTAGAGCAGATGGTCTGTGTGTGCACACGTAGTTGGGGGCTTAGGGCACGCGCTGACGAGCGTGACCCCAGCTAGTCCTTGTTGTGGTACTTGTTGCGTGTCTGAGTCTCACGCTCGGGGCATCGTAGCTAGACACTTGTGACGCGGTGTAAGACGTCAGGGGACGCATCCGGTCGTTCTTCTAGTGGGTAGGGCTCCCGTTTGCTGGCAGGTGTGGACTCGAGTTTTGTTGGGCCGAGGTTCAATAGTATGGTACTGCTAGAGTAGACGGCTTTTCCGTTTATTGACTTTAGCTTGTTGGTTCTACCGCACTCCCGTTAGGTAGGGCTTACGTTTGCTGGCAGGTGTGGACTCGAGTTTTGTTGGGCCGAGGTTCAGTAGTACGGTACTGCTAGAGTAGACGGCTTTTCCGTTTATTTACTTTAGATTGTTGGTTCTACCGTACTCCCGTTAAGTAGGGCTTCTCTTTCTGCCTGACCGGTACAGTAGGAGTAGTTGTAGTGCCGAGTTTCGACCGGCCACCGGGTTACTGTTCCTGCTGTTACTATTGCTCTTGTAGTTGCATCTTTCCGTGCCGCCATTGTTCTCAGTTGGGGTTCTGCGGGATCCCTATTGGGCCAGTGATAGGAGGCTCACCCCTGCTTTTCAGGTGTGGCGATTCGTCCTCGAGGTTCGAGGTTACGGTTCTGAGGTTCTTAGTTGCCAGCTCGCCGGGCCGAGTGTCCACTCGGCATGTGGTACGTTTTACTACTTTAGAATGTACTTTATGTTGGACTGGACTCTGCTGTAGTTGTTTATTTATTTTTGTTAATTGTTGAATTGTCCTGCTTTATTTCCTATTTTCTTTGTGTGTCCACACTCCTTTTAGCCCTTCCTAGCCCTCCCGGCTCGTGGGCGGCGGTTCGAGTCTCGGGTTATCGGGCCATCCCAGTGATCGGATTCTCGGGTCGTTATAGCTGGTATCAGAGCAGTGGTTGTGGACGTACATGGGAATTCGAGATATTACAGTGATCAGAGTCCATAAAGTCTAGTATAGTCGCCAACTGGCATAGAGTTTTGTGTTCGCTTTCCGCCTAGCTTCTCGCTTGAGAGCTTGAGTGCGCTGTGCGGCGCTGTGAAGGTGGTTGTTGTCCGCGGCTTTTGTGCCAGCATGGGGTCTAAGGATCGAGGTCGAGAGCCTTCTCCCTCATCGGTGGTGGCCCTGGTTGTGCTGCGTTGGGCAGAGGTTACCGGCAGGTGTGTGTAGATATATATTTCTCCTCTCCTCACCTGGTGGATGATATGTTATGAATAAAGCAATAATATCACGAGTAAACGAACAGTGCGCAGTGAGAGGAGGGAGAAAAATAGAGAGTGACCGTGATTGCCACTAAAGCGCAGCACGTGACTAGCGTACCGTACTTTGGAAAGGAAGGGGAGACACTCGCCTTGATGCAGCACTGGGAGGATGCACAGTCGATGCGGAACCGCCTTAAAGACACACGGTCCTACGATAGGCCATCTAAGAGTGCTGCCGAACGCGCGGGAAGAAGAACTCCTGGAGGATGGACGGCTTTAAGTGAACCGCAGAAGAAAGAAGGGCGGTGCAGAGGCTGCCGCTCGTCTCCTTGAACGGGCCTAAAGGAACCGCGCCAGCCCACCACGCCAAGAGTTGCAAAAGGGTTCACCTCCACCCTCTCCAGCCGGCCAGAGGGGACGGGCCTCGTGCTGATGAAGTGCTGACCTGTAAAACAGTGTGAAGATAAAGAAGAAATACCCAGATTAGAACTAAATGACGTAGTACGTGTTCATGTAAGAAGAATCAAGCATAAATAAATGGAAAGGGGAATACCTGGGGGGTTTTAAACCCCTAGGGTGACAAAAACGTGGGTGGGTGTGTGCATGATAATGAGAAGAAAGGGGAACGTAGGGAGAAAACGATGCATGCAATAGATGACGAAGAAATCAAAAAATGACGCTACGACTCGACACACAGACTACTCCCTGAACTGGAGGCTCGTAAGGACGTAGAGAGCCTCCCTCCTTGGTGCTAGGTCGTTCAGAAATGTGGCAGGGCTTCGCCGTCGACCAAAATCTTCCCCCCTTTCGACGTCCGGCCACTAGGGTCTATTTATAGAGCCTAAAAAGCCAGCCTCGAAATTAGGGTTTTTAGATATTTTCAGGTCAAGATTATAAAAGATAAATCATAGATATTATCATAATCTCTTATCCAGTCGAAACGGCATCAAAAATGGTTAATTATCCACGGAGAAATCATCAAAACAAACTGGGGATAAAGCCATGAATAAAAGAGATAAAAGTCTGTTAAAAAGCCTCATACAATGGGATGAGCGGTCTTACGATAGACCGCGCAAACATATGGGCGGTCTAGTTCAGACCGTCTAAGCTGTCGGTGAAAATTCGAAAAATTAGAAAATCAACCCAATTATCTCTCTAACTGGTCGAAACGCCCGCCGTTGGACCCTCAAAGATGCATGGTTCTAGTGAGACCGTTCTAGTGTAGGGCGGCCAATAGCCAACCGTTTCACCCTGTCGGTGATAATTCGGATAATTGGATAATTATCTGAGAAAATGGGCGCGCGTAGGACTCTGAGGCATAGGCGGTTGTAATGAGCCCGTCCATTAGTTTGAACGGCCCTAATAAAGCCGCACAAAATCCTGTCGGTGAATATTCAGAAAAGCCCTTAGAAATTAACAAAATGTATGAACGGTCAATATTCAACCGCTCATCATCTGAACGGCTGAGGTTGGGCCGTTTATGCTATGAAACGTTCAATTGACCAAAGCCAAGGCCCATTAAGCCCTGAATCGCCACGGACTTCACCAAGGAGGGAGACGACCTATTCAATGAGCCTAAGACGTGCCACAAAAAATGGCCCAATGAATGATGGACAACTCGAGGCATTAACTAATGGGAGTAAGAGAAACGACTCAAATTATCGGTATAAAACGGGTGTCAACAGATGCCCCTCCTTAACGTCCTCTTTGCAGGGGAGTGAGCGGAGGTGAAGCGGAGGTGACATGGAACATGGAGGTGGAGCGGAAATGCAGCGGAGTGGACTGGAAAAGCGGGCGTTAAGGTAAAACGACACCCGTTTTTACCAACAAGTGATGAGAATCTTCCGGAAGACCTTGAATCGAACGCTGGGAATAGTTAACTGAAGGTGACGCCAAATCTGGAGGAACTAACTAAATGAAACAAATCGACAAGACCGGCCTCATGGGGGACACAATCCCACGATCCAATGAGGGGGCCACAAAAGAAAAAAAGGCTAAAACTCCAGACGGGGACCTTTCAATCAACCGGACCAAACGAATCGACCAAAGAAAACCTTTGAATTCAGAGTGGAATTCGTTCTTCTTACTCGAGCGTCCGAACACATAGCTGACCATTACCGATGGGACATTTCTTAAGCAAACCATGGGGCATGAAAGCTCAAAAGGATGCGTATGATGCATGCTGGGCTAAAACAAAAGGAAATCATTAAAACAAATGCCAAGAAAGATTAAAATATAAGATATCTGAGAGTAGTATTGCTAAGCTGGGAACATCAGAGTCAAGATATCATCCGCAACCACAGCGTGCGGATAGAACCGTCCTCCTCGTGACTTCCCAACTTAACGGCTTATCCGAAGGTTAGGTACGTGAGCCTGGATCATCATTATTTTTGTTGAAGGGGAATGTCAGATCCTGAGACACGTAGATAACCTGCCGGCTCTCGAAACAATATACTATAATACCATATAATTAATGCAATAAGGGATTAGGGATAGAAGGCCATACCTGACTTACCTGTGCAGGCGAAACGGCGAGACTGGCTGAAATGATACCGCATAAGATGGTTAAGAAATAACATTTCAAAGCAACATCACTTTTCATGATTCACATACATCATCCCAGAAAAATGGCCTTATTGTAACCGTGCAATATTCCAAACGGCTTTATGTTAACCACGCGTACCTGACCTTTGGATAATTCTTAAGGGGCCGGTTGCCGGGGATGAACGGTCAGGCTAGTACCATTCACATGAGAACGGCTCCTGCAGAACCGCTCAGGCCTGGAATTTCAACCGACTTAAAGTTAACGGTCACTAGGATCGTACGGTCGCTTAGGAACCACCCTAAAGATAGACGGTCTAACGATAGACCGTCCTTCTCTGTAACCTCGAAAAAAAAGAAACCCCCTCGTCTCCCTCCACCGTAACCGATGGTGGAAGGGACGAAGGGGGGGGGGGCCAAGAGCCCACAATCCCCCATTCTCTCACTCTCTCTTCTCAACCTCCCTCCCTCTCTCGATCTCACAGCACTCCCCATGACGAGGACCAAGCATCAAACCTCCCGGCCACCCACCTCCGGTGAGGGTTCACTGTCGCCGCCGCAACCGCCGTCACCGCCACCGTCTGAGGAGGAAGAGTCGCCAGGAGTGACAATGGAGGAGCTCACAATCATCGCCGCCGAGGAAGAGGCCCCTGCCGGAGAGGAGGAGATCGCCGGAGAACAACCACCGACGGGGGCGGCCAAGAAGCCCCGTGATCCCGAGGTAGGCCCCCCACCCCAAACCTCATTTTCCTTTCAATTTTTATCAATGCATGTTAGTTTAGAAATCTTTTAGGGGGGGTTAGATGCTTAGGGGTCGGTTAGGGGTCATGATGGTCTTCCCAGCCGGCCGGGGGGCGTTCACCGTCGTCGGGGATGACGACGGCAGAACGGTTCAACAGAAACCACACAGTATAACAATGCGGTCCGTATAGGACCGTCCACATTCACACGGCTTAGGGAACGCCGTTCAAACTCACACAGCAAACGAACCACCACAAAATAGATACGGTGAGGTTATCACCGTTCAAGTAGTAAACGGACCACATCGGTCCGTTCAAACAAGCAGCCAAGATGAAACAATGCGGTCCACATAGGACCGTCCACAATTCACACGGCCAAAGGTGGGCCGCTTCTATTTAGGAAGATAGGAAGACATACAGTTTTAAATGGGCCGCTCAATTGTCAAGCGGTCCGTGAATAACCGTTCTTCAAATTAAGGATTGGACCTTGAGAGATTTTGTTTAAATGAAACAAAACGCGAAAGCTAAATTACTAATATAAATGAAATGGATAAAATGAATGCAGGGGAAGCGTAGGACCCGCACCTCGTGGCTGCAGGTCCGTGCAGTGTACCTGGCACTGCCAGACTTCCAGAGGGAGCGGATGACAGCCATGGGGTTCGCCCCCTTCCTGAGCATCGAGGTGTGTCATTTCGACGCAGCTCTGCTCTACGCCCTGCACGACCGCTGGGATCCAGTGAGTCGGACGTTCCTTTTCCCGTGGGGGCACATGGTCCCTACGTTGGAGGACGTGGCCAGGCTCACTGGCCTACGTGTGCACGGGTCACCGATCAGCGGGACTACCTTTCCCGACTACCGGGGGATGGCTCGGGAGTTGCTCGGCTTACAGCTGCGGCGCCCCGAGAGGCAGTCGACCCTCCTTCCCCGGGCTGCTCTCCAAGACAGCCTGGGTCTACGACGAGCGAGAGTTGCGGTCGGGGAGCGACCGGAGGAGCACTTGGAGCGGCTCGTCGGGCTGGCGAGACCGAGGGTTGTAGCGGGACCTAGACCTGAGGCGGACAGAGTACTACGACGGTTCCTGATGCTGATGTTCGGACGACTTCTCTTCTCCACGCGGGCGGACGTGATGAGCTGTCGCTTCCTCCCCTTCCTCCAAGAGCTCGAGCACGTGGGTGACTATGCTTGGGGAGCAGCGGTCCTCGCCTTCCTCTTCGACACTCTCAGTTCGACGGCACGTCAGACGATGCTTGGGGGCTTCTCCCCCTTACTCCAGGTACGACTTTTATACCCTAGACTCGGTTATGCTATCCTACATGCTTGCTAAAATGCTGACACGACCTTGTGATGCAGGTGTGGGCCTACGTACGCCTACTTGGGCTAGGTAGGGGCGAGGAGACCCGTCCTGGGCTTCTGCTGATTGCGCGGAGGTGGACAGCACCTCGGGAGATGACAGCCCTGAGACGACAGGTCCGGGAGCTGCAGGATGACCTGGACACTCTACCGTACACCTCGGTATGCTTCTGAACTCAGACTTCTTAATTAAATGCAATTTTTTCATGATTATGATGCTGATGCAGTTTCCTATCCTTGCAGGTACGGTGGACTCCTTACACGGAGGAGAGCCCGGAGGGCCAGCCGTGGGTGGCCGAGGCCCTGGCCTTTTCTGGCCCGGACGTGTGGCTTCATTGCATGAATGTGGTGGAGCCACTGTACTTACAGGTTGGTGATGAGGACCATCGGGGTCCATCAGCCGGCTGTTGAGTTCCCTACGCCTGAGAAGGCAGGGGAACGGGTGACGAGGACGACCCGGGGACTCCGCGAGGCGTTTGACTGGACAGCAAGGAACGCTGAGCAGATCGCCAACTCGACCGCGCGAGGGCGAGTGGTGACCGCCCGGGCAGAGAGCTACAGCGCGTACTACACCGCGTACGCACGGCACTACCGGGACCAGTTGTTCCGGGGCGCCCACCGACCGGTACGACTTCTAAACTTAAACTCTGTCTATTATGCTTATGGTTCCTATATGATGATGCACTGACACACCTAGGCTTCTAAATGCAGGTCGACCCTGCAGGACGAGTGGCAGAGTTGCAGGGACTCCTGCACTCCACCATCCGAGAGAGAGACGAGGCCCGGCAGGCCCTGGCCCTACTGGTGAGTGTTTTAAACCCTAGACTCTTTAAATTATGCAGTTTCTATATGATTATGTATGTGACTGACCTGGAGTATTTGGATGCAGCGTGCCGAGGGGACTCAAAGGCAGGGACCAGACGCTCCTTCTTCTTCTTCTGCCCAGACCCCAGCAGACCGTGCCGAGCTAGATGCTGACTTTACTCGGATGGTGGAGCGGGCCAAGGCGGCCGAGGTGGCACTTACGGAGAGAGTACGCCCTTCTAACTTCCCTTTTCTTATTATGCTTATGAATGACATGCTTATGCAACTGACGGACAAGTGATGTGTGGATGCAGACATCGGAGTTGACCCGCCTTCGGGTCGAGTTGGAGCGGAGCCGAGCAGCGGCTCGAGAGGAGGTAGCTCGTGTGCGGGCGGAGGCCGTACTGAGCCGACCGGCAGACACCGTGGAGACCGCACTCCTCCAGGCCGAGTTAGCGAGACTTCGGGCTGGTGCGGCCGAGGCTGAGCGGTATCGGACCGAGGCGGCGGAGTTACGCGGGGAGCTGCGAGCGTATAAGGACATCAGTCGGCGCTCGCGCAGCGGGACCCCGAGCGTCAGCCAGGGTACACATGGTTCTTTTAGGAGCTATTTCACAGGTTCCTCCGGCCAGCGGAGGAACGAGGAGGATGAGCAGCGCCGGTGATGCCGTCGCGATGAGGCGACCTCAGCGATGCCTCCCCCAAAGAGGCACGAGGGTGAGGGAGACAGTGACGGGGGCCAGGGAGAGGGAGATGCTTGACTTGTTGTACTGGGCCCGTCTTTTGTACATGGTGCGACATGATAGTGATGTGCCTATCTTTTGTTTTTCACTTGCTTTTGATTGCTTTGTGGATGAATGTATGTATGCATGAATGGATGAATGTGACTTAACTACTAGGTAGAGTGAGACAGAGGGACGCCGGTTGAGTGACGCATACGCCGACTGGAGTGAGATGAGGGACGGACGCCGACTTGAGTGAGGTGAGAGACGCACACGCCGACTGAGTGAGACGAGAGACGCACACGCCGACTGAGTGAGATGAGATACGCACACGCTGACTGAGTGAGACGAGAGACGCACACGCCGACTGAGTGAGACGAGAGACGCACACGCCGACTGAGTGAGATGAGAGACGCACACGCCGACTGAGTGAGATGAGAGTGTAGGAGTTTGATTGGGGGGCTGAGCATATGGGCGGTTCTTATAGAGCCGTTCATAGCGAAGAGCGGTTCTTAACAGACCGCTCTAATTGGGTTGGAACGGTTCAATAAAAACCGTAAGAATGTTTGAACGGCGGACTTTAGACCGCACAAGTCACTGGACTCGGGCTTTCTGAAAGAGATGTACGGTTGATGATGGGCCGTACATGAATATGGGCGGTCTATCGTAAGACCGTCCAATAGGACATCCTATCTGCTCGAACGGGGACTCCCTGGAGAGTCCCCAGCCCGAGGGGAAGATGCTTTGAACTCATCACAACCCTATCTTAACCCGCCCTAGACTTATCCGAGCCTAATCCCAAGAGGGTTAGGTTTCCTAGCAAGTCCTATAAGTAACACAGGGGCCTAAACTCGTAGCTCACACATCCCCTTACCTTCAAAGCTTGAATTCTCTGATTCTCACCACCAAAACATCATGAAGAGGTCCCTAGAGGTGAGTTCGATGGAGGGAGCACTTTTTGAAGGGCCCAAGCCGGCCAGAAAAGAGCAGGAAGTGCTCCAACGGCTGACCGTAATCCCACGACATCTGAGCTCAAGTCCCACGAGAGAGGTAAGCTTATTATGGTACATTCAGTTCAATTCATCTCCTTCCACTTATATTTCCCCCTTTCCCTCTCTTTTGGCATCCAGCTTCTTCCTGGCGCGAGGCGGTACTCTATCTTGAAGTGGCTGGCTCCCATTGTCCGTGCTTTGCCCCTAGGTGTGACGGCCATCCTTCGATCTTGGCATCTGCAACCTCTCCTAGTGCTTGGTCAAAACTACCCAAAACTTTCCCTTGACTGGCACAGCATCTCAGCTATAGTTGAAATATGGCACCCTCAGACCCATACTGATGGGGGACGGGGACCGACACGGACTAAGACTCACAAGGACTCTAACTGAGGCAAGCAGTAGCACGCTCAAGGGTCGCCAAGTGGCTGACCACCGTGATACCCCACAGAGTGAAGGACGTCTCTCAACAGAAACTCCGACCTCGGCCGTCCCAAGGAGGGAAGCGCACGTGTCTAGGCGTAAAGTCGATTTCCAAAGACAAGGGGAGTCGCGTTCTAGCTCGATGCTCTAATGGTGCTAAGGGATGGGTGCTCTCACTCACGATCCGCGGTGATGGCAACAAAGTAGCTAGGTGCCTACTCTCTCTCACGCGGCATAATCAAAAGCATACTAAAAGAGCAAGCACAAGAGAGGAGTCGGAACGCGTACCTCCACGCCTAGGCGTGGGGAAGGAACCCGGCCGTGGGCCAAAAACCCCGATACACTGAAGACCAATAATGTACAACCCAATAGTGGCCCACTCCTCGCAGGGAGGTAAAAGGCTACAAGCGACGCATTCGGGGCTGCCGGGCACGGGCTGACGGGCCGCACTCGGTGACGGGCACGATGCTGCAGAATCGGTGTCGCGCGCGCCTGGACGGAGACGGGTCCCACGGGCTGATGCGACGTCCGATCGAGGCGCCGTCAGAGAGGACGCGTCGCTGACTGCTGAAGGAACGCTCCGGCCAGAGGGGACGCGCTGGGTGCGCCGGTGGTGGCCGTGGGCGCTGCTGAAAGCCAGGTCTGGTTCTGTGGTCGCAGAACCGCGCACGCCGCCGGTAAAATCTGGAACTCGGTCGTCCGGTGCCCGAACAGGTCCGGGCCGGTTGGAGATGAGAGCTGACTGGTAGAGGAAGCCCTCGGCCAAACGGCGCGGGCAGACGATGCCGGTACGAGTCGCAGGAGCCGCTGGAAGTTGGTGTTGATTCGCTGGCCGGACTGTGCAGGCACGCTGGCGCAACCCCACGGGAACGACTGCCACGGACGGTGACGACGTCGAAACGCGACGTCGTCGGCGGCGTTGGACAGGAGACCTGGAGATCTACGAACCCTGAAGAAACCAGGGTAAAGGGCGCAGTGTGGAGGCCTTGGGAAAATTCGCAAGAAGGGCCTCCCTGCAGGGCGAGCAGAGAAAGGGGGTGCTGGCGCAGGTCGACGGAGAAAATCGGTACGGGCGGTGCCGACCTCCGATTGACGCGAAACCAGCGCCGACGCGAAGCTGATCCGCCGACGTATCTCCCGAAATTAGCTTGGGGCGAAACTCGTCCAGGAGAGGGGCGCGAGCTCTGCTACAAGTCGGGGCAGAAATCTGATCCACGAATACGAACCGTCGAGGAAGAAGAAGAAGATAAGAAGGAACCCCGGAGTCCACCGGGGGCTGAGGCGTCGCACCTCGCCGATCTCCCGTCGCAGGAGAAGAGAGAAAGAGAGAGGGGGGCGCACAAGGCTTTTGCACAATGGCTCAATATTTTAATTCATGTGTAAACTGAAACAAGTACAAGATGGGGACTACTTATAGGGGAGGGGAGAAAACCCTAATTCTACTAGAAGGAGGGGTGCGCCCAGCTCCAAGGAGAGAAGGGCGGCCCATATTCCAGCAAGTCTAGCAAAATAAGAAAGAATCTAAGTGGGAGAAGGAAGGGGTGGAGTTGTGGAAAGGAGGAGATGGGGAAAGGGGGAAAGGGAGAGGGGAGCGCCCCCCACCTTCCCTAGTAGGGCTAGGAAGGGTGGGCGGCTGCCTCCACCTTCTCTACATGAAGAGGGGGCCGCCCCCTAACCCTAATGGGCCCTCAATAAGTGGGCTTCAAGCCCCATTATGCCCATGAACCAACTACAAGACCCATTATCCCTAAATGCAACCCAATAAGCCATCACATGGCCCAATAAGTGTCTAAATAAGATAAAGTGTCCACGCAGGGACCAAAAGACAAGGCCCACATGGCCTGAGCAAGCAGAGAAGATAGCTAGAAGATGCCGCCATCGCCGAGCCACAAGGAAGTAGCGGTGTGCCGGGTGCTCCGTCGAGGATAGCGCCGTGTGTCCTCACCACATACTTTCCTCTTTCCATCATTTGAGGCCACTATCCTACTGGAGGAGGTAGAGACCTACTTTGGGTTGCCTAGGTCCAAGGTGGGGGAGGAAGACTTGATATGCCATACGGTTGTCCCTATAGACCCGAGACTCATTCTAGGGGGATTCATCCCAGACAGTAGAGACGTTCACACTTTCGTAGGCCCGCGTTAGATCCACCTTCTCTCCCTCAGCCAGTGGGTAGTGGAGCATTGTAAGAACAGGAGTGAGCGGGACGACGCTATAGCCAAAGCCGCCTCCATTTGTTTATGCGGGGCCCTCTTGTTTCCCTCAGTCGACCACATCTTAGAGATGCCCCTTCTTAGTACCATCAGCGGACTGTAGCGGGGACTTTCCATCTCCCAGGCCATCCTTACTTACTTGTATGAGGGTCTTACTTCAGCAGCTTTGGGAGGTCCCCTCTTTGGTTCCATGATCCTACTGGAGTGCTGGTTGGGAGTTAGGGTGAAATTCATTCAAAGGGAGGAGGTCACTACGGCGAGTAGGATCTTTGGGAGCCACCCCCTCTTCTTCATAGGTGGCGCGTTCAGATTCTCCCCACAGGTCGAGTGCAGGACAGTTGAGATGAAGACCAGGGACGAGTGGCGATTGTACATCAATCGGCTGCCCCTAGACAGGTTCGTGATGCGCCCAGGCTTCCTTCATGACACCACCGTCAGAGTTCGCAGGAGGACCGGCTTGGACTTGAGGCTTGTGAGCGATACTGCACTGGCGATGTACAGCCCACACCGGTGCTACTTGCAGGCCGGGCTACCCCGGACGGTTCTACCGGCACTACCCCACCTTCCCGCATTGCAAGCGCGGAGGATCGGCGCGGAGAGGACGAGCAGGTAGTCAGGAGTGCTCTGATTATGTGGGAGGTGAGCAGGGTACTTACCCTACCGGCAGAGGTGGGGGAGATCTCGGCGACACGCCAGGCCTATCTTAGTGAGCTGAGAAAGATACGTCCCCGCGGGGATGCCCAGCGGAGGATTGAGTGATTTCCCTTTTCTTGTTTGATGATGATTGTTGGATGAGACTCATGTTTAGACAGCTTGATATATGAAATGAATAAAGTGGATGAGTTTGATTGAATTTGGGCTCTGTGGGTTGATTATGATGTGATTGCGAGGATTGAACATTCATGTGGTCATGGGCCAACTGTCCTTCCAACCTGCCCCTGTACACATGCAAACATGAAAAAGATTAAATCTATTTTAGGCTTAGCCCCTTGCCTATAGCAAGTTAGGAGATGACCGTTTTCTTGATTTTTGGTCAAGGGGTTAAGCCTTATCAAATAGGCAAATATCAAAAAATGGGAAAAATGCAAATGAATGCTATGAATGCAAGAGGGACACATATGATTTGTGAGTTTTGGAATATTTGATTTTTTTTGGGTTTTGAAATATTTTATCTTTTTGGGTTTTGAAATATTCGATTTCGGTTTTGAGATATCCGATTTTTTGGGTTTTGAAATATTCAATTTTTTGGGTTTTGAAATATTCGATTTTTTTGGGTTTTGGAATATTCTATTTTTTTGGGTTTTGAAATATTCGATTTTTTTGGGTTTTGAAATATTCAATTTTTTTTTGGGTTTTGAACCAGCTCGGGTTTTAATAGCAGGGACCTTCTCATCTTGCTATGGACTTCCCAGGCCCAGCGCGTGCAGGAGGGGGACTACCTGTGGTCGGAGTCAACTTTGCTCAACGGTGTTTCTACCAAGGCCATATCCGGGGTGGGATTCATTCCTTGGGAAAGTAAAAAAAAGATCGAGTGGAAAAGCTGACGATAGTTATAGAGGTTTTTAGGGCTTGAGTTCTTTCCCAGGACACCCCCTTTTCAAAGAATCCGGTCTGTTGCGCCGGGGCTTTGTATCCGTTATCGAACCTTCATCCGCTCTAGGCACGCATGCGACCGGGCTCATAACGTCCCGCTGGGAAACTATACTGCCACTCTTGCCATGCCTAGTTGTATCCTTTTGGGGATTTTGAGAGCTTCGAGCCTTATGTGCTTTCGGCATTACCTTTTGATTTTGCCCCTTTTCTTTTCTTTTTTTTTTTTCTGCGGAGTGAGGTCTTAACGGATTGCCCCTATTTGAGACCTCTTTTAATGGGGGGTCTAAGTCAGTTCTCGCCCCCTTATTCACCACTTGCCCCTATCTTCAGCCGAGAGAGAGGAAATACAAGGATTTTCAACATTCCCCGAGCATGGCCAAAGGAGAAACGGTGTCGGGTAGCATGAGAAAATACCAAACCACGGGCAATCGTGTAGTGTGTGAGATGCTGGACCTGGGTCCTCCTTTCGCAATCTAGTGGGGTATACCCTGCCATCGAACCGTTACTGATTCCCTCTTTTATGGATAGAAACGTTTTAAATACAACCCATTCCACGGGTTTGGCAATTCTTCACCCTCCGCGTTGATCAGACGATACGCGTTACCCGGATGAGCTTCTTTGATTACGAAGGGCCCTTCCCAGTTGGGTTGTAGCTTAGACCTGGGACCTGCTGTTCTGATAAATTTGTGTTTCAAAACCATATTACCCACTTGAAATTTCCTTTCAATGACCTTTTTTAAAAATATCGCGAGACACGCTTCTGATACACTGAAACGTGATTGGCCGCATTCAACCTCTTCTCGTCTAAAAGTTCCAGTTGGACTAGCAACGCCTCTCGACGTTCGTCAAGATTAAGTTCCTTATCCAGCTGCACCCTTAGGGAAGGGATCAGGATCTCATACGGGAGTACCGCTTCCATCCCATAAGTGAGAGCAATGGGAGTCTGCCCTGTGGGAGTGCGAACGGAGGTGCGATAAGCCCATAGAGCTTCTATCAGTTTGTCGGCCCAATCAGCAAATTTATGTGATTCGCATGTTTTCTTAATAATTTGAAGAAGGGTTTTATTCGTGGCCTCAGCCTGGCCATTACCTTGGGGGTAGTATGGTGATGAATGATGTAGAGCTATATTGAATTTCTTACAGAGGTCCTGGAGTTCTTGCGAGACGAATTGAGGCCCGTTGTCAGTGACGATGTCGCTTGGCACCCCAAATCGTGAGATAATGTTCTTCATAATGAAGCGGCATACCGTGGTGACTTTGATTTCTGCATAAGCTTCAGCTTCCGCCCACTTGGTGAAGTACTCCGTAGCCGTCAAAATGAAGGACTTTTGTTTAACTGTGAAATTCGGATCACCGAGGGGTCCGATGATATCAAATGCCCACATGGAGAAGGGCCAGGGAGCAGACAGGGGATGAAGAGAAGAGGCAGGAGCATGGATTTTGTCGGCGTGGATCTGGCACTGAAGACACCTACGGACATAGGTGGAACAATCTTCTTCTAGGGTTGGCCAGTAATAGCCCTGCCTAAGAATCTTTTTCGCCAACGCCTGTCCATTCACATGCCCTCCACACTCGCTGGAGTGGGCTGCTTCCATGACTTTCCAAGCTTCTTCGTCATCTAGGCACGTCATTAGAACTCCATTCAGAGCCCGCCTATATAATTCGCCAGCAATGATAGTGTATCTCGCGGCAACTCTTCTAATGGTCTTTCGCTGCCCAGCATTTGCCTCTTCCAAAAATGTACCGTCCTTGCAATACTGCTCAATTTCATAAAACCACGGCAATTCCTCTTCTTCGATGATCTCCTCGAGCTCAGCTAACGATACTTCTTTCACTTCTTCCCTTTCTATCTTCTTCTCCACAGACTTCTTAAGGTTGTCAAACCAGGGATCCTGAAGAGAGGGAACATCTAGCCGTTGGACCATAATGGTCTCAGTGGCACGACTTAGGGGAAATGATAGAGGAGAAGCGAGCGATGCAAGGGCATCAGCCAAGATGTTCTGAGAATGAGGAGTATGAATGTAGACGAGTTTCCTGAATTGCCTAGCCAAGAGCATGACCAGATCTTGATAGGGTTTAAGCTTGGGGTCACTGGTGCGGTAAGTTGACAAAACTTGGCGCAACACCAATTGAGAGTCTCCTATGATGTTAAGATATCGCGCGCCCAAGATGTAGGCGTGCTTCAGACCGGCAAGGAGAGCCTCATACTCGGCTATATTGTTAGTGGCAGGAAATAAGAGTTGATACGCCACAGGGATAGTTACTCCTTCCAGAGTGAGAAGAACGGCGCCATTCCGCTGCCCTGGGAATTGAGGGCACCATCAAAATGAAGAGACCAGAAAGGAAGATGAGTAATCACTGCCAGGCGTTCATCGGGGAATTCGTCCTGGATGGAATCAGTACGAGGGATAGGAGAATGAGCTAGGCGTTCGGCAATAGCATATCCCTTGATTGCTTTCTGCACTATGAAGGTGATGTCGAACTGGGAAAGAAAGCTCTGCCAGCGAGCTAGTCG
The DNA here is from genome assembly GCA_022559845.1 of Amorphophallus konjac. Taxonomy (NCBI): domain Eukaryota; kingdom Viridiplantae; phylum Streptophyta; class Magnoliopsida; order Alismatales; family Araceae; genus Amorphophallus; species Amorphophallus konjac. The sequence goes on along the minus strand of CM040128.1, from coordinate 174,969,043 downwards.
ACTAGAAAGGACAGGCTTTTCCAAAAGATAACGAATGGGGTCCATTCTAGAGATGAGCCTAACCTCGTGGGTGAGGAAATAGTGTTTAAGCTTCTGCGCTACCCACACCAGTGCTGCACAGGTCTTCTCCATGGCAGTGTACTTGGATTCAGCGGGATTAAATAACCTTGAGAGATAGTACGCTGCCCTCTCCCTTCCTTCATCGTCTACCTGTGCCAGGACAGCTCCTAGGGAGTCCTCAATCACAGAAATGTACAGGATCAGGGGTTTCCCAGGGACAGGTGGTTGTAGAACCGGGGGATTAGAGAGATAGACCTTGAGTTCCTCATAGGCCTTCTGGCATTGTTCATTCCATTCAAATTTCATGCCTGCCTTTAGCAATTCATAAAATGGGCGGCATCTTTGCGAATGCTGAGATATGAATCTCCTGATAAATTGCAAACGCCCGATCAGACCTCGAAGCTCAGTGATGTTCTTCGGCGGTGGCATTTCCATAACGGCCTTTGCTTTGTTTGGATAGATCTGAATCCCCCGTTTGCTAACTATAAACCCGAGCAATTTCCCTGATGCAACTCCGAACACACATTTCTTTAGATTCATCTTTAACTTGTATTCCCTAGCCCTTTGCAACACCTTGGCTAGAATGGCGGGGTGTTCTTCTTGTGACCTCGATTTGACTAAAATATCATCCACGTAAGCATCCAAGTAGACATGCATCATATCGTGGAAGATGGCCATCATCGCCCTTTGATAGGTGGCACCTGCATTCTTCAATCCGAATGGCATAACGACGTAACAGTACGTGCCCCAAGGCGTGGTGAACGAGGTCTTTTCTTGATCTTCCGGAGCCAGAAGGATTTGGTTATACCCAGAATAACCATCCATGAAGGAGAGTGCTTCGTACCCAGCTGTATTATCGACCAAGACATCGATGTGAGGAAGTGGAAAATCATCCTTCGGACATGCTTTGTTCAAGTCCTTGAAGTCAATACAAATTCGAATTTTACCATCCTTCTTCATTACTGGGACTATGTTTGCCACCCATTGTGGATACAGCACAACTCTAATGAACCTGGCCTTATGCAATTTATCAACTTCTTCCTTAATTCTTAAGGCCATCTGCGGGTGGAATCTCCTTGCTTTCTGTTTAACGGGTGTTGCCCCTGGTTTGAGAATCAACCTATGTTCAACCAGCGTGGGGTCAAGACCGGGCATGTCCTCGTAGGACCAGGCAAAAGAATCGCTGTACTCCCTCAAAACCTTGACAAGCTCCTCTTCAACTTGAGGAGGGAGGTTAGCAGAGATAAGTATGGGCCTGGGATCCTCTTCTGTTCCGAGGTTGATCTCCTTAGTGGGCTCATCTACTGCCGTGGAAGGTTCGTCAAATTTCTTCAAACCTTGTGCGTATAAATCGGCAGTGTCATCCACCTCATCTTCCTCATCATCCGCTGGATCCTTCTCATTCATAATTTCATATACTCCTAATCCATCATTGCTCCATACCCCTTCGATTTCCTCATCATCTTCCAAGATAATCGCGGTCTCTACGAATTCAGGACATTTCAACAGGGCATGACATCTTCCAGCCAAATCTTGCAGAAACCTATCGAGAATGGTTTTGGGAGGACGCGTTACGGCAGGTGCCGCAGACGTGGATGGCACGAACTAGATTCTATTCTGACTGACTCGACTATCCTAGGAGACTCTGCGCACTGTACATCTAATCTAGGGGAGAAGAAGTCTACCGGAAAAGAAACAGGGGTCTCGTGCCCCTGGGAATCTGGGTAGAACATAGCGTAATCTTCCAAGGAGACCTCCGTTTTGAAATTGGCGTTTTTTTTTTTGGAGGCTGGAGGTGATCACGCAGCAGGAGGAGGAAGAGGATGGAGGAGGAGGTAACTGCATAGGAAACAACTCAGGGAAAATGTAGTCAAAGAAGGGGTCGGAAGAGGAGAACCACATTTCATGGAGCTGAGCTCCCGGGGGAGGAGGAGTGAACATGGTTGATAGATCAATGGGCGGTCAGCGCCCGCAAGCACACGGAACAAATAAAATCTCGGGTCTCTCCGTGAAGTACGGGTCGACCACAATTGGAGGGGAACGGGGAATGAAATCCAACTGTTAAAACCAGGAAGTAAGACGGGATGGGGATATAGAATAAGTAGTGACAGAGCTCCCCATCTCCCGTGGCCCCTGACGGATCAACGGCATCGGAGGACGCTTCACTAGCTGCATCTCCTTCTTCTTCGGCTTGGCTTCTTTTTCATGAAACATCTTCATAAAACAATCAGAAAGATCTTCCGAGTCACCGACCAATCCTTGTAGTGACGGTGGTGGATCAGCAACAGCACAGGCTTCGTTTGTCTTCTCTTCAGGGCTGGACGGCGAGGTCTTCAAGGTGCCGGGCTGCAACAGACCCTTCACAAAATGTTGTCGGTAATCCCAGGTCAATGGCCCAGAATCGCCGAGCATCGACATGGAGGATTCACGGTAGCCGAGGCCCCGACGGCCCATCTTCCTTCCTTTGGGAACGGGGTTGGTCCGGCCCTGTAACTGCACGTCGAGACCTAAACCGGGCTGATAGCCCAATTTTAGAATCATGTGCTAACCTTTAGAATCTCTCATTTTGGGCTTGACTTTCACGTTGACTGGTGCAGCGGTGGGATTGCGTGACGCATATGCCCATGAATAGTTCAAGTCCATGACGGAGAGAACAGGCTTGTTGCTTGGCCACAATGTAGGCAGAATCTTGGCGGCTATGGCGTCAACATTTTGAACCGTGGAAATACTCTTCACTTTGACCACTCATCCTTGGAATGGGAATTTTAAACATTGATGGGCTGTCGAGGGGACGGCACTCAAACTATTCAACCATGGATGACCCAGAATGGCTTTGAACATCGGGTCTATGTCCAACACATAAAATTCCACATCCATAACTAAGGGCCCTAGCTCGGCCTGCACAGTCACCACCCCGTGACAAGCACGTCTGGAGTTATCATAGGCTGCTATTGTGGTCGGTGTCGGCTTGAGGATGTCCTCTGATATATTGCAAGCACGAAGAGTACTCAATGGACACACATTTATTGACGCGCCCGTGTCTACAAGTGCAATGTAGCAACCCTGATAAAAATAAGAATTTTAAATAAATCAAATTAAAATAAAAGATAAATAATTAGATGATGAAAGCCTAAACGCATAAAAATAAGACAGAATGGAAATAACACCTTTTGTTAAGGCGCTACTTCATTAAGAAACGCCTCTAGATAAGGCGCTAATTAAAAAGGGACGCCCAAACAACACGGCGTCAATTATCAAACGGCCAAAAGGGGAAGTAAATGTAACGCCCTCTACCTGGGCGCGTTTTATACAAGAAACGACGCTTTACAAGGCGTCAATTAAAATTAACACCCTCTCTTAAGACGTTAATTCAGTTCGAGTTTCGTTCGACCCAGGAGTCTATCCAGGGCAAGTTCTGGATAACTACGTCAAAGGTGGAATATGGTAAGGACTCTATCATGGAAGTATTACTTCCAATACAACTCTAACCCTATTAGGATCCCCAAAATCCTATAAATACCCTCCTAAATCAACCCTTGATCGCTATTTGGCGATCTGCTGCTGCTGTCATCAACGTGAAGAACAGGTAATGTTCTTCCTCTTTATTTTTGGTTGTGTGTGTTGAAAGAACGTTGATGTTCTTTTCCTTCCTCATCTTCCTATACAGGTTGTCTGTGTTGAGAAGACGATCACCCCTTTTGACTGAAGATCGGGTATTCTTCGTCCATCTCCTGTAAGTTATCTCTGTTCGAGAACAGAGCATCGTTTTCTTCTCCAAACCTTCATCCGTTCATCAGTTAAAAACTTCAAAAGGTAGGTTTTCTCAAGATCGTAGCCCAAACTAGCTTAAGATCTTTAATTAAATATCATCAGTCATCCATGCATATAGTTTTAGGGTGATTTCAAACATTTTCTCTGAAATTTAAAAAGAAACGCCCTTTACCAGGGCGCTAATTTAAAGAAGTGACCCACACTAGGGCGCTAATTCTTTTTTTGACGCCCTACTTAGGAGTCGTCAATTTCATATAAATTGATCATTACCCATGTTTAAAATTTTATATCTATGAAACCATGAACCTAATCTAATGCATGTTCATCCTGATTGAATCCTGCTATTTTTTTGGTCCTGACCATGTACCTATTTTCCTGAAATTTTATTATCTGAAATTTGGAAAATTGTTGAATTAACGACCTGAACAAGGTCGTCTCTTATTGAACTGACGCCCCAGACCAGGGCGCTAATTGAAAAGTAACGCCCCTGTCCAGGGCACGTTTTGGTTAAAATTTCATAATATTTGAATTCTGCAAAATAGAAATACAGAATGGACGACTTCTGTATAAGTCGTCAAAATTATAATTAAACGCCCTTGTAAAAGGCGTTAATTTCATTACAAACGACTTTACCTAAGTCGCTACTTTCCTGAGTTATTATTTTCACTGATACTGATTAACCGAGGGTTTTATATATATATATATATCTATATCGGCACTATATTTCCACTCCGTGAATATAGTCCCATGTTTTATGATGTTTTTATCGCACTACCCTCAATTCTCATTGACATACAAGCTCTCCATTGGACATTCCGTTCCTTTGGACTAGCGAGTTAGTCATAGAGACCTCCGTAAGACTCCTCGAGCCTTGGATTCCCTCAAGGCCGACTGAGCTGGTTGTACCATAAAAACCCATTACACTATTTTGCCATGTCACTCTAAAGAAACATGGTATACCGGCCCTCATGTCATGCCATGTGTATGATATGAGAATTTTGTTAATGAATGGGGAAAGCATGTCATTAATGTGATGTTATTGTAGACCCCAATTCTATATCAACATTGTTATGATGTTCTTGTAGACCCCAATTCTATATTCAACATGATGTTCTTGTGGACCTCAATTCTATATTAAGAATGAGGACGTCTTGCCATTGATGTGTTGTTCATGTGGACCTCAATTCTATATAAAGACTGTCCATACTTGCTTGTCATGGTACCCAAGTTAGGGAATCAATTCCACCTAGTTTTATCGATAATCGAGATTGTACCGTTATTATCGCCATTCTATGTCAAGTGTCATATTTTTGGACTTTACTCTATCCAAGTTTATCCTACATGTCTACAAGCTTTATTCTTGAAATTTCATATTGGCTATACACAAAAGTGGATGTTAAAATACATGATTAATGCCTGCGCATATAGGGCCCGATCTGGTCCTAGGAGAAGCACCCGAAAGTACTTGTGCCCATGGGAGTTGATTGATCACGGTATTGGCATTATACCGAAGTGCATGACTAGCTTGATTGAACATTCCACAAATCCTGTACTTGTACTTTACTTGATATTACATGACTTGCGTGGCCCGAAAAAGGGTAATTTCATACTTGCGTGCTTGAACGTGATAGCCAAATTCTAACATGACATGATGAATACACTTGCTTGAATATCTTGATATCCTTTGATATAAGTTCTTGAAAGTTCATGACTAGTTCTTCTTGCTATCGTATTGTTATACACTCTCTCTATCTTGTCGTTTTATGCGAGCATGCATAGCTATAGTGCATTCATGAAAGATGTAATTACTTAAACCCATTACTAGTTCTTGAGATAAAATTTCCTACTGAGTGTTCGCTCACTTAGTGTTTCCCTACTTTTCAGGTAAGTCCGACGATGAGGGAACTCAAACGGATGGGGAAAATCAAGAGTGAAAGAGATAGAGCTTCTTCCGTGTTATCTAGTCTTTTTCTATATTTTCTTGAGTCAACCTTGTATTTTTCCTTTATTTTAGTTAGTACTTCAAAGGTTTGTAATAGACATGTTCTTATGAAGGAATAAAAGATTGGGTTATCTTTATTTTTGCACATCTCTGCTTTTGGTGTCGAATACACTAATACTCTGATTGACATGATTGATATAAACTCGTCACGCGTCTCCGGGTATCTTCCGCTCTCGGGGCGTGACAGTTTTTGTGGTATCAGAGCCTAGGGTATTCAATTCCTAGGAAAACCCAAGTCCAAGGATAGGTTTAACCTTTAACCGGTGAGATTGGGTAGAACCAAGGGTTAAAGTTGACATAAAAATGCTAGCTTCTAAATGAAATCACGTATTAATCTAGTGATTGTAATTGTAGGACGATGGCTGCCGAACGTGCTCAGTGGCGCAACATGCAGCGTACACTTCAAGGCATGACCCAAGTGCTGCAACAAGTAGCACAAGGAGGAGCACAACGAGCAGGGAGTCTCCACCAAGTCTTCAAGAAAATGAACCCTCCCAAATTCATGGGTTCTACTGATCCGGATGACGCAGAGCACTAGATCAGGGAGACGGAACGTATATTCCGTGTTATGCAGTGCACGGATCAAGATAAAGTCTTATTAGCTACCTTTCAGTTGGAAAGGGATGCCCGATGCTGGTGGGAATCAATAGAAGCTACTTTAAATCAAGACCAAGTTACTTGGGAAGAATTCGTTGAACATTTCAACGCTAAATATTTTTCGGACCGAGTCCAAGAAAAGAAAGCTATCGAATTTTCCGCACTCAAGCAACGATCATTATCGGTGGCGGAGTACAAAGCACAATTCTCTAGATTATCTCGGTATGCTAAGCACTTAGTTAGCACCGAGAAGATGAAAGCTAGGAGGTTCCTTAATGGGCTCAGACCCCAATATATTACCCAACTGGCGTCGATGGATATTCAAGTCTATTCGGAGATAGTACGTCGAGCCCAGCTTCTAGAAGATGCCACGGAACTATCAGATAGAATCCGTGGGAAGGACAAGAAAGAACAAGTTACAAGTTCGGGTTCCTTTAAACCCAACTTCAAGAAGAGGCCTAGCAATGGAGGTACTTCCTCACAAGATCAGAAGTTTAAGAAGACCAAGCCCTTCTCCATCACCACTACCCCACCAAATATAGTGTGCAAGCACTGTGACAAGGCGGGCCATAGAGCAGAAGAATGCTGGAGGAAACTAGGAGCATGTCTCCGCTGTGGGAGCCGCGATCATCGAATTCCCGATTGCCCATTTCTTAATGATCAAGCCGGGGACGGGAAGCGCCCAGTAACCAAGAACACTCGTCTTCACGCGATTAAGGAGACCGAACAAGAAGAAGAAGGCGGACTAGTAGAAGGTACACTGAAAGTTTGTTCCAAGTCTGCACATGTCTTATTTGATACTGGTGCTTCACATTCAATCTGTTACCCCTAGAATCGAAATGGATAAAATTAGTCTTGTCTACTCCTCTAGGAAACGAGACTGATATTACACACCATTTCCAGAACTGTGAAGTATTGATTCATGGTAAGAATCTCCCTATTGATCTTATATGTTTAGATCTAAAGGAGTATGATGTCATACTAGGAGCGGATTGGTTATCCAAATACCAGGCAACAGTCGATTACCGCAATAGCAAGGTTACTTTCAAGGACTTTCCAGAACTAGTCTATTCTATCCCTAAGAGTCGGAGCAAGTCACCTCTTATTTCAGCTCTCTGAGCTAGCAAGCTCATCAGGAAAGGATGTGTATCTTTCCTTGCATTCGTCACGATTAAGGAGGCTAAGGAAACTAAGTTAGAAGACATTCCGGTGGTACAAGAATTTCCGGACGTATTTCCGGAAGATTTGTCTGGATTACCCCCACAAAGAGAAGTGGCCTTCACCATCGATTTAGTTCCTGGTGCGGGTCCAGTTTCTAAGGCACCGTATAGAATGTCACCTGCTGAACTCAAGGAGTTAAAGGAGCAATTGATGGAACTCAATAAGAAAGGATTCATAAGACCAAGTACTTCCCCATGGGGAGCGCCTGTATTATTTGTAAAGAAGAAAGATAGATCCATGAGGTTATGCATCGACTTTCGACAGTTGAATCATCTCACTATCAAGAACAAATATCCACTGCCGAGAATTGATGAGTTGTTTGATCAAATTTCGGGATCCAAGTACTTTTCCAAAATTGATCTCAGGTCAGGTTATCACCAACTAAGGATCAAGGATGATGACATTCATAAGACTGCATTCAGAAGCAGGTATGGCCATTATGAATTTGTTGTTATGCCTTTCGGACTAACGAATGCCCCTGCTGCCTTTATGCAGTTAATGAATAGTATATTCAGGCCTTATTTGGATCAATTCATGGTGGTCTTTATTGATGATATATTGATTTATTCCAAGACCAAGGAAGAGCATGAGGAGCATTTAAGGATTGCATTACAAATATTGAGGACAAACCAATTATATGGAAAACTCAGCAAGTGTGAATTCTGGCTTGAGGAAGTGACTTTTCTCGGACATGTTATATCAAAGGATGGCTTATCAGTAGATCCATCAAAAGTTGAAGCTGTAAGAAATTGGGAAAGACCGACCAATGCTAGCGAGATCTGAAGTTTCTTAGGTCTTGCCGGCTATTACAGGTGATTCATCAAAGATTTCTCTAAGATCACCGTACCACTTACGAGGTTAACTTGCAAGGAGATCCGTTATGAATGGAGTGAGGAATGTGAAAGAAGCTTCCAAACTCTCAAAGATCATCTTACTACAGCTCCTGTCTTAGCTTTACCAATGGAATGAGAGAAATTCGAGGTATACACTGATGCTTCTGGCATTGGCCTCGGATGTGTTCTAATGCAACAAGGAAAGGTTATAGCCTATTATTCTCGTCAATTAAAGAAGCATGAAGAGAACTACCCCGTCCATGACTTAGAATTGGCCGCGGTAGTGTTGGCACTGAAAATCTGGAGACATTATCTTTATGGAGTACAGTTTACTGTATACTCCGATCACAAGAGTCTCAAGTATCTTTTCTCTCAAAAGGAACTAAATATGAGGCAAAGACGTTGGCTAGAATATCTCAAGGACTTCGACTTTACTATACAATATCATCCCGGAAAGGGTAATCATGTAGCAGATGCCCTTAGTCGAAAGCCGAGAGCACTGTTAGCCAATTGTATGATTCAAGAATGGAAGTTGCTGGAGCAATTCTCTAAACTCAATATAAGCATGGACACGAACTTCAAATGTGTCACATTGTCTCATATAAGCATTCATCCAGACCTATTATCTGAAATACAAGCATTTCAAGATAATGACCCAATATTAGTAGAGATTAAAGGCAAACTAGAAGGACAATCTGATTTCCAAATAACTTGTGAAGGAAGATTAATGTTCAGGAATAGAACTTGCATACCGGATTGTCCCGAGTTAAAGAAGAAGATATTAGATGAAGCTCATAGATCAAGGTACACGATTCATCCTGGATCTACCAAAATGTACCAAGATGTGAAAAGAAATTTTTGGTGGCCCAACATGAAAAGGGAAATAGCGGACTACGTGTCGCGCTGTCTCACATGCCAACAGGTCAAGGCGGAACACCAAAAGCCTGCTGGAAAACTACATCCTCTAGATATCCCTAAATGGAAGTGGGAGGATATTGGTATGGATTTCATCATGGGTTTATCTAAATCAAAAGGAGGACATGATGGAATATGGGTTATTATTGACCGATTGACTAAATCGGCACATTTCTTGCCAATCAAGAGCCGTTGGTCAGTCGATGTGTTGGCTGCATTATACATCAAGGACATAGTCAGATTACACGGTATTCCTATTTCAATCGTGTCTGACAGAGATCCCCGTTTTACTTCTCATTTTTGGAAGGGACTACAACATTCGTTGGGAACAAGGCTTAACTTTAGTACAACTTTTCATCCTCAAACAGATGGTCAGACCGAGAGAACTAATCAGGTGGTTGAAGATATGCTCAGAGCTTGCATCATTGATTTCGATGGAAGCTGGCATGATCACTTGTCGTTGGTGGAATTTGCATACAATAATAGCTACCAGGCAAGTATACAAATGACACCTTTCGAAGCTTTATACGGAAGAAGTTGCCGATCACCCTTATGCTGGGACGAAGTTGGAGAGAAACAACTGCTAGGTCCAGACATGGTAAGGGATACCACTGAGAAAATACAATTGATTAGAGAAAGACTGCAAGTTGCTCAGTCTAGGCAAAAGGCTTATGCTGATACAAGAAGGAGAGATCTTGAATTCCAAGTTGGAGATCATGTATTTCTCAAGATATCACCTGGACGTGGCATACGGAGATTTGGTGTTAAAGGCAAGCTTACACCAAGATTCATTGGACCTTTTGAGATACTGGAAAGAGTCGGCGAGGTTGCTTATCGCATCGCATTACCTCCTCAATTGTCTGATGTACATAATGTGTTCCACATATCTATGTTGAAGAAGTATGTACACGATCCATCACATATTATTGAACATGGAGACTTAGTTATCCAGAAGGATCTCACATATGAACAGAAGCCCATAAAGATACTAGATCGTGAAGTACGTACTCTAAGGAATAAGGTTATTCCCATGCTTAAGGTACAATGGAATAAGAACTCCGAACATGAAGCTACATGGGAGACCGAGGAATCCATGAGGAAGCAATTTCCAGAATTATTTTAAGGTATATACCCTACACTCTTCACATATATATACTATGAATTTGGGGACCAAATTCTTTTAAGTGGGGGAGGGTGTAGCAACCCTGATAAAAATAAGAATTTTAAATAAATCAAATTAAAATAAAAGATAAATAATTAGATGATGAAAGCCTAAACGCATAAAAATAAGACAGAATGGAAATAACGCCTTTTGTTAAGGCGCTACTTCATTAAGAAACGCCTCTAGATAAGGCGCTAATTAAAAAGGGACGCCCAAACAACACGGCGTCAATTATCAAACGGCCAAAAGGGGAAGTAAATGTAACGCCCTCTACCTGGGCGCGTTTTATACAAGAAACGACGCTTTACAAGGCGTCAATTAAAATTAACGCCCTCTCTTAAGACGTTAATTCAGTTCGAGTTTCGTTCGACCGAGGAGTCAATCCAGGGCAAGTTCTGGATAACTACGTCGAAGGTGGAATATGGTAAGGACTCTATCATGGAAGCATTACTTCCAATACAACTCTAACCCTATTAGGATCCCCAAAATCCTATAAATACCCTCCTAAATCAACCCTTGATCGCTATTTGGCGATCTGCTGTTGCTGTCATCAACGTGAAGAACAGGTAATGTTCTTCCTCTTTATTTTTGGTTGTGTGTGTTGAAAGAACGTTGATGTTCTTTTCCTTCCTCATCTTCCTATACAGGTTATCTGTGTTGAGAAGACGATCACCCCTTTTGACTGAACATCGGGTATTCTTCGTCCATCTCCTGCAAGTTATCTCTGTTCGAAAACAGAGCATCATTTTCTTCTCCAAACCTTCATCCGTTCATCAGTTAAAAACTTCAAAAGGTAGGTTTTCTCAAGATCGTAGCCCAAACTAGCTTAAGATCTTTAATTAAATATCATCAGTCATCCATGCACATAGTTTTATGGTGATTTCAAAAGTTTTCTCTGAAATTTAAAAAGAAACGCCCTTTACCAGGGCGCTAATTTAAAGAAGCGACCCACACTAGGGCGCTAATTCTTGTTTTGACACCCTACTTAGGAGTCGTCAATTTCATATAAATTGATAATTACCCATGTTTAAAATTTTATATCTATGAAACCATGAACCTAATCTAATGCATGTTCATCCTGATTGAATCCTGCTATTTTTCTGGTCCTGACCATGTACCTGTTTTCCTGAAATTTTATTATCTGAAATTTGCAAAATTGTTGAATTAACGACCTGAACAAGGTCGTCTCTTATTGAACTGACGCCCCAGACCAGGGCGCTAATTGAAAAGTAAGGCCCCTGTCCAGGGCGCGTTTTGGTTAAAATTCCATAATATTTGAATTCTATAAAATAGAATTACAGAATGGACGACTTCTGTATAAGTCGTCAAAATTATAATTAAACGCCCTTGTAAAAGGCGTTAATTTCATTACAAGCGACTTTACCTAAGTCGCTACTTTCCTGAGTTATTATTTTCACTGATACTGATTAACCGAGGGTTTTATATATATATATATATCTATATCGGCACTATATTTCCACTCCGTGAATATAGTCCCATGTTTTATGATGTTTTTATCGCACTACCCTCAATTCTCATTGACATACAAGCTCTCCATTGGACATTCCGTTCCTTTGGACTAGCGAGTTAGTCATAGAGACCTCCGTAAGACTCCTCGAGCCTTGGATTCCCTCAAGGCCGACTGAGCTGGTTGTACCATAAAAACCCATTACACTATTTTGCCATGTCACTCTAAAGAAACATGGTATACCGGCCCTCATGTCATGCCATGTGTATGATATGAGAATTTTGTTAATGAATGGGGAAAGCATGTCATTAATGTGATGTTATTGTAGACCCCAATTCTATATCAACATTGTTATGATGTTCTTGTAGACCCCAATTCTATATTCAACATGATGTTCTTGTGGACCTCAATTCTATATTAAGAATGAGGACGTCTTGCCATTGATGTGCTGTTCATGTGGACCTCAATTCTATATAAAGAGTGTCCATACTTGCTTGTCATGGTACCCAAGTTAGGGAATCAATTCCACCTAGTTTTATCGATAATCGAGATTGTACCGTTATTATCGCCATTCTATGTCAAGTGTCATATTTTTGGACTCTACTCTATCCAAGTTTATCCTACATGTCTACAAGCTTTATTCTTGAAATTCCATATTGGTTATACACAAAAGTGGATGTTAAAATACATGATTAATGCCTGCGCATATAGGGCCCGATCTGGTCCTAGGAGGAGCACCCGAAAGTACTTGTGCCCATGGGAGTTGATTGATCACGGTATTGGCATTATACCGAAGTGCATGACTAGCTTGATTGAACATTCCACAAATCCTGTACTTGTACTTTACTTGATATTACATGACTTGCGTGGCCCGAAAAAGGGTAATTTCATACTTGCGTGCTTGAACGTGATAGCCAAATTCTAACATGACATGATGAATACACTTGCTTGAATATCTTGATATCCTTTGATATAAGTTCTTGAAAGTTCATGACTAGTTCTTCTTGCTATCGTATTGTTATACACTCTCTCTATCTTGTCGTTTTATGCGAGCATGCATAGCTATAGTGCATTCATGAAAGATGTAATTACTTAAACCCATTACTAGTTCTTGAGATATAATTTCCTACTGAGTGTTCGCTCACTTAGTGTTTCCCTACTTTTCAGGTAAGTCCGACGATGAGGGAACTCAAACGGATGGGGAAAATCAAGAGTGAAAGAGATAGAGCTTCTTCCGTGTTATCTAGTCTTTTTCTATATTTTCTTGAGTCAACCTTGTATTTTTCCTTTATTTTAGTTAGTACTTCAAAGGTTTGTAATAGACATGTTCTTATGAAGGAATAAAGGATTGGGTTATCTTTATTTTTACGCATCTCTGATTTTGGTGTCGAATACACTAATACTCTGATTGACATGATTGATATAAACTCGTCACGCGTCTCCGAGTATCTTAGCTCTCGGGGCGTGACATGCAGACTCTACGGCCATTTTGTTCAGAGAAATGGTAATGCATAATGGCATCTGTCGTGCTTCAGGGGGTGCTAACTCTGACTCGGAAAATGAAATAGAAGGCCCCTTAGTAATCGTTGCCAAGACCGAGGGCAGGCTATCCATTGCCACGTCTTCACTCACCATAACTTTCTGTAGGAAGGTCTTCAAGGCGTCTTGGTGGAGTGGTGACCTCTTGATCAGTTCTAACACTGAGATTTTAGCCGGCATCCAGTCTAAATGTTGTAATAAGTCATATCTTGTGCCCGGCACGGGGTCTACTTCCTCTGTTTCAGCTGTGGGGGGATGAACTTGGATGTTAGGTGCAGATGCACCGGAAGGGGGGAAAATTCTCTGGAAAGGACGCCCGCTCCGAAGGGCGCAGTTTGGTGCCCGCATGGGCTGAGATGGGCCCCCGCTTGGCCCGGTGGGGTAGGTAAGTGGCGTAGAAATGGGGGTGAGGATGGCGGAGGTGGGTTTAATAGGCCCTGGTGGAGGGAGAAGGGGTGAAGTTTTAAGCGGAGGGGAAATAACGGAGGCTACGGTGGGCGGCGACGGAAGGACAGGAGGAGCGGAGGGGAGTGTAATGGGCCTAAGGGGCGACGCGGAGGGAGCGACCGGTGGTGTGGTGGTCAAAATAGCGGGTCTGAGAATGGAGGGGATAGTAGGTGCGGGAGAGTAGTGGTGGTGGAAGGCCAAGAGATGTGCGGGAGTCTCATCATCAAACGTCCACCCAGCGTTGGGGGCCGGGCGCTGGACCATATGTACTTGTGCTGGGGCCGGTGCCGGCGGCTGCTGTTGCTGCTGAGGAGCGGGTTGATGTACTGGCATGGGATTCTGATGGATCCCGAGGTCTTGTTGTTGTTGCTGGGGTTGTTGTTGCTGCTGGGGTTATTGCTGCTGCTGCTGTTGGGGTGCCGCCTGCTGCGGCCTGGCCTGTCTCTGCCTCTGCTTGATATCCTCAATCAACTGGTGCATCTGGGCCCAATCAATTCTCTGGCCCTCATGCAAGTCATACACCAGATCTCTGAACTGATAACATCGTTCTATCGTGTGCCCGGGTTGCCGATGGAATATGCAATATCGGGATTGATCGGCAGCCGGGTTCCAGTTCGGACGCTCAGGAGGAAACTAAAGATCACCAGTATACATTAGAGCAGAGAAAATATCTGGCAAAGTCTCCGGAAGAGGAGGGTAATGAGTCCTTTTCGGAGCTGGTCGAGCATAGCCATAGGCGGCGGGTGGAGGAACATTATTGTACTGCGGGGGCCGCTGAGGCTGTTGGGGTGGTGGAGGTGCCTGTTGAGGGTATTACGAGACTTGGAAGGTGGGCTGGGGAATTGGCGTAGTGGCGAACTGGGGGTTGCGCTGAGGCTGTGGGAAGCGAGGTGGAGCTGCTTGATGGGGGAATTGAACCGCCTGGACCTGCTCATTAATTTGTACTCCCTCAGTGACGGGGCCGTGGGTTTTCTTGGTGGCTTTGGGTTTCTGTGCCTCGAATAAAGAATGGATGGGGGAGTCTTTGAACTGGGTTTGTATGAATCAAGCTCTGCTATATAGCTGGTGCATGTTTGAGATATCATTCATTGCCAAAATGTTCCTGAAAGTCGGCGCAGCATTGGAAATTAATAACTTCACTTTTTCTTCTTCCGGGATCTGCCAGGGCACACGTGAGGCCATCTGCCTCCAACGATCTGCATAGGTTGCAAAATCTTCCTCCGGCTTCATCTTCTCTGCCACTAAATCAGTGAAGGAGTATTCGGGTCCAACCAGGTCCTGAAATCTTTGTATAAACCTCTCCTTGACTGTCTTGAAACTCTCGGCCTCCTCCATAGGCAAGGTGTAGAACCATTCCAGAGCGACCCCTTCCAACGACTGGCGGAACAAATAGGCCATCAGGCGCTCGTCCTGCTGGAACTGTGCTGACTCGTACAAGAACTCCCGAATATGGATGAACGGGTTGCCATTCCCGTCGTATTTACGGTACACGGGGAGCTCGGACTGTGCTGGAGAATGAATGTCCCTGAAGTTAGGGATAGGGACGTCAGTAAGGGATTGCGGACCAACCCGCCTTTGGAGGAGATCAATCTGTTGCTGCATAGCAGCCCACTTGTCAAGGATCTCTTGTTCCCGGGAAGGGGGAGAAGGAGTAGGAAGAGCAATATTAGGATAGGAAGCCGGAGGGTGAGCCGTCTTAAGGAGCGGCGCGTAAGAGGGATAATGGGCTGAGGAGGGGCCCATATCCGCGCGAGCTAGCTGAGCAGCCCCCGGCTGCAACCTAACAAAATCCGTCGGGGCCACGAGGGCCTGCGGCGATGGAGAAGCTGTGGTGTACGGATCAAGATAAGGCATGGAGGGGATCTGAGACTTCCCCTTATCAAGCTGTTGATGGACCGAGGTGGAGGCCTAGCCCATTTCCATGTTAGAGGAGCAAAGGATCTGAGGACGGAGAGGTGTGAGATCAACGGGTGCCACAGAGGTGGTCCCGATAACGGGGGAAGTGGTGGCAACAACCGTCGTGCCACGAGGAAGAACTGGGGTCGGGGCATCGCCCCCTTGTAAAGCCTACCGGATGAGATGGAGCTGGGTCGGATCCAGCTGAGCCATCATGTTGAGGATTTGACTGGCGGGATTCTGAATGGAGGGATTTGAAAGAGAGGGTTGAGAACCCTCACCAAGAACGGTCGGGAGCGGAGGGGCATTGCCCTCCCCTCCTTGCATATGGGCGACCCGAGGTGGGTCCTCGAGAAGACCACGAGGAAGAGAGTCCTCGTGAGACTGAGAGAAGTCGTAGGACGACATCGGGTAAGCTGAATCAAACAAGGGGTTGAAATAAGAATGGAAATGAGAATGGACCCTAGGAGATGATCCTGAGGGACAGAAGCAATCCCACATACACCAAGACACCTAGGACTAGAACCAGCAAAACTAATCAACTAGATCTACCAAGCAACTACCAAGCATACAGTGGAGAGAGATGAGAGCAGAATCACCCGGCAATGCAATCAAGTTCTTAACATGATGCTCGTCAGTTCCTTAGATCTTCTTCTTTGAGCTTTAGTGGATTAATGAAGATATAAATCCTCTCAACCACTAGGTGCCTAGCTGGGATAAGAAATGAAGGACTGTGTGACTCTATCAGGATCTCTCACTCGCGGATGCAACCCTATACTGGGGGTGGATACGGTACAACCTGCCCGGCATCCGTGTGGGAATCCATGGCTCACGGGGGCTTATGGAGGTCCTCGGCAATGTCCCTAGTCGGCTCCAAGGAATATGGAGACGAGAGGAAACCCTACCTCGGTAGGAATGCAACTAATATAAGAAAAGATCGATGCTCCTATGCGCACCGGAGTGCATGCACAAACTAGCCTAGTAGCTATCAATCAATGAGCAAGTATACACATGAACAATAAAGAGCATGGTGATGCAATGATGATAAGAGAGCAGGGGGGGAATCAATGAATAGCACCAGGCATGGCAAACCACATGAAATATGACAATCAAAGTATAACATAAATACCCTGTGGCACCAGATGAACGGCACCTCTTCGACCGCTCCAACAGTAGAACGGTCTGTGTGGGACCGTCTAACCCAGGGAGAAAACACAACTACAGAGCAACCACAGGACCTAAAAACACGAGGGAGCAAAACACGAGGGAGCAATGGCAGAAAATACCAGAAGGACGGTCACTGGACAACCGTGTAACCTCACGAACGGTCCTCTATCAGTCGCGTACCTACAATAAGAGCAGAGCAAATCATACCTGTGCTGGAGAACTGAACGGCCGGATCCAGGCCGCTCTGGCATATAGACGGTCTATATCGCGCCGTCTGTAACAGGAAAGACCGGCGAAGCTCGGTTGACTGCAGGGGTTGAACGGTGGAATTGCAACTGTGCCTATTGTTGGGCGGCTCTGGGGGAACCGCTCAGGTCCCAGGGGACAGAAACGCACCCCCAACCTGCAAATCAATCTTGGGAAGAAGAAAAACTTGGAAACAAAGGAGGGTCAGCAATCTCAACAGCACTATGGGCATTAGGCGTCCCACCGTGATCGCCACAAAAGGGGTGTAGATATATATTTCTCCTCTCCTCACCTGGTGGATGATATGTTATGAATAAAGCAATAATATCACGAGTAAACGAACAAAGCGCAGTGAGAGGAGGGAGAAAAATAGAGAGTGACTGTGATCGCCACCAAAGCGTAGCACGTGACTAGCGTACCGTACTTTGGAAAGGAAGGGGAGACACTCGCCTTGATGCAGCACTAGGAGGATGCGCGGTCGATGCAGAACCGCCTTAAAGACACACGGTCCTACGATAGGCCATCTCAGAGTGCTGCCGAACGCGCGGGAAGAAGAACTCCTGGAGGATGGAGGCTTTAAGTGAACCGCAGAAGAAAGAAGGGCGGTGCAGAGGCTACCGCTCATCTCCTTGAACGGGCCTAAAGGAACCGCGCCAGCCCACCACGCCAAGAGTTGCAAAAGGGTTCACCTCCACCCTCTCCAGCCGGCCAGAGGGGACGGGCCTCGTGCTGATGAAGTGCTGACCTGTAAAACAGTGTGAAGACAAAGAAGAAATACCCAGATTAGAACTAAATGACGTAGTACGTGTTCATGTAAGAAGAATCAAGCATAAATAAATGGAAAGGGGAATACCTGGGGGGTTTTAAACCCCTAGGGTGACAAAAACGTGGGTGGGTGTGTGCATGATAATGAGAAGAAAGGGGAACGTAGGGAGAAAACGATGCATGCAATAGATGACGAAGAAATCGAAAAATGACGCTACGACTCGACACACAGACTACTCCCTGAACTGGAGGCTCGTAAGGACGTAGAGAGCCTCCCTCCTTGGTGCTAGGTCGTTCAGAAATGTGGCAGGGCTTCGCCGTCGACCAAAATCTTCCCCCCTTTCGACGTCCGGCCACTAGGGTCTATTTATAGAGCCTAAAAAACCAGCCTCGAAATTAGGGTTTTTAGATATTTTCAGGTCAAGATTATAAAAGATAAATCATAGATATTATCATAATCTCTTATCCAGTCGAAACGGCATCAAAAATGGTTAATTATCCACGGAGAAATCATCAAAACAAACTGGGGATAAAGCCATGAATAAAAGAGATAAAAGTTTGTTAAAAAGCCTCATCCGACGGGATGAGCGGTCTTACGATAGACCGCACAAACATATGGGCGGTCTAGTTCAGACCGTCTAAGCTATCGGTGGAAATTTGAAAAATCAGAAAATCAACCCAATTATCTCTCTAACTGGCCGAAACGCCCGCCGTTGGACCCTCAAAGATGCACGGTTCTAGTGAGACCGTTCTAGTGTAGGGCGGCCAATAGCCAACCGTTTCACCCTGTCGATGATAATTCGGATAATTGGATAATTATCTGAGAAAATGGGCGCGCGTAGGACTCTGAGGCATAGGCGGTTGTAATGAGCCCGTCCATTAGTTTGAACAGTCCTAATAAAGCCACACAAAATCCTATCGGTGAATATTCAGAAAAGCCCTTAGAAATTAACAAAATGTATGAACGTTCAATATTCAACCGCTCATCATCTGAACGGCTGAGGTTGGGCCGTTTATGCTATGAAACGTTCAATTGACCAAAGCCAAGGCCCATTAAGCCTTGAATCGCCACGGACTTCACCAAGGAGGGAGACGACCTATTCAATGAGCCTAAGACGTGCCACAAAAAATGGCCCAATGAATGATGGACAACTCGAGGCTTTAACTAATGGGAGTAAGAGAAACAACTCAAATTATCGGTATAAAATGGGTGTCAACAGTGTGTCGCTGCGGTGTTGCGTTCGAGGAATCTGTAGCGTGGTCAGGTGGCTGGAGAGGATTGTTCGTGGTTAAGTGGCCGTGAGCGTGCTCTGAGGGAGCTGCTGTCAGTTTTGGCCACTCCAACTTGAGGTTTGTCCAGCCCCTGAGGTGTTCAGGTCATAGTTTAAGGTGGCAGAGCGGGTGTTCTGATCGAGAAGTGTGCTCGGGTGAGTGGAATATCTTCTCGACGAGCTGCTGTTTTGTCGAGCCTGATGTTCTTGTCATGCTCTGTGGCGTCAGAATGACGTGTCGGTCCCGATTGTTCTACGGATTTCGAGGCAGGATTTGGCAGAGATGTCTCGGTAAGTCTTTGCTCCTGCGTTTCTGTCAGTGGATGGGTTGTGTTCGCCCTAGAGTTGGCTTGAGATGTGAAGGCTCCACAGCGAGTTCGGGACTCGAGGATGAGCGTCGGTGGTTGTCGTCATGGCTCGTGTAGCGGCTCTTGTTGTGGTGCACTGCAGTTCGAGGAATTTCATGGTGGTGCATCGAGAGATGTTGTGATCGTGGTCCGACGTGACACTCGTCGAGTGTGTCGGAGGTGCTGACCTGACATGGTGATGGTTTTCTCGGTGCTGGAAGGTGTTGTTCCCAGCGTGCGCGAGGTTCGAGGTTAGGTCGAGCGTGGAGTTCTTTCGTTGGTCGGAAGTGCGTTTGGTTTCTCCTTTGGTTGGAGAGATTGTATGTGGCTGAGGGTCGTCGTCTTGCATTGCGTGTTCGGATTGATTGGTCTTGTGTGCCATGAAGTCTGTGTAAGACGTGCTCCTTGTCTTGGCCAGATGGTTGCCTGTGAGAAGTTGTGCCCATTCCCTTGTCGTGAAAGGGTGTTCGCGCTTTTCTGAAAGGATGAGTGCCGGTTGGGCAGTGTTTGCTTTCTCGGTTGTGCACGCGTGGATCAGACTGCGCAGCGGAAGCGTGGTGGGCTTGTGACCCACTAGTTCAGGATCGTAGCGTTGGTTGCTACGGGCGGATTCCTGAGTTTGCGTTGAGCATCGAAGGATTGGTTCCTCGGTGTGAAACGTGTTGTTGCCGTGCCGTTGCTCGAGGTATTATGGTTCTTGGCACTGGCAGGATGGAGTGATTGGGGAATGTGCTGGCTAGTGCGTCGCATGAGTACCCTATTCCTGTGATGGAAGCCGTGTCAGGCGTCGGTGTTGGACCTAGATGAGGTTGTTGAGGATGTCGCCTGACGAAGGTCGAGGACGTGTTGGTCAGAGTCGGTGGCTTGGTGCCCGACTTGTGTTCCCAGTCGTGTCCTCGGATGAGAACATTTTTGGAGAAGTGATCTCTGGTAGGCTGTGGGTTCCTATTGGTGGCTGCGAGTGACTGGTAAGGCTAGTCTCGTAGTCGACCACGGTGAGATGTATGTTGCTTGGGGACCCGTGAGCAGTGTTCAGGTGGTGTCTCGTGGCTCTGTGGTAAGGGCGGAATCGGGATTGACAGGTGTCCACTTGGATTAGTGGAGTAATTTGATGAGACCAGACGGTAGGGTGACGCTTGTGCGTGGTGGCCCTTGACGGGACATTGGTGTCGCAATGGTTATCCCTGGTGTGGTGACCAGCATGGATGGTTCCCTATAAGTCTGAGTCAAGTGAGGTGATGACTGAGGACACCAGGATCTTGTCATCTGGTTTCATTGTGCTCCCCGAGAGGGTCGAGTTGGCGCGATGTTCAAGATCAGATGCGGAATCTAAGAGGAGTGTGTCTCGAGTTATGGTAATTATCTGTGTGTGAGTCAGCAGATGGCCTACTGTGAGTTGGATCGTGCCTGTTGGGCCGGTGGAGGTTCCCCGTTGACGTGCATCTGCTGACCAGTGGATGGTCTTTTCACAGACAGAAGATGTTGTTGGTTGTGCATCGTGAGCGGTGAGGGCCGTGTATCGGTGAGACCTTTGGTGGTCGTTTCCGTGATGTGCCTTCCCGGACGAGATCTAGGCTCTGTCGAAGTTTGTCTTCTGGGCTTTGGTAGAGTTGGCATAGTGATATGTCTGGCTTTCAGCTTGCCAGGTGTGAGGTGATTCTTGGTGCTGAGCCGATGAGCTGGTTGCGGTCTGTTGAGATGGCTGCGTGAGCTGGTCGAGGCTCTGTATTGGTTGTTCCCTTGAGAAGGGTGTGAGACCTATCAGCTGGTTGTAAAGCTGATGTGTGTTTTGTCTGCCGACCATTGGATGGATCGGTAGCGGTTGCTCGTGTCGAGGACTATGTCTCCTCGGTGAGCGAGATCGTGGCAGCGGTGCCACGATTGGTTTTTGTGGTGTCTGAGGTGATGCCGGACTGTGTCCTCTGGTATATGCCTGCTCTGATGGCCGGTGTGCACGGTGCGCGGAGTGATGTGTTGTTTGTGATTGTAAGTCTGGCTATGTCCCTCAAGATCGGTGTTTTTGTGAGAATCGAGATTTTCTGTGCTGGGGCTCTTACGGCGTTGTCAGTTGGTTCAGTGTTCTTCCCATGTGTTCCTGTCTTTGTTCTGAATTTCGGGGATGAAATTCCTTTAAGGGGGGAGGGCTGTAATGCCCCAGATTTTTCGAATATTTTTGGATTAGTTTAATGGGTCTCAGAGTGTATTTTGTGCTTTACACGTGTTTTTCTCTGATGTGCCTTCGGAACTCTGTGCAGGACGAACCGTGGCGTTCTTCGACTCCGGGACAATACCACTACGTTGTATTCCTTCCGAGGATCGCGGAGTTAATTTTTTATAATTTTTTGAATTTCTGGAATTTTCGGGTTTTCTATGTATATTAACCTTTTCTCTCTCTCCCCTCTCATTTCTCTCTTCCGTCCCTCTCTCTTCTCTCATGCTCTCTTTCTCCCCTCTCTTCTCCGGCGGCCGATGGAGCGAGGCGGGGGGCAAGGTGGAGGTGGCGTGGGCGAGGATGCAGGCGAGGACAGGCGAGGATCGAGGCGGTGGAGGCGGGGTGAAGCTTGGTGGCGCGATCGCGAGCCGCCTACAGTTTCGCGGCGATTTCTTCGTGGATCGGTGTCCACGTCGCGTCGTTTTTTCGGTGGAGGTAGGGAGATGGACCCCCAGCTCCTGCTCTTCTTTTCCCGCGAGTTTCGTAGGCCGTGGTGACCTGAGCGGGCTAATCGGGGCGATTTGGGAAAAATCCATGTTTTTGGGGTTGAGCATCGATCTGTCGTTTCATTGCATTTTTGGCCAATCCGCGGCCATAGATGCATGCTAGGGGCTATTTGGGGGCTTCCCCCCTATTTTCCCCCTCTCCCGTGGAGGTATGGGGGCGTGGTGAAGTTTTTGGGTCGTTTCCCGTCGTAGCGTTCTCGGGACGGTGTGACGGTCGTTCCAGTGACCATCATAGCATGTGACGCGCCTGGGCAGGTGCGTTACGCTCCCTTTGTCTTGAGTGTTGGCGTTCGTGGGCCTGACGGTCCCACGATAGACCACCACAGGGCTGTGACACCCTGCTGCTAGACCGTAACAGTGTTTCGATCGTGGTTTATGACCGTTGGGGTCACGAGTCTCTGACGTGCCTAGGTAGGACCATCAGAGCACAGTGACGCCCCTGAATGGGAGCGTTAGAGCTGACGCAGCCCACTCTTCTGACACGCCAGTGTTGGTCTGTCAGAGACTGTGACGCACCGAGTGGAGTGCGTCACAACCGGTTTCTTCTTGCTATCTGACGCACTAGTTGGGTGCGTCAGGGCATGTGACGAACCAGGGTTGGCGCGTCACAGCCGGTGTTGCCCCTCTCGTGTAACGCACCTGTGTTGGACCGTTAGAGTGCTGTGACGGTCGAGGCTTGGACCGTTACAGCTTGTGACGGCCCAAGGGTAGACCGCCAGGCACTGTGTTGCACCGAAGTGGTTCTTCGTGCTTGCTGCGATTGTTTCACGTTGTGTAGGTTCCTGGTCGACCCGGTTGGGACCCAGTGGTCGACTTGCGGTCTCGTGAGTATCCCAGACACCCCGAGAGTTCTGTGTTCGTGTTTTGATGGTGTCGGGAGGGCCGTGTTACCTCGATTAGCATGCCTGTAGGTGTGGTGGGTCCGGGTGACCCCGCGTATTCCGGGCTTTCGTGTTAACGCTCGATCGAGTCACCGTGTATCGGTGTGTGTACGGTGGGGTCTCCCATGCATGTCGCGAGTTTCTTTGGAAGGTGATTCCCTTGTGGGCCATGTGTTTGGCCTTGGACTGCGAGTCCAGTGATCCGGCCTAGGGCTGGTGGTTTCCCACTTTCCCTGGGATGGGAAATCGACGTGGTGGCTTGTGTGCTGCCCTTGGAATCGTGCTTCTGTGCTTTCTGCATGATCGAGTGTGTGCGGTCCCGTTTCTTCGACGGTGGTTTCTGTGAGTTAGTCCTTACTTTCAGTGACCTGTCCACTAGTCGTAGCTTCCTGCGCACGCGGGTGCGGACCCACCTGGGAGTGGTGGAGAGCGAGACCCGGTGAGAGGCGATTTTTAGGCTGGTTTCCGTAGGGCCCCTTGCCTTTGCCACCAGAGTCCGGTGGGTGAGAAAACCAGCTAGAGGACCCGACCTAGAGCAGATGGTCTGTGTGTGCACACGTATTTGGGGGCTTAGGGCACACGCTGACGAGCGTGACCCCAGCTAGTCCTTGTTGTGATACTTGTTGCATGTCTGAGTCTCACGCCCGGGGCGTCGTAGCTAGACACTTGTGACGCGGTGTAAGACGTCAGGGGACGCATCCGGTCGTTCTTCTAGTGGGTAGGGCTCCCGTTTGCTGGCAGGTGTGGACTCGAGTTTTGTTGGGCTGAGGTTAAGTAGTACGGTACTGCTAGAGTAGATGGCTTTTCCATTTATTTACTTTAGCTTGTTGGTTCTACTGTACTCCCGTTAGGTAGGGCTCCCGTTTGCTGGCAGGTGTGGACTCGAGTTTTGTTGGGCCGAGATTCAGTAGTACGGTACTACTAGAGTAGACGGCTTTTCCATTTATTTACTTTAGCTTGTTGGTTCTACCGTACTCCGGTTAGGTAGGACTTCTCTTTCTACTTGACCGGTACAGTAGGAGTAGTTGTAGTGCCGAGTTTTGACCGGCCACCAGGTTATTGTTCCTGCTGTTACTATTGCTCTTGTAGTTGCAGCTTCCTGTGCCGCCGTTGTTCTCAGTTGGGGTTATGCGGGATCCCTACTGGGCCAGTGACAGAAGGCTCACCCCTTCTTTTCAGGTGTGGCAATTCATCTTCGAGGTTCGAGGTTCGAGGTTGCAGTTCTGAGGTTCTTAGTTGCCAGCTCGCCGGGCCGAGTGTACACTCGGCATGTGGTACGTTTTACTGCTTTAGACTATACTTTCTGTTGGACTGGACTCTGCTGTAGTTGTTTATTTATTTCTGTTAATTGTTGCATTGTCCTGCTTTATTTCTTATTTTATTTTTGCCTCCACACTCCTTTTAGCCCTTCCGAGCCCTCCCGGCTCGTGGGCGGCGGTTCGAGTCTCGGGTTATCGGGCCTTCCCGGTAATCGGATTCTTGGGTCGTTACAGTGGTGCCCTCTACTTATCACCAAAAGATGAAGTTCTCCACTAAAAATGGGGTGGGGGAAGTCCGGGGCAACCAGGCGACGGCCAGAAGGTGCTATAATATCTCGGTTGAAGCCACAAGGCCGGACGGGAAGAGCAAGGGCCCTCGATAAGTCGAGGAAAAACCCACAACCTCCGAGCCTGGAGGCGAGCTACTAACAGTTTTCCTAAACGACAACCCGACCCTAGGAGTAAAGATTGGAGACGACCTACCATCTGAGGTTCAGCAGCAATACAAAGATTTTCTTTCTGGGTACGTCCGAGTCTTTGCATGGTCTGATGATCAACTCCCCGGGATACCGGGAGAGACGGTAATGCATAAACTCAACCTCAACCCGACCATGAAGCCCGTACAACAACGCAGAAGGAAGCACGCGCTAGAGAAGTAGGCGATCATCAAGGAGCAAGTCACCAAGGGGTAAAAGACTGGTCTTTTTAGATCGGTCTTGTACCCGACGTGACTGGCTAACGTCGTCCTGGTGCCAAAAGCTTCGGGAAAGTGGCGAATGTGTGTGGACTTCACCGACTTGAATAAAGCCACCCCAAAGGACTGCTATCCATTGTCGAGCATCGACCAACTGGTTGATTCAACCTCGGGCAACGAGATACTCAGCTTCATGAACACTTATTCGGGCTACCACCAGATCAGAATGGATCCTAAATACATCGAGAAGACCGCCTTCATCACCGACTTCGGCGTATACTGCTACACCCGGATGCCTTTCGGGTTGAAGAACGCTGGGGCCACGTACCAGAGGCTGGTCAATCATATGTTCGAGGGATAGCTCGGTCGGAACGTCGAGGCCTATATCGATGACATGCTCGTCAAGACCCCCAAGGCCGAGGACCACTTCGCCGACCTAGCAGAGACCT
Source organism: Amorphophallus konjac (assembly GCA_022559845.1). Classification (NCBI taxonomy): domain Eukaryota; kingdom Viridiplantae; phylum Streptophyta; class Magnoliopsida; order Alismatales; family Araceae; genus Amorphophallus; species Amorphophallus konjac. The sequence continues at coordinate 174,943,335 of CM040128.1, read as the reverse complement.
TCGACACCCTCCTGAGATACAATATGAAGCTCAACCCCACCAAGTGTGCCTTCGGAGTAAGATCTAGGAAAATTCTGGGCTTCTTGGTGACCCAGTGTGGGATCGAGGCCAACCCCAACAAAGTCCAGGCCATCCTGGACATGTGCCCACCCACCTGCATCAAGGATGTTCAACGCCTTACCGGGCGCATTGCCGCGCTCAGCAGATTCTTCTCCCGTGTGGCCGAACGATGCCTACCCTTCTTCAAACTATTAAGGGGGCCCAAAATGGCATCTGCTACGTTCGCATGGGATGAGGAATGCCAAACAGCTTTCACTGAGCTTAAAGAGTTCCTAGCTTCGCCCCCGGTGCTTTCCAAGCCTGTCCCAAGTGAAGCCTTGCATCTCTATCTCTCGGTAACTCCATCCACAGTTAGCTCGGTCCTGCTCAGAAATGACTCGGGAGTCGAGAGACGATTTACTACACCAGCAAGGTGCTCAACGAGGCTGAAAGAAGGTACCTCGCAACCGAGAAACTCGTGCTAGCGTTGGCTACCTCAGCTAAACGCCTCCGACCCTATTTCCAAGGGCATTCCATCATTGTGCTGACCGGCGAACCACTGAAGAAGATCCTCGCTCACCCTGAAGCCTCGGGATGCCTCGTCAAGTGGGCCATCATGCTCTGGGCCTACGATATATCGTATCGACCTCGCTCGGCTATCAAAGGACATGCGCTCACTGACTTCATCGCCGAGAGCACCATCCCGACCGAAGAAAATTCTCCGTCCGCGCTCGGGCCAACCTGGAAATTATTCTTCGATGGATCCTCCAACTCGGCGCGGAGCGGCGCCGGCATCCTCCTGAAGTCCCCCGAAGGAGCAGAGCTACAATACGCCTTGAAGTTCAACTTCCAGGCGTCCAATACTGCCTTAGAGTCTGAAGCCCTTATCTCGGGAGCCCGCATGGCCCGGCGGCTGGGGGCTGAGCGAGTCAGAATTCACACTGACTCCCAACTGGTCGCTAGCTAGGTCAACGGTGATTACGAAGCTCAAGAAGCACCGATGGTCAAATACCTCCAGCTGGTCAAAGCCGTGGCACAACAGTTCGAGAGTTTTGGGGTAGTTTGAATAGCTCGGGAAGAAAACTCCCGAGCGGACGCCCTCTCTCGGTTGCCCTCCTCTCTTGACCCCGAGGGTACTCGATCGGTCCTTCTCGAAGAGCTAGAGCGACCGAGCATTGATTCGGAGCTCCTGGCTATTGACTCGGCCTTCCTAAGCGAATGGCGTACCCCCTACTTATCATGGCTGCAAGACTCTCAAGAACCTCCTGACCCCCGGGAAGCCCGGAGATTAAAGTACCAAGCTTGGTAATTCGTCATTCTAGACGTCACTCTGTACTAAAGATCCTTCTCCGGTCCTCTCCTGAAGTGCCTCAGTACTGATGAAGCCAACCGAGCGATTCGAGAGGTTCATGAAGGCCTGTGCGGAGCACATTTTGGAGGGAGGTCGCTCACCAGGATCTTGCTACGGCAAGGTTACTGGTGGCTCACTCTGCAGTGCGACTACTTGACCTACGTACAACACTACGACCGATGCCAGCGATTTGACCACTTGGTCCATCAACCGGCAACGGAGCTCATCACCTTAGCCGAGCCTTATCCTTTCGCTCGGTGGAGAATCGAGATCATCGAGCCGTTCCCTATAGCTCAAGCCCAGAAGAAGTTCGTCATCGTCGCCATCAATTACTTCACTGAGTGGATCGAGGCCGAAGCCACAGCTAGGATCACCGAGACAGTCGTATGGAGTTTCATCTATAAGTCGATCATCTATCGCTACGGCATCCCCCGGGTGATAGTAAGCGATAACGGTCGGCAATTTGATTCTCGTTATTTCCGAGATAGATGCGCCGACCTAAACATTCGCAATCACTTCACCTCGGTCGCCCACCCTCAGGCTAACGGGCTGGTCGAAAATGCTAATAAGATAATCTTAAAAGGCATCAAGACCAGGCTCGGCAAAGCCAATGTAGCACCCCGTATAAAATTTTTTTTTATTATTAATAATATTTTTCAAATAAAAAAAAATTAGATAAATTCTATGGGAAGCTTAAGTAAGAAGTTGTAACACGGAGCTATCATATGTAAAGAGTATTCACTTAACAAGTGGCTTCCTAGTGTAGTTGGTTATGTGACTTGCCTTTCAACCCAATGACCAGGGTTCAAATCCTAGCATCCACCATTACTTTATATGCCAGATAATTATATGCTATAGGCTAGCAAAACTTGCACCGACACGGGGCCACAGGGCCCCTATAATGCAAATTATGTAGGATCTTGTCCCCCTCCAACGCTATAATACTCCCTATACTGAGACTCCCTTCATTCTTCCAAAGACTTGCTGCAGAGAAGGGGGAGCCTCCTCTGACGTTGCAGAAGAAAGCTGCCCTTTTTCTTCCATCTATAAGCTGTCGTCTCAGAGAGGTAGGTGTTCTCAATTTTTAACTAAACTAGTAGCTAATCTAGGATGATTAGTCTAGGCAGTTAGTCTTAGGCTCATCTCCATGCGATCTTTCACGTTTATACAGCATGTGTTAGCCTCATAGTTATCATGTATTAGCTTTAATCTAAGGAAAGTAGTAAAATTAGTAAAGTAATTAGTTTCACAACGAGGATAATTAGCATGCAATAGCTTCTATCATGTGTTAGCCTCATAGTTATATATATAATGCAGGTGTTGACACCTCGTGTCAACACTTCCATACATATGTCATACATATGTCGACACTTGCATTATAGGTGTTGCACAAGTGTTGCACAAGTGTTGACACCTACGCAACACTTACCCGAGGTGTCAACACTTACGCGACACCTACGCAACACTTACCCGAGGTGTCAACACTTACGCGACACCTACCCGAGGTGTCAACACTTACGCGACACCTACGCGACACCTACGTGACACTTACCCAGAGTGTTGACAAAACCAAAATTAAACCATGGATTAAAGCCTTAAACACTTGATTAACAAGATGATTAAACCAAAACAAGACTTAATTAATAATAAACACGAAGACAGAACCACAGGTGTCGACACAGGTGTCGACACACACAAAACATTGTGAACAATAGGTGTCGACACTAGTGTCGACACATACGGTATAAAACAACGTACGTGAACGTGTCGACACCGGTGTCGACACAGGTGTCGACACATACAATATTAACGGTATATGTAAGCCGTAGAAGAATCTCATGTGTCGACACAGGTGTCGACACCGGTGTCGACACACAAAATATTGTAATATTAACTGTACAACAGAGACGAAAAATGAACAGGAAGTGTCGACACTAGTGTGACACATGCAGTAAACTTAATGAAAAACACCGTAAAGCCTCTTAACCAGTGAAATAAAGTATGAACAATTTATGAACCTCCATTATACCTCTATTAACGGTATATATATATAACACCTGCATATGCAAGTGTGCATATATACACCCGACACCTTAAATAAATAAATATATATATATATACTCCCATTAATTGTATATACAAAGCACCTTCATTATATATGTATATAAATTCATATATATACTTCCATTAATTGTATATACAAAACACCTTCATTATATATTGTTAGACAAGAATATATATATATATATATATATAACTAATGTCTACACCTCCATTCTCACCGAATATATATAGAGAACAGAATACAATATAAAATGGACTCCTTCATTCTTACCGAGTATATATATATATATATTTGTAGAATGAAATTATTTTTTTTGAAAAAAAAATCTAATTTTCACCACATTAGTTTATACATACTAAAAATTATCTCCACCATGTTAAAACTATTTTCAGCATTTTAAAAGTGACTTCCAATATGATAGAATTATTTTATACATACTGAGATATAAAAATTATTTTCAGCATGTTAAAATCTATTTAAAGCTATTTTTGTGCATATAAAACTTACTTTCCTATTAAATAAAGTAGGAAATTGATGCATGAAAATTACTTCCAGCATGATAACATTTCTTCCAGTATGGTAAAATTATTCCAGCATGTTATAATTATTTTTGGCATGTTATAGTTATTTTCAGTGTATTAAAACTATTTTTCAGCATGATAATTCTATTTTCCTATCAAATAATTAGCAAATAAATGTAGAAAAATAATTTTTTGCATGATAAAATTATGTTGTTATCAGAAAATTTCTGTAATCAGTATGGCAACCTTATCTTATCATACTATCAGTAAGTTAATTAATTTTAGCATGTTAATAATTAATTTTAGCATGTTAATAATTAATTTTCAGCATGTAAAAAATTAAATCCAGCATGAAAAATTTATTTTTATCACCTTACCAGTAAAATAACATATGAAACTCATTCTCAACATGTTAATATCATTTTTAGCAAGTTAGAACTATATTCAACATAAAAACTTATTTTCATAATTAATTTCTGATTATTATAATAAATCACCATTTTGGCTAACTCATATATGTATATCGGACATAAGATATACATACCTATAACTTCCATTATATTGGACAGAATTCTATAATCGGATATATATATACATATACATATTGGATAAAAATAATATATATATAACTAATATCGACATTTGTGTCAACACCAGCAAGTTAGTCTCAAACTCCTATTGTCATTAGCATGTATCGAACGTTACGGGTTTTACTCCTAGTTCGTCCCTATATAACGATACGCCTTGGATTCTATTCTATAATCCACCTTATATACATCCTACCGGGTCAATCCTTGAAATTTCATATTGGCTATAAATGAGAGTGGATGTCGACAAACACGACCAATGCTGTGCATATAGGGCCCGGTCTGGTCCTGGGAGGAGAACCCGAAGGTACTTGTGCCCATGGGAGTTTATTGACCACGGTGTTTGGCATTGCACCGGAGTACTTGCTTGCTAGACTTTAGGCATTCCACTCATTCTCGTGATATTACTTGATTGATTGACTTGAGACCCGCAGAAGGGTAAAAGTGTTTACTTGAATGCATTATAAATAGTCAATTCCAGTTATACATGCTTGAAACTACTTTGCTTACTATTGCTAGCTTGATTAACATGTTGCTATTCCAGTTATTACTTCTCAGTTATCACTGGCCTGATATCATTTGCTATCACTTGCTACTACTGCTTGAAATTGTGCAATCTATATACTCTCACTTTCTACTCTTATCGATTTTACGATTCTTTGATATCTATCTGTCTGCATGCATAGTTTACCTACATTAAATAAATGGGTAATTCACTTAAAGCATGTTAGAACTTGAGATGTAAATCCTACTGAGCGATTCGCTCATCTAGTTGTTTTCTAACCTTTTCAGGTAGTTCGGATATCAGCCAGAACTCGGAAGGGAATGAGTCTGAGTGATGAGTGTAGAAATGGAGTTATCATGTTGTCTTGTTAATTATGGTGTAGTAATTATGTCATTTGTATCCAGTTATGTCAGATGTCAGTTGTATTAGTCTAATTTATTAGAACTGTAATAAGGGCTTGAAGCCTAGTAGTCGGACTCGAGAAATGTGTGTAATTATCATTTGGTTAGTGGTAACAATTGTCATCTCAGATTATTTGTATTAATTTCAACTTAAATCTTAGTTATTTGCGCACCCTATTAACTATCAAAATGATGAATTCCATCGAATAGCTAGCTCGCTTTGGTTCTATATAAAACTGTCGCGCCACGGGTAAGCTTCCTCGCTCGGGACGTGACAGCTTTCTTGGTATCAGAGCCTAGGATTTTAATTACCTAGGTAAAAACCTGAGTCCAAAGATATAAATGTCTAATAGAATTGTCTATGGATAGGTTTAGATCTTACCTGGTGAGATGGGTAAAGTCAAGGGTTAAGTTTAACAATGACAATCGACTCCATAATAACGAAACCCAATATTTATTACACCTTAATTCTTTTGTAGGATTATGGCCACTGAAAGAGCACAATGGCGCGAGATGCAGCGCACTGTGCAGGGACTTACGCAGGCGCTACAGCAAGTGGCGCAAGGCGGTGTTGGTGGTGCTCACCGTGGAGCTGGTGACCTTCACCGGGATTTTCGTAACATGAACCCACCAAGATTCATGGGTTCGGTGGACCCCGATGATGCCGAGAATTGGCTGAAGAAAATTGAGAGGATCTTCCGTGTAATGCAATGCACGGATACAGAGAAGGTTCTATTGGCTACGTTCTAACTAGAACGGGATGCTCGATGCTGGTGGGAATCCGTAGAAGCAACACTGCCCGACAACCATGTCACCTGGGCAGAGTTTGTTGAACACTACAACAACAAGTATTTTTCTGACCGTGTTCAAGAGAAGAAGGCCACGGAATTTTCCGCGTTAAAGCAACGGAGCCTGAAGGTGGCCGAATATGAGGCCCAATTCTCAAGACTTTCCCGTTATGCACCCCACTTGGTGTGTACGGAAAAAATGAAACCAAGGAGATTCCTCAACGGGCTACGACCCCAATATATTACACAACTTGCGCCAATGGACATCCAAGTCTATTCGGAAATGGTTCGGCGTGCTCAATTGTTGGAAGATGCCACTGAATTCTCTGAAAGGATTCGAGGCAGGGTACAAGAAGGAACCCGTCCCTAGTATGGGAAACTTCAAACCACCATTTGGTAAGAAGCGATTCTTAAATGGAGGAGAATTTTCTAAAGAGAAGAGGTTCCAGAAAAGCTACAAGCCCTTCTCTACAATCAACAATAAGCCTTCCTCCGCCATCACACCTTCTAAGGAAATCTGCAAGTATTGTGACAAGGCTGGTCATAAGATTGAGGAATGCTGAAGGAAACTGGGAGCATGTCTCCGATGTGGGAGTCGAGAGCATCGAATCCCCGACTGCCCCTTGATGAAGGAACAAGCCAACAAAGACGAGAAGCGTCTGGTAAAGAAACAAGGCCGTCTCCAAGCTCTTCAAGGGACGAAATCCATGGAAGGAGGAATCGTGGAAGGTACACTAACTGTTTGCTCTAAACCTACAAAAGTTCTATTTGATACTGGAGCAACTCATTCATTTGTTTCCAAGAGATTTACTGCCTCATTTTCTAAAGAACCTGAATGGTTAGATTTAGTAATATCTACACCTCTTGGAAACAAGTCTGATATCATGCATCACTACCCAAGTTGTGAGGTTATGGTCCAAGGTAACAATCTGCCAGTCGACCTAATATGCCTTGATATGGAGCATTATGATGTCATATTAGGAGCTGACTGGTTATCCACCTACCAAGCAACGGTAGACTGCCGGCATGGCAAGATAACTTTTGCAGATTATTCCGAGTTAGTTTATATTAGCCCTCGGAATAAATCCCCTCTCATCTCAGCTCTTCGAGCTAGCAAACTTGTGAATAAAGGATATGTGACTTTCATAGCTTTTGTGACTGCCATGGAAGTTGAGAAGACTGAAATTGAAGACATCCGTGTAATTCGGGACTTTTCAGATGTTTTTCCTGAAGAATTACCAGGTTTACCCCCGGAGAGGGAAGTGTCGTTCACTATCGACATTATTCCTAGTGCTGGTCTTGTGTCTAAGGCACCCTATAGAATGTCTCCCGCCGAGTTGAAGGAGCTAAAAGAGCAGCTAATGGATTTACTGAAAAAGGGATTCATTAGGCCGAGTACTTCCCCCTGGGGAGCACCCGTGCTCTTTGTTAAAAAGAAGGATGGAACATTTAGGCTATGCATTGATTATCGGCAGTTGAACCATCTTACAATCAAGAACAAGTACCCGCTTCCGAGAATTGACGAGCTGTTCGACCAATTGTCTGGAGCTAACTATTTCTCCAAGATTGATCTTCGGTCTGGTTACCACAATTGAGGATCAAAGAAGAAGACATATATAAAACTGCATTTCGAAGCAGGTATGGGCATTACGAATTTACTGTTATGCCTTTTGGACTAACAAATGCCCCTGCAGCTTTTATGCAGTTAATGAACAACATCTATAGGCCTTATTTAGACCAATTTATTGTGGTCTTTATCGATGATATATTGATCTATTCAAAAACTGAAGAAGATCATGAAGTGCATCTCAAGAAGGCATTACAGATATTGCGAGACAACAAGCTATATGCCAAATTCAGCAAATGCCAGTTCTGGCTTGAAGAAGTGTCCTTCTTAGGCCATGTCATATCAAAGAATGGAATTTCTGTTGACCCTGCGAAGGTCGAAGCTGTACAAAATTGGGGACGACCAACGAATGTAACGGAGATTCGAAGCTTCTTGGGTCTAGCTGGTTACTACCGGCGTTTTATTAAGGACTTCTCCAAGATTGCTGTCCCGCTTACCAGATTAACTCGCAAGGAAGTGCCTTATGAATGGAGTGAAGACTGTGAGAAGAGTTTCCTAACTTTGAAGGATCTCTTGACTACTGCTCCGGTCTTATCTCTACCAATTGAAGGAGAGAAGTACGAGGTATATACCGATGCATCTGGTATCGGCCTCGAATGTGTATTGATGTAGAATGGAAGAGTCATTGCATACTCTTCTCGGCAATTAAAGAAGCATGAAGAAAACTACCCTGTGCATGTTTTGGAACTAGCCGCAGTGGTATAGGCTTTAAAGGTCTGGAGGCACTATCTCTACGGAGAGCAATTCACCGTATACTCCGATCATAAAAGCCTTAAATATCTATTCTCTCAGAGAGAGCTGAACATGCGACAAAGGCGTTGGCTCGAGTATCTCAAGGATTTCGACTTCACTATACAATATCATCCTGGTAAGGGTAATTCCATAGCAGATGCCCTTAGTCGGAAGCCGAGAGCCCTAGTAACCAACTGTATGGTTCAAGAATGGATGCTGTTGGAAAAATTCGCTGAACTCAATATAAGCATGGATGAGAATGACAGGTGTATTACTCTATCTCTCTTAAGTGTACGTCCGGATTTGCTAGCTGAAATCAAGAGGTTGCAAGAAGAAGATCCTACCCTAGTGGAAATAAAAGAAAAGCTAGACGAGAAATCTGATTTCAAGTTGGCACTCGATGGCAGATTATTATACCATGAACGGTTATGTGTACCAGACAGTCCTGAGCTGAAGAAGAGGATTCTTGAAGAAGCTCACCGATCGAGGTATACGATCCACCCTGGAGCCACTAAGATGTACCAAGACATAAAAAGAACCTTTTGGTGGCCCAACATGAAAAGGGAGATAGCGGACTTCGTGTCAAGATGCTTGACATGCCAACAGGTGAAGGCGGAACATCAGAAGCCTGCTGGAAGATTGCATCCACTAGATATTCCCAAGTGGAAATGGGAAGACATCGGCATGGACTTCATCATGGGTTTGCCCAGGTCTAGGGGCGGACATGACGGAATATGGGTAATCATCGATCGCCTTACTAAATCGGCTCATTTCTTGCCTATAAAGAGTCGATGGTCGGTTGATGTTCTTGCTGCCTTATATATCAAGGAGGTTACTAGATTACATGGAATTCCTGTGTCTATAGTATCTGATCGAGACCCACGCTTTACTTCTCATTTTTGGAAGGGTCTACAACATTCTCTGGGAACGAAACTCAACTTTAGCACTGCTTTTCATCCCCAGACAGATGGTCAGACGGAAAGAACAAATCAGGTTGTTGAAGATATGTTAAGGGCATGTATTATAGATTTCGGCAGAAGCTGGCATGACCACTTATCCCTAGCCGAATTTGCCTACAATAACAGCTACCAAGCCAGTATCCAGATGGCACCTTTCGAGGCACTTTATGGCAGGAGTTGTCGACCTCCAATATGTTGGGATGAAGTCGGTGAAAGACAACTTCTAGGCCCAGATATGGTTAGAGATTCAACTGAAAAGATACACCTTATCCGAGAGAGACTCAAGGTAGCTCAGTGCAGGCAAAAATCTTATGCTGATAACAGAAGGAGAGATTTGAAATTTCAAGTGGGTGATCATGTATTTCTCAAGGTATCTCCCGGCCGAGGTATTAGAAGATTCGGTGTTAAGGGCAAGCTTACACCAAGGTTTATTGGTCCATTTGAAGTATTAGAAAGAGTGGGCGAGGTGTCTTACCGCATTGCCTTACCTCCTCAACTATCGGAAGTGCACAATGTATTCCATATTTCTATGCTGAAGAAGTATGTGCATGATCCTCTCCACGTCATCGATCACACTGACTTGGTGATACAGAAGGACCTCACCTATGAGCAAAGGCCAGTAAAGATTCTCGACCAAGAAATCCGAGTTCTAAGGAGCAAGACGATCCCTATGGTAAAAATCCAATGGAATCGATGCTCGGAGCAAGAAGCAACTTGGGAGACCGAGGAATCTATGAAGAGAAGATACCCAGAACTATTTTAGTAGGCAAGTATCTTATACTTTCTACAGTATCCTTATGTAGTTGAATTTACCCTTATACAATTGAATTTGGGGACCAAATTCTTTTAAGTAGGGGAGGGTGTAGCACCCCGTATAAATTTTTTTTATATTATTAATAATATTTTTCAAATAAAAAAAATTAGATAAATTCTATGGGAAGCTTAAGTAAGAAGTTGGAACACGGAGCTATCATATGTAAAGAGTATTCACTTAACAAGTGGCTTCCTAGTGTAGTTGGTTATATGACTTGCCTTTCAACCCAATGACCAGGGTTCAAATCCTAGCATCCACCATTACTTTATATGCCAGATAATTATATGCTATAGGCTAGCAAAACTTGCACCGACACGGGGCCACAGGGCCCCTATAATGCAAATTATGTAGGATCTTGTCCCCCTCCAACGCTATAATACTCCCTATACTGAGACTCCCTTCATTCTTCCGAAGACTTGCTGCAGAGAAGGGGGAGCCTCCTCTGACGTTGCAGAAGAAAGCTGCCCTTTTTCTTCCATCTATACGCTGTCGTCTCAGAGAGGTAGGTGTTCTCAATTTTTAACTAAACTAGTAGCTAATCTAGGATGATTAGTCTAGGTAGTTAGTCTTAGGCTCATCTCCATGCGATCTTTCACATTTATACAACATGTGTTAGCCTCATAGTTATCATGTATTAGCTTTAATCTAAGAAAAGTAGTAAAATTAGTAAAGCAATTATTTTCACAACGAGGATAATTAGCATGCAATAGCTTCAATCTTGGACAATTAGCAAGTATTAGTCTCATGCCCTAGATAACTAACATGAATGAGCTTTATTAACTAATCTAATAGCATACCTAATCTATTAGCATGCTTAATTAACCTATTAATCTACCAAATCACTCAAAGTCAACACCTCACATAACACTTCCATATATATATATATAATGCAGGTGTTGACACCTCGTGTCAACACTTCCATACATATGTCATACATATGTCGACACTTGCATTATAGGTGTTGCACAAGTGTTGCACAAGTGTTGACACCTACGCAACACTTACCCGAGGTGTCAACACTTACGCGACACCTACGCAACACTTACCCGAGGTGTCAACACTTACGCGACACCTACCCGAGGTGTCAACACTTACGCGACACCTACGTGACACCTACGCGACACTTACCCTGAGTGTTGACAAAACCAAAATTAAACCATGGATTAAAACCTTAAACACTTGATTAACAAGATGATTAAACCAAAACAAGACTTAATTAATAATAAACACGAAGACAGAACCACATGTGTCGACACAGGTGTCGACACACACAATACACACAAAACATTGTGAACAATAGGTGTCGACACTAGTGTCGACACATACGGTATAAAACAACGTACGTGAACGTGTCGACACAGGTGTCGACACCGGTGTCGACACAGGTGTCGACACATACAATATTAACGGTACATGTAAGTCGTAGAAGAATCTCATGTGTCGACACAGGTGTCAACACCGGTGTCGACACACAAAATATTGTAATATTAACTGTACAACAGAGACGAAAAATGAACAGGAAGTGTCGACACTAGTGTGACACATGCAGTGAACTTAATGAAAAACACAGTAAAGCCTCTTAACAAGTGAAATAAAGTATGAACAATTTATGAACCTCCATTATACCTCTATTAACAGTATATATATATAACACCTGCATATGCAAGTGTGCATATATACACCCGACACCTTAAATAAATAAATATATATATATATATACTCCCATTAATTGTATATACAAAGCACCTTCATTATATATGTATATAAATTCATATATATACTTCCATTAATTGTATATACAAAACACCTTCATTATATATTGTTAGACAATAATATATATATATATATATATATATATATATATATATATATAAAACTAATGTCTACACCTCCATTCTCACCGAATATATATAGAGAACAGAATACAATATAAAATGGACTCCTTCATTCTTACCGAGTATATATATATATATATATATTTGTAGAATGAAATTATTTTTTTTGAAAAAAAATCTAATTTTCACCACATTAGTTTATACATACTAAAAATTATCTCCACCATGTTAAAACTATTTTCAGCATTTTAAAAGTGACTTCCAATATGATAGAATTATTTTATACATACTGAGATATAAAAATTATTTTCAGCATGTTAAAATCTATTTAAAGCTATTTTTGTGCATATAAAACTTACTTTCCTATTAAATAAAGTAGGAAATTGATGCATGAAAATTACTTCCAGCATGATAACATTTCTTCCAGTATGGTAAAATTATTCCAGCATGTTATAATTATTTTTGGCATGTTATAGTTATTTTCAGTGTATTAAAACTATTTTTCAGCATGATAATTCTATTTTCCTATCAAATAATTAGCAAATAAATGTAGAAAAATAAATTTTTGCATGATAAAATTATGTTGTTATCAGAAAATTTCTGTAATCAGCATGGCAACCTTATCTTATCATACTGTCAGTAAGTTAATTAAATTTAGCATGTTAATAATTAATTTTCAGCATGTAAAAAATTAAATCCAGCATGAAAATTTTATTTTTATCACCTTACCAGTAAAATAACATATGAAACTCATTCTTAACATGTTAATATCATTTTTAGCAAGTTAGAACTATATTCAACATAAAAACTTATTTTCATAATTAATTTCTGATTATTATAATAAATCACCATTTTGGCTAACTCATATATGTATATCGGACAGAAGATATACATACCTATAACCTCCATTATATTGGACAGAATTCTATAATCGGATATATATATACATATACATATTGGATAAAAATAATATATATATAACTAATATCGACATTTGTATCAACACCAGCAAGTTAGTCTCAAACTCCTATTGTCATTAGCATGTATCGAACGTTACGGGTTTTACTCCTAGTTCGTCCCTATATAACGATACGCCTTGGATTCTATTCTATAATCCACCTTATATACATCCTACCGGGTCAATCCTTGAAATTCCATATTGGCTATAAATGAGAGTGGATGTCGACAAACACGACTAATGCTGTGCATATAGGGCCCGGTCTGGTCCTGGGAGGAGCACCCGAAGGTACTTGTGCCCATGGGAGTTTATTGACCACGGTGTTTGGCATTGCACCAGAGTACTTGCTTGCTAGACTTTAGGCATTCCACTCATTCTCGTGATATTACTTGATTGATTGACTTGAGACCGCAGAAGGGTAAAAGTGTTTACTTGAATGCATTATAAATAGCCAATTCCAGTTATACATGCTTGAAACTACTTTGCTTACTATTGCTAGCTTGATTAACATGTTGCTATTCTAGTTATTACTTCTCAGTTATCACTGGCCTGATATCATTTGCTATCACTTGCTACTGCTGCTTGAAATTGTGCAATCTATATACTCTCACTTTCTACTCCTATCGATTTTACGATTCTTTGATATCTATCTGTCTGCATGCATAGTTTACCTACATTAAATAAATGGGTAATTCACTTAAAGCATGTTAGAACTTGAGATGTAAATCCTACTAAGCGATTCGCTCATCTAGTTGTTTTCTAACCTTTTCAGGTAGTTCGGATATCAGCCAGAACTCGGAAGGGAATGAGTCTGAGTGATGAGCGTAGAAATGGAGTTATCATGTTGTCTTGTTAATTGTAGTGTAGTAATTATGTCATTTGTATCCAGTTATGTCAGATGTCAGTTGTATTAGTCTAATTTATTAGAACTGTAATAAGGGCTTGAAGCCTAGTAGTCGGACTCGAGAAATGTGTGTAATTATCATTTGGTTAGTGATAACAATTGTCATCTCAGATTATTTGTATTAATTTCAAGTTAAATCTTAGTTATTTGCGCACCCTATTAACTATCAAAATGAAGAATTCCATCGAATAGCTAGCTCGCTTTGGTTCTATATAAAACTGTCGCGCCACGGGTAAGCTTCCGCGCTCGGGACGTGACAGCCAAGGGCAGCTGGCTTGAGGAATTACTGAACGTACTTTGATTACACAAAATGACTCCCAGAACGGCAATCGGTGAGAGTCCCTTTCAGCTGGTGTACGGCACCGAGGTCGTGATCCCGTTGGAGATTGCCAATCCCCCCCTCCGAGTCATCTGTTTCTCGCCCGAGGCAAATGATCAAAAACTGCTCGAAAACCTCGACCTAGCGGATGAACTCCGAGAGATTGCCAGCATCCGAGCAACGGAATAGCAAGGCCGCCTAACTCGATACTACAATGCCAAAGTCTGAGATAGACACTTCCAGCCGGGAGACTTCATTCTCAGAAAAGCCAAAGCCTCTCGACCACTTGAGGCGGCGGGCAAGTTATCCCCTAATTGGGAAGGCCCCTACCGAGTGGTCGAGACGCTCGGGAAAGGAGCGTATCGACTATCTACTATGGAAGGAGAAACCCATCCCTCGAACGTGGAATACGACTACACTACGCAAGTTCTACTTCTGAACGCCGAGCATTGTGTAAGCAGTATGAAATAAAACAAAAGTTTCCTTTCCTCTTTTATTCAATCAACTTGTACATCAGAAAAGTCGAAGCCAAGACAATACATGTCAAAAAAGCAAAAATTCATCTGGCGCCGCCGTACGAGCCCATCGCTCGGCTGACTCGGTTAGCCTTCCCGCGTCCAGCCACTGACTCTGCTTCGTGCGGAAGCTGGCTCGGATTAAGGGTAGTCGACCCCGTTGGCTCGGGTAACTCGGAACAAAGGTGACAGAGGGATTAGGAAGAAGAAGGCTACCTTCCAAGTTGACAGAGATGGAGGAAGGGGAAGAGGGAATACGAATGAAGGCCTCCTCTCTGCCAACTCTTTGGAAGGAAGAGAGTGCATGCACCCTCCAAAGAGTGAAAAGGGGGGAAGAAAAAGAAACCAGTAGAGCTGGACGAGGAGGCAGGGGAAAGCCCAGAAAGGAGGGAGCTTAATTTTTTTCCCCTTCCCTCGGGATGGAGTCGACAGGTCAGGGATAGCAGTTCGACATGCCCCAGCATGTCGAACCTCCTTCCCGAGTAACCTCCCCGCCAGCGCCGCCGAAACTGATAAAAGAGGGCGATGTGTTTCCACACGTCGAGCCCCCTTCAAATCCGCCCGCCGACCGTCGAACTCCCTTCAAATCTGAAGCAGCAAGGACTCTCTACAGTCCATCATCGGCTGCTTCGTCTTCCGGAGCGTCTTCCATGATTCAAATTCGACGTCACAATGCTTCGTGAAGAAGGAGAGAGAGAAGACTGTAAGAGAAAACCCTAAGCGATGGAGAGGGAGAGACGCTTTTCAGACCTTTTATAGGCGAAGGGAGGTTACTTGCCTTAAATGATTCTCCCCTCGAAAACACGCTAAAGGGACTTCTCCTTACGGATGGTCACCTTAGACTCCTCGGTTCCATCCTAACGGGACACACGAAGCAGCTGGGCGGTTAAAGCATGAGAAAACGGAAAGACACCCTGTCAGATGATCGCCCAGCCATCATGCGAGATCCACGTAGAAAGTATCGACACTTTTCAACTACTGCAGATACGCTGGTCAAACTACGGCAATGGCAGCACAAAAGAGTTAAGTCTTCATCATAACGCTACTGCCTTGCGTTATTTACACAAAAAAAGAAGCTTTTCTTCGAAAAAAGGAAAACATACAAGGAGAAAAAGTAAAACAGATACATTAGCCCTCTGGCCCATCCTGAGGCTCGAAAGTGGGAGGCTCGGATGGTCTGCCCCCGGCACCCTCGACGACGGCCGACCTTGGCACTAACCCCACCGGCGTGGGAACTACCTCAGTTGCGCGCCCTCCCGAGACATCCAGAGTTGGCGACCCCTCAAATGAAGAGTCCCCTTGGTTTTTTTCCTCCGATGCCGAACCAGAAGAACCAGAGGATGATAAATCTGAGTCATAGCATTACCCGGACGAGAAATTGATTATCTCGGACGCCTGCTCCTCCGCGTAAGAGATGGCCCGATCATAGCCTTGCTTGAATCCCTTGCGGATGCCCCGGTGAAGTGCTGACTCATAGTAGGGGATGGCAGCCTCCTTAAGATCGACCCGATAGGCCTCCGAGCGTCTATATTGCTCGAGTGCCTCCGCCCCGGCCAATTCCAACCTACCGACGACTTCGGCCTTCTCCAGCTCCGCCTTGGATAACCTCCGCTCGGCCTCGACCATTTGCTTCTCCGCCTCGGCCCGATCAGCCTCGACCTCCATTCGAAGACGCATGGCTTCCTCGGCTCGGCCCACCAACTTGGCGCGCTCAGCCTCCCACCGGCTATCTAGCTCGACGCGGGCCAAACGCTCCTCCTCCAGAAGCTTGCTCTTCCTCTCGAGCGACTCGCGGGCCCGAGCCAGTTGTTCAGACATCGTCTGGGCCTCTACTTGGCTCACCCCACCAGCTCTTTAACTGAGGAGAGCTCCCGTCGAAGCCCGTCATGCTCCTCGGTGAGCTGAGCCTCCTTCCTGTCTGTAAAGCCCTGCCTAGGGATAGAAGGTGGATTGTCCACCAACGTATCACTAGGGGGTGATTTTATTGCTAAGAAAGGGTAATTACCATTACATCAATCGAATGCTAGGCATACCTAGCTTATCAAGCCGAGCTGCACCCTTTATGTGAGAGGGAAGCTCATTGTAAGATTGGAAAGCATTACATTTACAGGTGCAAGCTAAAGTAGCCAAAGAGTCCGCGACAGTGTTGCCTTCTCTGTATATGTGGCGGATGGAGTCCAACTGAGTAAGAATGCTCCAAGTATCTCTGACATATGTGAGGATTGGCCAAGGGTAGGATACTTGTCGATTTATAATCTGGACAAGAATATTCGAATCACACTCAATAAGGGCAGGATTAGAATCAATGGTATGTAAGTATTGCACGCCATCAAAGAGAGCTTAGGCCTTGGCTATGAGGCTATTCGACTTGCCATAATAGTGTGAGAATGCAAGTAGGATGTTTCCTCTATGATCTCTGATAACACCTCCTCCTCCAGATTCTCCAGTATGCTTGGAAGCACCATCGGTATTGAGCTTTAAGGATGGCCATGGAGGGCAAAACCATTTGACAGTCAGCAGCTTCTGATGTCTTAGTTTAATATTGTCCAGACCAAAAGCTTTTAAAATCCTAATATTGCTGTGCTTAGTTTCATGGAGAGCAGCTGTGATGCAGACTTGCTTTATTTTGAAGCTAATACTGTGAATGAGGCTCTGTTTTGAAATTAATTTATCATCATATTTTGCTGAATTTCTAGCACACCAGAGTTCCCACATACCGAACCCAATTACTGCTAGAGTGAAGAGGCCGAAGAGTGACTTTTGCTGGGTTTCTTGGAAGGTACTTATAATAAAAGCTTTGACAGTATTGCCTTCAAGATGCATACCAAAGGATCTAAAGTAAGACCATACATGGGCAGCCAATTCACTGTGAACAAAAAGATGGTTGAGGTCTTCAGTTTGAGGAACCTTACAACAAAAGCATTTTGAACAGATAGAGATTCCCACTCTTTGTATCAGGGAGTCAATTGGCAGGCTATTGCATAAGATCTTCCACAAGTGGACTGAGATCTTGGTAGGGAGCCAAGGAGACCATAATCGATTCCACTGAGTTTGTGTGTGAGGAATGATACTGCTGAAAACTGATTTGTAGGTGGAGGCAACACTGCAGTTCCCCGAAGAAGAGAGGCTCCAAACATCCAGATCCTAGTTCTGATTCAGAGAGATATTCCTTAAGGCATTTCTGATTTCAGTAGGAAATATGTTGTCATGTAAAGCTTGACCTTCAACAGTCGGGTGCATTAGATATTCTCGGACAGTGCTAGAAGGATTTGGAATACTATGTGCAGAGACTAAATCAGCCATGATGATATTGCCAAACCATTTGTCAAACCAGAAATTGGTGTTATTGCCATTACCCACAATTTTCCTCTTGTGTTGAAGAATTAGACTTTTGGCCTTGACCCAACTTCTTCTGGCCAGACCTTTCATGTTTTTGAATTGTAGCTGAGATAAGGGCAAGTCACAGATGTATTTGGCTCTGAAGTAAACAGCCCACAGGGAATTAGTGTGTAAGACCTGCCACAACATCTTAACCCTCAAAGCCAGTTCCATATGCCTGAGTGACATAATGCCCAAACCACCATGAGAGATCGGTTTGCAAATTATCTGCCAAGACCTCCAATGTTTTTTATTACCATGAGAGGAGGATCCCCAAAAGAAATTGGCAAATGCCTGTTCCAGAACTAGATAAGTACTAATGTAGAGAGGTGAAGCAGTTAAGAAATAAATTGGCAGTGATGATAAAACATGTTTGATAAGAACCAGCCTAGCACCCTGAGATAGCAAATTGGATTTCCAACCATTAATACGATTCTGAATGGAAGTGATAATTCCAGCATAATGTATTTTCTTACATCTGCCATAAATCAGAGGAAATCCTAAATACTTGTGAGGGAAAGAATGTCTGGTAAATCCATTGACATCCTAAATCCTTTTGACAGTATGAATTTTGGCCCCTGGGTGCATGAAAAAGCCACTTTTGGCAACATTGATCAGTTGACCTGAAGCCCTTTCATAAGTTCTGAGAACATTGAGCAGGTTTCTGACAGAAACAATACTAGCCTTGCTGAAAACCAGTGTGTCATCAGCAAAAAGGAGGTGTGATATACTCGGGCATCTTCTAGGGCCAGAAAGCCATTCCACTCGACCACTGCAGTATGCTTTGAGTAGGGATCTGCTCAAAGCCTTCCTGTCTGACCCACCAAGGGTCCAGGCGAGAGTCGACCGCTTCGACTCCGACCGAGCGTAAGCTTCAGCTAGAGTGGCTCCCATCTGGGCCAAGACCAAGCCGCCCTCCATAACCAACTCGAGAGTCGCGGGCGAAGAGCATTGCCTATCTCCCCCCTTCACCACCTTCGAAGCTATGCTGCGACATACCTGGTACAGAGGGCCCTAGATGCCCAGGCTCTCCATAGCCGTCGAAATAAGGGCCCCACCTCCGAGCGGCATCTCCTCGGGAGCCCCACCGGCCGGCCCGGATCGAGCCACTGCTTCATCCGCCCCTCTTGCCTTGGTCGGTTGGGGCTGTGTCGCCGCTCCTTGCGACCTCCCAGCCTCGACCGGCTTGGCACCTGCACCGCCACCCGGAGCGTTGCCCGCCTCAATCGACACCCTAGTCTCGGCCGTGGTCCCAGCATCGCCCGCTTCAACCCCGGCCCCCTCGGTTCTCGCTGAGGGGAGAGCCGATCCAGCGACACCGTCGCCCATAGAAACTGTCCTGGCCTCCTCGGCCCCCTCTCGCTCGGGGGATAGGGGAGCCGGCCCAACAGGGTCGGCCCTATCTCGCTCAGAAGAGGGGAGAGCCATTGAGCCAGAGTCCCCTTCGACAACAAGGTCGAACCGGGCCTTCTTGTCCCGCTTCTTGGCCTTCACGGCGTCCCGTATCATGCCCTCTACGGGATCTTTGCGCTTGGACCCCCGCGGCCTGGAAGTCCCCTCCTAGGCCATTCCCTTGCCCTTGTCTCGGGCTCGGGAGCGCCCTTTGGGAGCTCGCAGCTCGTCGGCAGCCGAATCATCACCGAGATCGATCACCGCTCGTTCGACCACAGGCTCCTCCTCCACAGCCGGCCGCATGGCGTCTACGCAGAAGAAGATATGGTCAGGAAAAGAAAATGGTCTCGTCATCCGACGAAGAAGCTGATCCGTAGCATCCGAACCTGTCGGCTGTAGCCGCATGAGAAGGCACCGCTCGATGTTCTCCGGGGTAATCAGCTCCTCCGTGGACTGGCGATGCTTCAACAGAATGGCCGCATACTTCTCCACATCCGAAGAAAACTCATCCTGCCTCGGAGGGATGTTCGGATGGAAATTGGGGATTACGGGACACCTCCAAGTCTCCTCCACCGAAGAAATCCCCACCTAGAAGAACTGAGTTTTCCATCCCTTGTGTGAAGAATCCTTCGCGGCCAAGGAGACACAGCTCCTATTCCACCTCGCCTGGATGAAATAGAAGCCCTTCCAGGCCGAGGGGTGCGCCTTCAACTCGAAAAAATAATGGAAGAGGTCCAAGGAAGGAGGAACCCCACATTGGCGACAGAGGATGCTAAAGGCGGAAAGAAGAAGATAAGAGTTGGATACCAACTGTACGGGAGCCAACCGAAAGAAATCGAGAAGCTTAAGAACAAAGGGCTCGAAGGGAAGGCGGAACCCACCCTTCCACGACAGAAGGAAGGTGCAGATATGGCCCGTACGAGCATCCAAGCTCGTCTCGTGCGGGACAGCCGCAGTGAAGTAAAACTTATAGGGTAGGCGAAACTGGTGCTCCAGTCGTTTCACCTCCGCCTCCCCCAGCTCGTTGCAGTTTAGAGTCGGTGGTATCACCGTCGCCCTCGCCGCAGGCTCGCCCTCCCACTCTATGACCTCCAGACACTGATCCGCCATGGAATCTGGAGAGGAACTTGAAGATAAATGCTTCCGAGACTCCGAAGACTCTAGAGGAAGAGGAAGCTGTCGGACCGCCTCTGCGGTTATCTCCGCCAACTCTGCGAACGTCGCTGCAAGCCTCTGCTCTTCTGTCGTGTCCTCACGATGCATCAAAGAGCCCCAAAGCAAGCACGAAGGAGAGCCAAACCCTAAAAAGGAGGGAGTCCGGAGTTACGACAAGCGCACAACGCCTATACTCCCACGCGGAACGTGACGCGTCATTCTGACCTCCGAGAAAAGGGGGCCCCTTCAGTTCAAATCTGTCAGGATCATCATTATTACGGGCCCAGGTGACCATGACACGTGGCTTCTTAACACCGCCAGATCTCCACCCACCTGAGCCACGCTGGTCCAAAACCCTAACGGCTACTCTTCCGAGCTTACCAAGGCTCTGGAGTAGGAGGGGGACAAGTGGAGAGGGGGATTTCTGTAGCCCATCTAAGAGGGCCAAACTAGGTCCACCAAGACGGAACGAGACCTAGCTCATCTAAGTGATAGCCCCGCAGGGCCCACTTAGCATCAAAGCCCAATAAAGTCACTCGGGATCAAGCCCTTCCTCGGCGGCCATTAGGCTCGGAAGGCCCGAGCGTCGGTCCGGTCGGAGGAAGACCCAAGCCCAACCTAACCCCCTTGCCGGGATAAAGGCTAGCGCTCCGCGCCCACTCCGCCCGTGCCTCATCCGAGCTATGCCTATCGCATGGATAGGGTTGGCACTCTTCATGCTTGGGTCGAGCGACGATTGCTTATCCACGCTGCCGTTGAGAGCCCTTTATGAGTAGGAGTTCACAAAGATAAGGGACCCATGACTCCTCAAGACTATAAAGATCTCACGATGAGGACGTAAAGAGCCCACGTTGAGGACGTAATTCCCGCCTGAAACTCCTCAGCTTACGGGACTCATGAGGCTAGCGCACTATTTAAACAAGGGACTCCCTCCAGCAAACGATAAGGCCTACACACACCTAAAACTCCCTGAGCAGGAACCACTTCACCACCTTGGTGGAGAGGGATCTCGTGCATCTTCCCACTCCTCTTTTCATAGCTTCCACCACTGCTCTACTGACTTAGGCATCGAAGGGTTTACCCCAGGGAACCACCCCTGGGCCCCCTGATCCGTTTCCCTTCCTTGTAGTTCACTGATCGGTGATCATCTCCCCAGCTCAGGACCAGCGTGAGATCGCCCCTCTTCACCCATGACACAGTTTATGTTGGCCTTTGCCATAGCTAAAAATGATCGTCCCAAAATAATTGGAGTATGTTTTAATTCCTAGGACAAGGCCATATCCAAAATGAGGAAATCCACTGGGAAATAGCACTCATGAACTTTTACAATCACATCTTCTAATAAACACCTTGGAGTTTTCACAGAACGATCCACTAGTTGAAGGATTATAGAAGTGGGCTTCAACTCCCCCAGATTAAATTGCTCATATATAAAGGTGGGCAAAAGATTTACGCTAGCACCTAAGTCTAGCAATGCCTTATCAAATGTAACTCCACCTATATCACATGAAATTAGAGGAGCTCCTGGGTCCTTCAACTTTTTAGGTAAATGATTCATCACGACAGCACTAACATCTTCAGATATGCGGATCTTTTTAGTTATTACTTAGGTTCCCTTTTTGGGGTGCACAACTCTTTTAGAAACTTTGCATATGCCGGCACATACTTGATCGCGTCCAGAAGTGGAATATTGATATTCACATGTTTAAACAATTCCACTAATTGCTTTTGTTGGATCGGCTTTTTCTTTTAAGCTTTTGACTTCAGAGCATCAGGAAAAGGGATCTTAGGACCATACTCTTGGGCTCCTTCTTCATCAACTTTAGCCTTACCCTTATCCAGCTTGTTTTCTCCCCCCTCCAACTACTTTTTCTCTTGCATAACTATCGGCTCCTCATCTTCACTATCACTTTCCACATGGGCTTCATGGCCCGAACTGCTACCAACATCCTTAGCCTGATATGGGTCTTCTAGAATCTTCCCGCTCCTAAGGGTAGATATAGCTTTGGCATTCTCAAATTGAGGGCCCATTGGAGGAGGAGGCTGAGGTTGGTTAGGTTGAGGAAGAATAGGCGGAGCTCTCTAAGGGAAGCCTGGGGGTTGATTCCTGGGGTTAGCTACTGGTTGGCTAGGAAGCTGACCTACCTCTGTCCTCATATTATTTGCAGCAATTTACCCTATTTGATTCTCCAACTTAGCAATAGACTGATGCTGAGTGAGGATAAGTTGTTGGAGTTGCTCGAATTTGTCATCAAAATTGGGCTGAGTAGGAGGTGGATGATATTGGGGTTGATGAAATCGATTAGGAGGATATGGATAATATGGGCCCTGAGAAAATGGAACTTGATGATATAGGGCCTGGGCTTGATGGAATGGAGGTTGAGGGTATTGATGTTGAGCTTGTTGAAAAGGAGATTGAAAATGTTGGTGAGACTGACTTGGCATTTGAAAGTGTTATTTTGGAACAACTTGGTTTAAGGGATTAGCTTGCATAGGTGGACCTTGCTGAGGTTTCCAAGAAAAGTTGGGGTGGTTTCTCCATTCTGGATTATAGGTGTTAGAATAAGGATCAAAAGCAGGTTTGGACACAACCTGGGCCGCAAAGATCTATTCTTGGATGAACGGGGGAAGCTCGGCCGCCGTAGGGCAATCGGTGATAGCATGACTAGGGCTAGAACAAAGAGCACATATTTCTTCATTAGTTGGAGCTGAGAACGGTTGAGGTTGAGGAGCAGAAGAGAAAGAAGGTTCCTGTCTAGATAATAGCTGATCTAACTTCTGAGCTACCAAATCAACCTTCTCCATCTTCTGAGCCAACAAATCTATTTTATTCAATTTTTGAGTAATGACATTAATATCCACCTTATTCTCAAATTCTCCTTGGTTCTTAACTTCATATAGCCCTGACCTCTTAGATAGCCAAATCATTCGTTCATAAGATGAGAGCGAGGCATGACTAACAGAATTTTCACTAAGCATCTCAAATAAATCATAGGCCTCGTCCTCGCTCTTACTCATAAATGCTCCCCCACATGAAGCATCCAACATATGTCTATAGTTTTTTGTCAAACCCTCATAAAATGCCTGGACAATTTGCCATCTTGATAATCCATGGCGGGAGCATTTCCTTAGCAAATCCTTCAACCTATCCCACACCTCATGGATTTGTTCTCCATGGTTTTGTGTGAATCCAGTAATGGCTCCCCTCATGGTGTTGGTTCGTCCTATGAGATAGAATTTCTTCACAAATTCTTTTTACATTTCAGCCTATGTATCAATGGATCTACCCAAGGCAGTTAACCAATATTTAGCTTTATCTTTTAATGAGAATGGGAAGGAAGTCAATTTAAGAGCATCATCAGAAAAGTTCTGGATTTTGATAGTGGAGCAAATCTGGAGAAATTCATCAAGATGTTTATATGGATCTTTATTGGTATTGCCATAGAAAGATGACACCATTTGGATAGTACTTGACTTGATTTCATATTGAACCACCTGGTTCTGAGATGCTTGGACATAGAAGGATGGTTGGTATTGATTAAGCATGAAATAGTCATTCATCTGCTTAGGAGCAACTTGTTGCACTTGGTTTTGGTTCTCCATGAGGTTAGGTTGTGGATGATTTCTAGAATGCACTAACTTTTCAATCTCACGAATGGGCCCTAATAAATATGGGTGTAGGGATCTCCTACCTTGCATGCAATGCAAAAAGGGCCAAAGAGAAATTGTTTATTTTTTTGGATTTTAATTTTTGAAAAAGTTTTTTTTTTTCAAAATAAATGCAAATGCAACTTTAACTATATGACATGTGTATGCAAAAGTGATGTTTTTTTTTCAATGCAAATGAGTTTGGAGAATAATTCAATGAATCAAGCACTATATGAATGTAAAATGATGATATCTTCTCTCTCTCTTTTTTTGAAAAGAAGAATTGATACTCACTACTAAATTGATCAACTGGCCAGGTAAGAGGTGGAGTTGTGGGAGGCTCTCCCTACTTTCGTAGGGTCTTAATTAAATAACCATAATCTCACTTGGGCGTTTGCCACAAAACCTCTAGCCTTAGATACCAATTTTCAAAAATAGCAATAAATTCCAAAACTCTCCTTTTTTTTTGTAAAACCTTCTAAAGGTAATCTACCTTCAAGGTGCTTCCTAGTACAACATGCCCGGCGTCCGTGAGGGAATCCACGGGTGCGGGGACATATGGAGATATTGAAAAAGGAAATTCTAATCCAAAGAGATGGAATACTCAATGGAGGGTCTTTCTAATTCCAAGAAGGGTGTAAATATCCTAACTTGCCCTTGAGAATGGGAAAGAGAAGAGAAGAGAAAGTTTTTTTTCAAATAATGATGCAAGTAGATAAGAAATCAACTAGAATGCAAAATGCAAAAAAAGATGCAACTAAGATGAAAGCATGATGACATGATGAGAATTTTTTTTTGTTTTCTGATTAATTTTTAGAGAAATTATTTTTCACATTTTTTTCAAAAGAAAGAGATATAGGTAAAAGATAACTAACAACTAAAAATACTAAATAATATGTCAAACTACTGCAAAATAAGACCTAAGATCATGTTTTTGGTGTTTTTTAGATTTCTAATTTTTTTTTTGAATTTATCAAGAATTGTTCAGATATTTTTAGAAATTTTTAGAATTTTTTAAAAATATGATATTTTCCTACGTTTATTGACCTTTAGCGACGTTTGAATTTCCTGGAATTTCTGAATTTCTACTTTCTGTTACAGTTTCAGGCTTCAGTGATGCTTTCTGTGATAGTTTTTTTTTCTAAAAATTTTCAGGTCCGAATTTCTGGGATTTTCTAATTTTTTGAATTTTTTATTTTTCCTGTAAAATAAAAAATAAAAAAATTAGAAAACTATATACAAATCAAACACAAGAATTTTCTAACCATTAAAAATTATTTTCTGCCCGACAACGGTGCCAAAAACTGATAGTCACAAACCCGTCATTGAAACAGTCGTGCCACAATTTAAAAAATACCAAACTTACTCACTTAAAAAAAATATTGTAATTCAAACAAAGTGGTGAATACGGGTCGATCCCACGGGGAAGAAATGTTTTCAAAATAGCATGGAGGAGAATTCTTATATTTGAGAAAATTCGAACTTGGAGTAAGATTAAACTAATGAAAAAAAATTGCATGAAAGTAAACTAAGTAAAGAATATGAGAGGGTTAAGGATAGAAATTGGAAAGAGAGAGAGAAAACTAAGAAGACAATTGCACAAAAATCTAAACTTTATTGCTATGAAAGGTGACAAGGACAATTTATGTGAAAATAAAAATTACAACTTGACAGAAAATAAAAGAGTGAAAGAAGAAATTGGAGCCAATAGGATGAAGAGATGTCGCCGTCTCCTTGCTGTGCCGAGCCTTGAAATTTCACCCCGTCGTTGAAGTAGACGTCGCCGAGAGGACCAAAGGAAGAAAATCTGCCAAGGGGATGTGTGTAAAGAAATATGGTAAGATGGAGAGAGATAGATGGAAGAACTTTAAAAACCAAATATATATGGTGTGTGTGTGAGTTTTTGAAAAGAGAGGGAACATAGAGAGGAAAGGGAGGGCTACGGTTGAGAAAAAGATGAAAAACACAGTAAAAATAGAGTGAAAACAGAGGGTGATTAGAAGAGATATAACTTAGAAACTAAAGAGATTTAGAAAAGGTGGAAGAAGAGAAGTTGTAGAGGATGAAAAGACAAAGAAAGTTGATGAAGAACACAGTGGCAAAAGATGAGAGGTAGAGGGTGAAAAATATGGAAGAATAGGGAGTGGCACGTAGATGAATAGTGAAAAGCTTAAAAATTTGAACTTTTGAAAATTGATTATAACTTTAAAATGAGGAAGATTTGGAAGAAGAGGTAGAAGAAGAAGTTGAATAACAACTAAAAATGAGCAACTTTCATGAAGGCAGTAGGAAGAAAAGAGGATCAGAAGAGGGAGAAAACTAGGAGAGAAGATTTATGAAAAATAGAAGATGAATAGTAAAAGTACAGAACCGTACCTTTGAAAATTAAGAATAAGTTGAGAACGGACGAGACTTAGAGGAAGATGAAGAAGAGAGGTTTGCAGAGAATTTAAAAATGAAGAAGTTTACAGAAGGAAGAAAATTGAAAGGACGAACAGAAGTGCACGAAAAGAAGATTTGAAAATGGTTAAGAAGCTAATTGGCGAACTTCCTCCCTCGATTGCCCACGGTAGCCTTATATAATGTTCAGAGACTCTCACGGCCATGGCTTTGAGATTAGCACAAAAACTGGCTTTCCAGTATAGAAGATCAATTAAAGGAGGTAACGTGCCATGGATATAGTCCTCCTTTCCTCAAACAAGCGAAGATAGGCTCAAAATATAGAAGATAACCATGATCGAGAGGAGCCTCTCTGCGTTTCAAACTCTGATGAAAATGGCGACTGGGCTTCGGGCGTAATTTAAAATAGCGGCTGCGCAAGCGATCGCACATTCTTTTATCCTTTTTTGACATTTTTCTATTTTTCATAAATCCAGGAAATATCGACTTTTTCAGAAAGTCGCTAATTCTTTTTTCCATTTTCCTCGATTTTCTCTGATTTTCACATAATTGAATAAGCGCCTATGCGAGTGGTCGCTATTTCTTTTCCCATAGAATATGCGCCTACTTGAACGGTCGCTATTTCTTTGTATTTTCCATCTTTTCTTCTTTTGCTAATTTCATAAAATAAATATGCGCTTTCACACGCAGTCGCTAATTCTTCTTTTCTTTTTTCGCAAAATAAATTCGCGCCCTTTTGGTTAGTCGCTAATTCTTATTTTTCATAAATATTTTCCAAATTGGCATCTGTCCATCCGGTCGCTATTTCCTGAAAATTCAAAAAATTCAAAATATCAATATATTTCATCCAGAATGACTTTCAAATATTTCTGCAACTTCTTGAATATTTCTTACGTGATCATTTTGGCTCAAAAACATGATAAAGTACATGCAGACTCAAATAATGGTGAGAATGAGATTAACTGCTCATATAGCACAACTTTATTCATTTAATACATATAATAAAGATGATGAATGTGATACAAATTATGATATAAAATATTGCACTTATCAATGGGCCCGAAAATTGGATGAGAAGAGGGCAAGTACACCACCCAAGGGTGGGAGTTGAGCAGAAGAAAGGATGAATGGAAAGGAGGGGAAGAAGTAGTGGACTCTTGAGTGCACAACTGACAGCCCTTGAACTTGCATCGCCGCCTCTTCTTAGTAGAAATTTGTCAAAAATGAACCCACCTGGCGCGGATTCGGACCTTCGGGCTTCTTGATTTACAATGTCTTCTCAAATAACGGGCCCACCTGGCCGACGGCCTGGCCCAGTTACGAATATGCAGCTTCGCTAGGGCGATTGCCCCTAGATACCCGGTGCTAACACCATGTGGACATTCTTGAACAGATAACTCCTTAGACAAATTAGCATTGCAAAACCATGGAGTCTTGTCACTCGGTACCAGAACCTTGAGATTTAGCAACTCCACTTGGCAATCAGGCTCGAAGCGCAACTCCCTTGATAAAATGGAAGGACAAAACTGATGGAGAGCAATACACGGTGTTGACATGGCCGGCTTGCTAATGAACCGAGGGAGATTGCATAAAAAGTGTAGATTATCCTTGGGAAATCTTGAGAATGCAGAAGACACAACCAACTGCCCCTTGAATATAGAATCTATCAAACCTTTCGCAGCCATATGAGTGAGCGCAATACGGGTGAGGAACCCCTTTTGACCAGCAATCTGAATGGCAATGAAGCGAGAGGAAATAAGGGCATCAATGGTGAACCCACCGGCGAGCAATGAGATTGCTACCGGTCTCGCTCGAGAAGAAACTGGCACTAATGCAAGGGAACTCTTCTTAGCAACTGTCATCGGAAGTGTAGACTCATCATCCTCAAAAGCGCCAGAGATCAGAACACGGATCGGCATCCGACAGATAAAGTCTTGAATCTTGAAACGCACCATCGGTGCGAATCATCTTGACTTGGCTCATTATCTCCCTGGGGACCAGACCCAAGGGGCACCAAAGGCAATGCACACCCGCTCCGTGGGGCGGAAGTGGATGGAGAAGCCAAAGAAATAGGAATAGGTTCCAATGGCGCGGAGGCTTCAATAGGTACAATGATGCCCAGTGAAGGCAAAGGCGACGTGGCAATGATAGGCTCGGGTGAAGGTAATGGCAAAGGTGGAGGTGTAGGTTGGGGTAAAGGCAAAGGTGACGGCGAAGCTTGCTCAGGCTCGGGCAAGGAGGAAGATAGAGACTGTGAAGATGAGGTAGGAGGTTTTGGGAGAGGCGGTGGTGAAGGCGAGGGTGATGGGTTAGGTAATTTGGTGAGAGGAGGTGAAGGCGAAGGAGATGGAGGTTTAGGCAATGGTGAGGGTGGTGGAGAGGGTGATGGAGACAGAGATGCATGTAATGGAGGTAATGGAGATAGTGTTGGTGGGGAAGAAGATGAAGAGGAGAGTCACGGCGTCCACTGCCGACGTATCGACACGACGCGCCAGGCGGCATCGGGAGCAAAAGCGAGGGTAAAAGAATAAAAGAAGAAGGAGAGATGCTATCTAGCTTAAATGGAGGTTTGGGTTCGTGGTGGTTGTGAAGATGGGGTAGATAACGGAGCAGGCGCAGCCCTGGATAGAGAATCACAGGGGTGCCCCTGGTCTTGTAGTGATGGAGATGGCTGCTTCGGCGGCACTTGCTGCTGCTGCTTGCTGCGGAGATAAAGAACAACCTTGTGAATTGTAGGCCAATCAATCCTTTTCTTGTCTTCCAGGTCAGGAACAAACTCTCAAAACTTGGGGCAATCCTCGACCAAATGCCCTTGCTGGCAGTGAAAATCATAAAACCGAAGAAAATTCCCGACCGCAGGGCGACAAGGCACAATCAGGGGAAGTTGAAACGCGTGAGCGGCCATCAAAGCCTGGAAAATATCAAAGAAAGATTCCGGCAACGGAGGGTAATGGGCCCGCTTCGGGCAAGGCGGGTGTCGAGGGGTAGGTTGTGGGGGTTGTGTAGGAAAGGGCGCATGGCTAGTGGAGCCATTCGGCGAAGGCCTATGTGGAGCGGGATGGGGAGGTATGCAGACGACATCCACCTACTCGGGGTGTGGTGTTTCCTTGACCAGAGGTGAAGGTTAAGACATATGTGGACACGCGGGAGCGGAAGGCTGACTCGCGGAAGGTGAACTCATGGAGGGTTGGTATGTGGAGGTATATGTCCGACTCGTGGAGGGTGGACTCACAAAGATATACGTGGCGGAAGGTTGACTCGTGGAGGGATATGTGGCGGAAGGCTGACTCGTGGAGGGTGCATAAGAGGTACATGTAGATGGCGAGGTGTACATGGACGTGGAAGGTGAGGAAGACTCGGGGTCAAAGGAATTACGAAGTTGTTGGCGAACAAAGAGGGCTCGGCTATAAATTAAGTTGTTCCCAAGAGGTAATGTCATTCAAAGCGGTACTCGGGCGTTGCGTTGGATATTAGCATCTTGATTTGCTCTCCCTCCGGAATATGCCCTGGGACTTGCATAGTAAGGCGACGCTAGTGGTCAGCAAAAGTGGTGAACTCCTCGTCAGGCTTCATCTTCTCATGGGCTAAATCCACAACGAAAAACCTGGGCCCAACCTGGTCCTAATATTACTGAATAAACTTCTCTTGAACGACTTGAAAATTCACAACTTGCTCTTGCGGCAAAGAGAAGAACTAATCCCTAGCTGGGCCTTCCAAAGACAGACCAAATAAATATGCCATCAAGTATTGGTCATGTTGAAACTGGGCCGACTCATAAAGAAACTCCTTCAAGTGCACATACGGGTCACTGGCTCCACCATGTTGGCGATAAGCGGGAATTTGTGAAGGAGGTGGAAGCCGAAGATTTTGGAAAGGGAATGGTACACTTAGAGAGGGTTTCGGATCAATTCGACGTTGAAGTTCATCAAGCTGGCGTTGGGCTTGAGCAATCATCTCTGGGGTAGGGAGAGATCGAGAGAAATGTGAGCCAACTTGAGCAAAATGTTGTGAATTGGGACCAGAATTTGGATAATGGGCCGGATAAAAAGATCCGGACTTAGAAGAAGAAGGGCCCATTCTAGGAGTGGAATGGTACATGGGCCTGGAAGGAACATCGAAATGTGGACCCATTGGGCCAGTCGCGACATGGACAGAAGAGGGAGGCCCGTTAAAAGAGAGGGCCCATTAAAGTTATTTGAAGGCCCATTAAGGGAAGAAGGCCCATTAAGGTGATTTGTAATGAGTCTTTGGGCCTAGGCCGGGTCCATTTGGTGATCAAGGCCTGATAAGTGGGCCATGAGATTGGCCTATTCTTCAGAAGAGTCAGAGGGACCACGGGAAGATGGGCTCGCACGGGAAGGAGATTCCCTGCGGGAATAGGAAGAAAATTAGGAAGAAGAAAGGTACAAGGGATGCCGGTAATGCTCCATGAGGGCAAATGGAGACTTAATCACAAAGATATCAAAGGAATACAAGTAGAGAAGGGCAATGACTAGGGAGGAGGGCAACCTCGTAGGAGAGAAGACGAGAGACAGACAGACTTATGCAAAAAGAGAACAATGCAAATGTGACCAAGGACGACAATGCAAAGAGATGGAATGGACTTAATGTTTGACAAAAGGACACACAAAATATGGAGACTACCCTAAGAGTGCATAACAACCATGAACACACAACAACAATGTGCAAAGGATTTTACCCAAGGCAAACAAGTTGATATGATGGAAAAAATTTTATTCTCCAAAGTTTTGGTGGACCTTTTAATGATTTAATTAAGCACAATTCCCTCAAGATAGGGGTATCCTAAAGGGAAGGGGTCCAAATTTTGGGTTGACTAAGGTTAACTCCCTCACATGTATGCAAATGCAAGTCCTAAGGGGTAGAAAGGTACAACCGGCCTGACGTCCGTGTGGGAATCAACGGCTCACGGGGACTTATGAAGGTCCCGGATAAGATCACCTAGTCGACTCCAAGGAATATGGAGGCGATAGGGTCACTTAAAAGGGTAGGAATGCAACTATAGTATGCAATGCATGGCCCTATGTGCACCGGAGTGCATGCAAAATTCTAGCATAAAATTAAAAAATGAAGGCAAGATTAAACTATGCAAACACAACAACATGGATGCAAATGATATATGAAAACGAAGATAATACGAAGGACAACAAGATAGAGCCAGAAAATAGCACAATCAGACCCTGGAAGGCAATTTAAATCAACAAAGAATAGGGTACCTGAGAGTCTACGTGCAGATTTCCAACATAAAACTAGAAAATCAAGACAAGATTAAAATATGAAATCACCACATAATGAATGCAAATGATATATGAAAATGAAGACAATATAAAGGCCTGCAAGATAGGACCATAAAGAGGCTCAATCAGACCCAGGAAGACATATTAAAACATCAACAAACGACGCTCCTGAGCATCTGCCCCTGGGTCTATGCAGATTTCTCATAGAAAACCCAAAAATCAAGACAAGATTAAATTATCAAAACGTAACAGAATGAGTCCAAATAATATATGAAAATGAAGACAATATAATGGACTACAGGATGGAACAAAAAAATGCACAATCAGAGCTCGAAAAACAAATTAAAACATCAACACATGACGCTCCTGTGAGCCTGTCCCGGGTCTGCCTGCAGATTTCTTGCATAAAACTCAAAAATGAAGTCAAGATTAAATTATGCAAACATGACCCAATGAATTCAAATGACATATGGAAATGAAGATAATATAAAGGAGTATAGGATAGGACCAAAAATAGAGCGATCAGACCCCGAGAGCTGAATTAAATCATCAAGGAAAGATGCGCCTGTGGACTTGTCCCAGGGCCTGCCAGAAACATGAAAATTACAAAACCAAATGGAAAAACCCAAGGACATGCTATCTAGACGAGGCACACACACACCAAATTTGCAAGAGAGGAAGGGTAACATGATGGGTACTAGGCGTCCCACCGTGATCACCAAAAAATCAAGGTTGTAGATGTTTTTATCTACACACCCCAAACTATGCAATATGTGCAATAAGCATGAACATGGAAGGGCAAAGGGAGAAAAGAGATAAGAGATACTAACCGTGATCGCCACCAAAGATTGAGAGTAGGTAAAAGATGCTATAATGAATGAAAACATACTGTTGATGAGTATCACAATTTATATCATAATTTGCATCACATGCATCATCTTTGAGCATTAAGGCCCCCTTTGCTAACCGAGCACGGTTAGCGGAGGCTGTGTGAGGGGGGAGGCGGGGCCCACCGGGAGATTCTCTCTCCCCGGTTGCGCTATCCGCCCGACCAATCCGTTGTCAAAGCCGCCCTAAAAAAATAAAATTATGTAATTTAGATGAATAACTCCATTCTCACACATAATTTGAGTCTACATGTAATTTATCATCGTTTTTTGAGTCAAAATGACAATGTGAGATTTAGTTAAGAAATTGCATAACTATTTTGAATCAAGAACTATGATTATTTGAATTTTCTGGAATTTTAGGAATGTGCGACCACGCAGAAGGGCGCCCATTTAGGAATGAATGACTTCGCAAGAAGGCACCATTTTCAAGCCAGTTCTGAGAAGAAAGAATAAGTGGTTGTTCGTGTTGTCGTTCATTGAAGAATAAGCGACTGCTTACGTGGGCGCTCAATCCTTGTGTACGGAAAATAAACAGAAAAGGGGCTGGAAAAAAAGAAAAAGAATGAGCGCCCATGCGCTCGGGTGTCCATTCCGTGGGAAAGAAGCTGTGACCGTTCATAAAGTTGCCCATTTCTCTTGTCGAGAAATGAAGGAAATATTAAAATAAGAAAATGAGGAATGTGTACACGAATGAAGAGTCGTTCATTAAAGAATAAACGACAATTGTGGCGGTCGCCATTTTCACTCAAACTAGAAACGGAAACTGATATGTTCGAACGAGGTTATCTTTCCCAGTTTGATGAAAGGAGGACTCTAATCATGGCAAGAGACCTAATTTGAGGGATTTTTTGATGCTGCAAAGTTGGATTCAAGCTGATCTTGAAGGTTTCGACCGTGGAAGCCTCGGTACATTATAAATAGTGGCCTAAGAGCAACCGTGGAAGGATCTTAACCTTTCTTAGTCTCTTTTACATGCTTTCTGCTCTTTCTTTCAACTTTCTACCTTCTATAAAGTTCTCCATTTTTAAGTGCTCTTTAATTTGTTCTACTTCCTCTTCTTCTAATTCTCTATAGTTCTCAAGTTATAACCTCTTTTTCAAAGTTCTGTCTTTTCATTTTTACTGTTCACCCGCATTTTCTATTCTTCCTCAATTTGCACAACTCTGTTCATCCTCAATTTTCACCATCTTTCGATCTTCCTCTCCCTCTGCACTCTTCATCAATCTTCTTCGTCTTTCTCTGATCTTCAACTTTCTCTTCTTCCACATCTCCTAATTCTCTTCTGTTTTAAAGCTATTTTCATTCTCCTTGGGCTCTGTTTTTATTTCACTTTTATTGTGTTTTTCACTCTCTTCTTCACCGTAACCCTCTCTACCTCTCTTCCTTCTCTCTATTTTCAAACCCACGTACACACCTCTCTTCTATTTATTTTTCTCTTCTATCTATCTCTCCTTCCTCTATTTTCTTCACACACCTGAAGGCGGAGATTCTCTTCTTTCGATGCTCTAAAGGTGACGCTCTCCAAGGCGGGGCGAACTTCCAAGGCTCGGAACGGAGTGGGCGGCGATATTATTCCAATTTCTTTGCTTTATTTCTTCCCTTGTTCTTTTATTGCAAGTTGTAATTTTTAGTTTTCATAGAGTTGTAATCTTTCATCTTAAGCAATAAAAATTCAATCTTTTGTAATTGTGTTCTTCTTTCTCTCTCTATCTCCTTCCAATTTCTCTTCTTCAACCCTCTCATATTCTTTAGATGGGTTTATTTCCGTGTAATTTTATTTCCCTTTAGCATAAAACTCACTCAAATTTGGTTTTCAAAACATAAAATTTTTTTCAACTTCCTTAATTGAAAATATTCCTCTTCGTGGGATCGACCTATTCTTACCACTCTACTTATATTTAATATATTTTTAATGAGTGAGTGCGGTTATTTTTAAAATTATGGTATGACTTTTAATGACGAGTTTTGTGTGCATCAATTTTTGGCACCGTTGTCCGGGAGGAAAATGATTTTTTATAGTTAGATATTCTTGTGTTTGGTGTGTATATTTTGTATATTAATTTTTTTATTTTTATTTTACAGGAAAAAAAGAAAAAAAATCATAAAATCAAAGAAAAAGAGGAAATTCATACCGAGAAAATCTCAGGAAATAATATGTTATTGAAAACAGAAAGCGTCGTTGAAAGTCTGTATCTGTCACTACAAGGAGCAGGAATTCTGGAATCTAAAAAATCATGAAAATTCTAACGTCGCTAAAGGTCAGTAATTGTAGGTATAGGTTCTGTTTTTCTAATTGCTGAAAAATCTAAAATAATCAGAAAAATTCTTGAAAAATTTAAAAAAATTCAGAAAATACAGAAAACATGATTTTAGGCTTTATTCTTCAGTATGTTGCATATTGTTTAATGTTTTTAGTTGATGTTTATCTTTTATCTATCGCCCTTTTTGAAAAAAATAGAAAAATAATTATCTGAAGAAGAAAAATCAGAAAACAGAAAAAGAAAATTTTTTTCCTTATCATGACATCATGCATTCATGTTAGTTATATTTCTTGCATGTATTGTTGCATCTAGTTGATTGTTTCTTCATTTACTTGTATCATTTGAAAAATAAAAAATCATCATTCTCTTCTTCTCTTTCTCCCTTCTTAAGAGCAATATAGGCACACCCCTCTTGGAATTGGAAGGACCCTCCATTGAGCACTCCGTCTCTTTGTATTGGAATCTTCTTTTTCAAGACCTCCATAAGTCCCCGCACCCGTGGATTACCTCACGGACGCCGGGCCGGTTGTACCAAGAAACACCTTGAAGTTAGTTTACCCTTAGAAGTTTGAAAAAAAACCATTATTTTTACATACATAATTCATTTAGTTGTTGTTGCATTTGCATCATTTTAAAAAAGTATATATACAAAAAAAAACACACTTCCTTTGGGACCGTTTTGCATTGCATGCAAGGTAGGAGATCCCTACGCCCACCTTTGCTAGGACCCATAGGAGAGATTGAGAGGTTCGTGCATCTTAGATATCAACATCAACCTAACCTCATGGCGGACAAAAACCAACCACAACAAGTAGCTCCCAAGCAAATGAAGGAATATTTCTTGCCAAATCAATACCAACCTTCATTCTATGTTCAAGCACCCCAAAATCAAGTGGCCCAATATGAGATTAAATCAAGCACAATTCAAATGTTGCCATCCTTTTATGGCAATACCAATGAAGATCATTACAAACATCTTCATGAGTTCCTCCAGATTTGCTCAACTGTTAAGATCCAAAACTTTTCTTTTGATGCTCTTAGGTTGACCCTCTTCCCATTCCCTCTCAAGGACAAAGCTAAGTATTGGTTAGGAGCCTTGGGTAGATCTATAGATACATGGACAAAAATGTAAAAATGAATTTTTAAGAAATTTTATCCCATAGGGCGTACCAAAACCATGAGGAGAGTAATTACTGGATTCACTCAAAATCTTGGGGAACAAATCCATGAAGCTTGGGATAGATTGAAAGATTTACTTAGAAAATGTCCACATCATGGATTATCAAGATGGCAAATAGTTCAAGCTTTCTATGAGAGATTAATTGATAATTATCGTCAAATAGTGGATGCGTCATGCGGGGGAGCTTTTATGAGTAAGAGCGAGGATGAAGCTTATGAATTATTTGAATTGCTAAGTGAAAATTCAATCAGTCATGCCTCACTTTCATCTTATGAGATAATGATTGGGCCATCTAAGAGGGCTGGGCTTTATGAAGTTAAGAATCAAGGAGAAACTGAGAACATGATAAACATTAATGCACTTGCGCAAAAGTTGAATAAAATGGACATGTTGGCGCAAACGATGGAGAAGGTCGACTTGTTAGATCAAAAGCTAGATCAATTATTATCCACGAATAGGCAAGAACCTTCTTTTTCTTCTACTCAGCAATCCCAAACATTCTCAGATTCTAATCATCAAGAGCTTTGTGCTCTTTGCTCAAGGCCAAGTTATGCCGTTACTGATTACCCTACGGTGGCCCAGCTTCCCCCATTCATTCAAGAACCAATTTTTGCTTCTCAGGGTGTCTCCAAGTCTGCCTATGACCCTTATTCCAATACCTACAATCCAGGCTAGAGAAATCATGCTAACTTTTCTTGGAAAAATCAGCAAGGACCATCCATGCAATCTAATCCCTCCAACCATCCAATTCAAAAACAACCCTTTCAAGTGCCAAGTCAGTCTCACCAAAGTTTCTCTTACTCATCTCCTTTTCAACAAACCCAACATCACTCTCAACCTCCATTTCAGCATTCTCAGGCCCCGTATCATTAAGCTCAGTCGTTTCAGGGCCAATATCATCAGTATCCTCAAAACCGTTTTCAACCTCCTCCTCCTCAACCTCGTCAACCCTATATCGATGATAAATTCGACCAACTCCATCAACTGAGCCTTACTCAATATCAATCTATTTCTAAGTTGGAGAATTAAATAGGGCAACCTACTGCAAATAATATGAGTAGAGAGGTTGGTCAGCTTCCTAGCCAACCAGTGGCTAACCCCGGAAATCATCTCCCAAGCTTTCCCCAAAGAGCTCCTATTCTTTCTCAACTAAACCAACCTCAGCCTCCCCCTCCTGTAGGTCCTCAAATTGAAAACGCTAAGGCCATCTCTACCCTTAGGAGTGAGAGGATTTTGGATGATCCCTATAAGGCGAGGGGAGTTGGTAGCAGTTTAGGCAAAGAAACCCTAGAGGAGAGTGATAGTGAAGAAGAAGAGCCCATGATTGTGCAAGAAAAGAAGAAGCCGGAGGGTGGGGAGAAGAAGCTTGACAAAGGTAAAGCTAAGGTTGAAGAAAAACCCCATGAGTATGCACCAAAGGTCCCGTTCCCAGATGCTTTGAAGTCTAAAGCTAGCAAGAAGTAGCCGGTCCATCAAGAAGAATTAATGGAATTGTTTAAGCAGGTGAACATTAATATTCCATTATTGGATGCGATCAAGCATGTGCCGACTTAGGCAAAATTTCTAAAAGAGCTATGTACACCGAAGAGGGAACCAAGGGCATTAACTCAAAAGATCAGTCTATCTGAAGATGTAAGTGTTGTTTTAATGAATCATCTTCCAAAGAAGCTGAAGGACCCCGAAGCTCCGTTGATTTCATGTGATATTGGGGGTGTTACTTTTGATAGGGCATTACTGGATCTAGGAGCCAGTGTGAATCTATTACCCACCTTCATATATGAGCAGTTTGATCTGGGAGAGTTAAAGCCTACTTCTATAATCCTTCAATTAGCCGATCGATTAGTGAAAACTCCAAGGGATTTGTTGGAGGATGTTATTGTCAAAGACCATGAATGCTATTTCCCTGTGGATTTCTTAATTATGGATATGGCCTTGTCCCAGGAACTCAAGCACACGCCTATTATTTTGGGACGTCTATTTTTAGCCACGGCAAATGCCAACATTAATTGTGCCACGGGAATGATGGACATATCATTTGGAGGTGAGAAGGTTTCCTTGAATGTTTTTAAGGGATCTTAATTCCCCAACCAAGAGGAAGAATGTAATGTTATTGATGTCTCTGAGGAGTTAAGTGAAGAAAGTTTGGATGATATCAAGGACACCTTAGAAGAGGGTAGCTTGCTCTAAGATTCTTCTCTCTCTTTTGCACCCTACTCTAGGGTAGAGCCACTCCCTCCGTTGCAATCCGAACCTGCTCTTCCATCTCTTGAACACCCTCCTGCTGTAGAACTCAAACCTCTTCTGGATTCACTTAAATATGCTTATCTGGGCCCTAATCACACTTTACCTGTTATAATTGCCTCTAACCTCACCTCCGCTTAGGAATCTCAGCTCTTAGATGTCCTTAAGGAGCATATGGGGACGATAGGTTGGTCTGTGGCTGATTTAAAAGGGATTAGTCCGGATGTTTGCATGCATCGCATTTATTTAGAGGATAATGCCAAGCCAAGCAGAGAAATGCAGCGTAGTCTCAATCCGAATATGAAAGATGTGGTTAAGAAGGAGGTAGTGAAGTGGCTAGATGTTGGGATCATATATCCCATCTCTGATAGTAAGTGGGTCAACCCCACACAAGTTGTTCCAAAGAAATCAGGGCTGACCGTTGTTACAAATGAAAAAGGAGAAGAAGTGCCAATGAGATTACAAACGGGGTGGAGAGTGTGCATAGACTATAGAAAATTGAATTCAATGACAAAGAAGGATCATTTCCATCTCCCATTTGTAGATCAGATCTTGGAGAGACTGGCCGGGCAGAAATACTTTAGCTTTTTGGATGGCTACTCCGGGTATAATCAAGTTGCAATTTATCCGGAAGATCAAGAGAAAACTACATTCACGTGTCCTTACGGCACGTTTGCATTTAGAAGAATGCCATTCGGGCTTTGCAATGCCCCTGCCACCTTTCAACGCTGTATGATGGCAATATTTTTTGAAATGGTGGGAGAATTTTTGGAAGTTTTTATGGATGACTTCTCTTTGTTTGGTGCCTCATTTGAAAATTGCTTGGAGAACTTGACTAAGGTGTTGAAAAGGTGCATATAATCTAATCTTGTGTTAAGCTGGGAGAAAGGGGAATAGAGGTACATAAAGCTAAGGTAGATCTGATTTCCAATCTTCCTCCCCCTTCGTCTGTCAAGCAAATCCATTCTTTTCTTGGCCATGCAGGTTTTTATAGAAGATGTATTAAGAACTTCTCTACCATTGCTGGTCTGCTTACTCAGTTGCTAGCCAAAGACACTCCTTTTCAGTTAGACAATTCTTGTTCAGAGGCATTTCATTCCTTGAAAGTGGCCCTAACTCAAGCTCCGATTCTTCAATCACCAGATTGGTCGCTGCCGTTCAAAATCATGTGCGATGTCTCGGACTATGCTATTGGAGTTGTCTTAGGACCAATGATTGATAAGAAACCTGTGGTGATCTATTATGCGAGTCACACCCTTGTCAATGCTCAATTAAATTATATCACCACGGAAAAAGAACTCTTAGCTGTTGTCTTTGCCGTAGAGAAATTTCATTTTTATCTTTTAGGGGCTAAAGTTATTGTTTATTTAGATCATGCTGCTTTGAAATATCTGCTCACCAAGAAAGATGCTAAACTACGTTTGATTCGATGGATTCTATTCTTACAAGAATTTGATATGGAAATCAAAGACAAGAAGAGGTTGGAAAATGTTGTGGCTGATCATTTTTCAAGAATAGTGATACCCGAGAGTGCTCCCATGACTGATTCCTTTCCAGATGAAAAATTGTTATCTATCTCTCACACTTCAACCCCCTGGTATGCTCACATTGTCAATTACCTGGTGGTAGGACAGGTTCCGGGTGGGTGGACTAAGCAGGAAAATGATAAGTTCTTTTCTAAGATCAAGCACTATTTTTGGGAGGACCCAGAGCTGTTTCATATGGGTCCTGATCAGATTATAAGATGTGTCCCGAAAGAGGAACAACAATCTATCTTGCATTTTTGTCACAATCTAGCTTGTGGGGGACACTTCTCAGGAAATAAAAGTGCGGCTAAGGTATTACAAAGTGGATTTTATTGGCCCACATTGTTTAAAGATGTGTCTGAATTTGCTAAAACATGTTTGAGGTGCCAAGCTGTGGATAGTAATTCGAAGAGAGATATGATGCCGCTTAATCCCATTCTGGTTGTTGAAAATTTTGATGTTTGGGGTATAGATTTCATGGGACCGTTTCCACCATCCTTTGGCAATGAATATATCTTGGTGGCGATCGATTATGTTTCAAAATGGATTGAAGCTATAGCCACTAGGACCAATGATCACAAAGTGGTGATGAAGTTTGTTAAGAATAA
Organism: Amorphophallus konjac; assembly: GCA_022559845.1. NCBI lineage: Eukaryota > Viridiplantae > Streptophyta > Magnoliopsida > Alismatales > Araceae > Amorphophallus > Amorphophallus konjac. The sequence goes on along the minus strand of CM040128.1, from coordinate 174,902,481 downwards.
TATATTTTCTAGATTTGGGGTCCTAGGGCTATGATTACTGATGGGGGTTCGCATTTCACGCATTCTCTGTTGTGCCCCTTGTGCTTTGATGATAATGTGGTGTTTTAATGATAGCAACATGAATGAGTCACCATATTGTTTTGCTAAGAACATCACATTGAATGATAGCAACATGAATGCATATGATGATCTATTCTGTGGAGAATGCATGAGTGTGCTATGTCTGATCTGTTCTGTGGAGAATGCATGAGTGTGCTAAGTCATGCAGTGTTCCATACTAAGTGCATAAATTGTTTTATGCTTGATTTAAGGTCTGTGCATTGCTTCTCTGCTGATATGTTCAGTCTGTAGTTCAGCAAGTCTATACATTGTCTAGCACACACACATCAAGTCTGTACAGCCAGATCGGTCAAGTCTGTATAGCCATCCACTTGCAGCATTTCTTCAAGTCTGTACAGCCTGTGTGTAGCCCGTCTTCAGAGCATATGCAAAGTCTATACATCGCATGCATGTTCAAGGGTTAAAGTCTATACATTCTTCAGGTGCATCATCTCAGCAAGTCTATACATTGGACTTGAGCATATAGGAAGTCTGTACATCATCCAGTTGCTGCATGCGTCTGTTAAGAAGTCTGTACATTGCCTTGCTTCAGGCTGAGCAAGTCTATACATTGCATGCACCTTCACTCTAAGTCTATACATTGCATGAGCATAGTCAGAGCTCTCAAGTCTATACATTGGCAAGTCTATACATTCGCCACCATGCATTAAGTCTCAAAGTCTGTACAGCCTTTTGCATTGGACTTAAAGTCTATACATTGGCAAGTCTGTACATCACATCATCTCATGCATCGTCTCAATCAAAGTCTATAGATTGCAGCCTGTTCATGTTCAAGCTTTCAAAGTCTAGACATTGTTCTGTAGTACACACACGAAGTCTATACAGCGCTGCTGTTGACACCTAAAATATGTCAGAAGAGATCATAGCAGATTCACAGTTCTGAAGATCAGTCGAGGGCACAGCTCACGTACCATCCCTAGGAGATCTGAGAGTTTGAATAGAAGAAACCCACTACCCCTATCATGTTGTTCGACTAAAGCCGTCTTTGGCTAGGTCGCTGTCCAGTACTGCTGTCATTCAGATAGTCAGGCTGATAAAACTATACCAACATTCAGGCAACCATCTGCCTGCTGAAACAGATGTTCAGACATCTCTGATACTCCTGAAGCGGGATGTACAGTGCCTCGCACACGTTTGTAAATGCAAGGTGTAAACAGTCCCATGGAGTCTTAATATATATATATATCAAGAATCCCATTGTCGAAAGGAGTCCACCAAGTGGATCCTGGGTCGAATGGGCCGAATGACAAGAAATGGGCCAGGCCCAAATATGAGATGGGACGCGCCGAGAGGACGATCCTGGCGCGCCGGGAAGTCCATGCCGAAAGGATGAGGGCCTGGCCTCTATAAGAAGCCTGCCCTTCGAACGAAAAGAAGAGGATCGAAGATAGAGAAAAAGAAGAAGAGAAGAGGCGAAGAAAAAGAAAAGAAGAGAAGCAAAGCGGGAGAAAGAAGAAGAGTGAAAAGGGAGTGCCTAGCCACCGAAGAGAAGCAGGGAGCTCGAGAGCCCTTGAAAGAAGCTGAAGAAAGAAAAAAAGGAGAGAGGCAGAGGCTCAAAGAGGGATCCAGGTGGGAGTGCCGGGCAGCTGCAGCTCCTTCTCTTTCCCCTCCCTATCTGTCTGAATTTTTCTCCTTGTATTTCTGATTTCTAGCATCTTTGCTTCAATAGCATCGAATGCCAATGTAACCCTGCTTTCAGGGATTAAGCCTAGATTTCTTTCTCTGTTGAGTCAGATTTCTTTCTCTTAAGTAGCTTGCGTGTAAGTCGTCTGGATGAAATAAAGAATGAGAGAATGGGTTAAATTCCGCCCTTTCATCACCTTCTTCTTTCTGTCTCTACATCCGAAGTTCGCTATATGCTAAGGATACTGATAACTACGCGTGTTTTATCGTTTGGTTTTCTAATTCTGCTGAAGCATCTTCGCTACCATTTTTTTTACCACCCCCCCCTCCAGCCACATTTCGAGGGCCTGAGACAGTCTATCTCATGGCTCCTCGTATGTGAAATAAAGGGGGACGTGGTTCAGGGATTTCCGTCCGTGATTCTGCTCCCAATGAGGCCCAGAGGAAAGGTTTTCCCCCAATGTCTTCCCCCTCCGATCATCCAAAACAGTCGAGATTAAACCCCTCTCTGAATAACTCCTGAAACCCTGTTCGAAGACCTCCTTAAAATCCCTTCTGAAAGCCTCCCGGCGCCGGTATCTCCCGGCGTGAGTTTCGCGCCGAGAGCTCCCCACGCCGGTTGGACCTCCCCATCGTGCCGAGCCTGCCTAGTTTCCGTGCCGAAACCACCCCTCTTCTCTGCATTGATACCCTTACGTCGTCTGGCCATCCTGATGCCTTCGTTACCACGGCGAGCCATACAGACCTCATCCATTATATCCTACCCTCATGGGTGTGCATTGCCCCTCCCTCTGGCCTCACGAGAGCTATATCAAAGGGGTTAATTCTCCCCCTACATTCTGTAACCCATTAAACCACGGGGTCCTGCCATTGCAGGCTTTCTGTTGGATTGCATTGGGGACATTACAACACAGGGGGTGATGTCTTATGTGGTCCAGACCTTCGAATTACGAGCTGCGCCCGGCACTCGTTTCGGTTTCTACTCCGGCACTCGTGAGTAGATAGCCCATAATATTATCTTGGCACACTCTTAAAGTAAGGGGAGATGCTGTCAAAATTCGCCCAGAGCTTTACTCTGTCATACTGTTTCATCGGAATTGCATATTTAACCCCTCAATATGGCGGGAGCCTGAGCTATATCATCTCATGGCACCTTGCCATCGCAGAGAACATATCTCCGTGCTAATGAGCTCTTTGGACCCTCTCTGGGAACGAATCCATCCTCATCTCCCATCACCCCCACCTAATGCCCTGAAGTCCCCATTGAATGCCCAGAAAAACCCTCATAATACCCCCCTTTAAAACACATAAAACACCCCCCGACGCCTATACTTCTTGGTGCCGTCGTCTCCCGGCGCCACAACCTCCCGGCGCCAAACCCGCGCCGGGTGGAGGGCGCGCCGAATGCCCTTGCCTTGGCGCGTCGACCACCACCGTGCCGACTACCCCTCAATCCTCCTATCGCGCCGGGAGCATACCGTGCCATTTGATCTTCGCGCCGACCCCAGTGCTGTGCCGTTTCACCTCAATAATGGTTGTCATCTGAATATCTGATGTCTTCCCCACTTCACCAAACCCAAACATAGCCTAAATTCAATATTTTGTCACTATCAGCTGCCATGTCAACCCCCGTTACCTCACGAGGGGGCTAGGGTTCTTCACCCAGGTCCATGGGAGATACACTAATGAGGAGGGTTTCACCCCTACATCACACCGAATACGACGTTTCTTATGTCACCCCGCTGACCCTCGGAGTTCTGCCACCGCATGTCCTCCAATGGTTCTTCGAGGGGAATATCAATGAACGGCGCAATGGTGCACACTGCCCCGTCATATTTGGATCCTTCTCGGACCCAGGGCTACGCCCGATTCTCTTTTGGTTTCCATTCCGGCTCTCCGTGGATGGATGTCCTATATTCCCATTTGGCATAGTCCAAATTGAGGGGACATGCTGCCGAATTCGTGTTATAACATCGTTATCACACCCCGCATATCATGATTCCCCGTGCATGTCTGCATCGACCCTCGGGTATATTAAATGGTGTTGACAGAAGGACGGGTTAGGCCCAACCAGAAGTCTCCGCTATGCGCGAGGGTGGTCTTCGGACCTACGTCCTCCGCCACGTACCAAGGGTCCATAATTCGATGAACTATGCATCCCCTGTGTGATAAATAAATGCATCCTGCATGCCTTTGTCATGGTCACCATGTAGCTCTTTTCATTCTGGCTTTGACAGCCCGCTATCTCGGTAACTAATCAAAGGTGTTCCCTCCTCGTGGGGGATGTAATTAACGCCATAGCCTTTATGGTATGGCGGACTGCTGGTCCCGACCAAACCTCACACTCGCCCAGTAGGGGTTAGCATGAGCGCACAATAAGATCGTCACTCATGTGACTGGCACGTCTGCGTCGTCAATCGGTCAATTGACTACCAGTTTGTCAAATGGTTGATCGATACGTGAAATAAGACATGTATATATGTACATATACACATATATACACGAAATAAAAAATGACGAGACGGTCGGATTCAAAATCCCATCGCAAACACCTAAAATATGTCAGAAGAGATCATAGCAGATTCACAGTTCTGAAGATCAGTCGAGGGCACAGCTCACATACCATCCCGGGGAGATCTGAGAGTCTGAATAGAAGAAACCCACTACCCCTATCATGTTGTTCGACTAAAGCCGTCTTTGGCTAGGTCACTGTCCAGTACTGCTGTCATTCAGATAGTCAGGCTGATAAAACTATACCAACATTCAGGCAACCATCTGCCTGCTGAAACAGATGTTCAGACATCTCTGATACTCCAGAAGCGGGATGTACAGTGCCTCGCACACGTTTGTGAATGCAAGGTGTAAACAGTCCCATGAAGTCTTAATATATATATATCAAGAATCCCATTGTCGAAAGGAGTCCACCAAGTGGATCCTGGGTCGAATGGGCCGAATGACAAGAAATGGGCCAATCCCAAATATGAGATGGGACGCGCCGATGACGGCCGCGCCGGGAGGATGATCTTGGCGCGTCGGGAAGTCCATGCTGAAAGGATAAGGGCCTGGACTCTATAAGAAGCATGCCCTTCGAACGAAAAGAAGGGGATCGAAGACAGAGAAAAAAAAGAAGAGAAGAGGCGAAGAAAAAGAAAAGAAGAGAAGCAGTGCGGGAGAAAGAAGAAGAGTGAAAAGGGAGTGCCTAGCCACCGAAGAGAAGCAGGGAGCTCGAGAGCCCTTGAAAGAAGCTGAAGAAAGAAAAAAAGGAGAGAGGCAGAGGCTCGAAGAGGGATCCAGGTGGGAGTGCCGGGCAGCTGCAGCTTCTTCTCTTTCCCCTCCCTATCTGTCTGAATTTTTCTCCCTGTATTTCTGATTTCTAGCATCTTTGCTTCAATAGCATCGAATGCCAATGTAACCCTGCTTTCAGGGATTAAGCCTAGATTTCTTTCTTTGTGGAGTCAGATTTCTTTCTCTTAAGTAGCTTGCGTGTAAGTTGTCTAGATGAAATAAAGAATGAGAGAATGGGTTAAATTCTGCCCTTTCATCACCTTCTTCTTTCTGTCTCTGCATCCGAAGTTCGCTATATGCTAAGGATACTGATAACTAGGCGTGTTTTATCGTTTGGTTTTCTAATTCTGCTGAAGCATCTTCGCTACCATTTTTTTACCACCCCCCCTCCAGCCACATTTCGAGGGCCTGAGACAGTCTATTTCATGGCTCCTCGTATGTGAAATAAAGGGGGACGTGGTTCAGGGATTTTCGTCCGTGATTCTGCTCCCAATGAGGCCCAGAGAAAAGGTTTTCCCCCAAAGTCTTCCCCCTCCGATCATCGAAAACAGTCAAGATTAAACCCCTCTCTGAACAACTCCTGAAACCCTGTTCGAAGACCTCCTTAAAATCCCTTCTGAAAGCCTCCCGGCGCCGGTATCTCCCGGCGTGAGTTTCGCACCGAGAGCTCCCCACGCCGGTTGGACCTCCCCATCGTGCCAAGCCTGCCTAGTTTCCATGCCGAAACCACCCCTCTTCTCTGCATTGATACCCTTACATCGTCTGGCCATCCTGATGCCTTCGTTACCACGGCGAGCCATACAGACCTCGTCCATTATATCCTACCCTCGTGGGTGTGCATTGCCCCTCCCTCTGGCCTCACGAGAGCTATATCAAAGGGGTTAATTCTCCTCCTACATTCTATAACCCATTAAACCACGGGGTCCTGCCATTGCAGGCTTTCCGATGGATTGCATTGGGGACATTACAACACAGGGGGTGAGGTCTTATGTGGTCCAGACCTTCGAATTACGGGCTACGCCCGGCACTCGTTTCGATTTCTACTCCGGCACTTGTGAGTAGATAGCCCATAATATTATCTTGGCACACTCCCAGAGTAAGGGGAGATGCTGTCAAAATTCACCCAGAGCTTTACTCTGTCATACTGTTTCATCGGAATTGCATATTTAACCCCTCAATATGGCAGGAGCCTGAGCTATATCATCTCATGGCACCCTGCCATCGTAGAGAACATATCTCCGTGCTAATGAGCTCTTTGGACACTCTCTGGGAACGAATCCATCCTCATCTCCCATCACCCCCACCTAATGCCCTGAAGTCCCCATTGAATGCCCAGAAAAACCCTCATAATACCCCCCTTTAAAACACATAAAACACCCCCCGGCGCCTATACTTCTCGGCGCCGTCGTCTCCCGGCGCCACTACCTCCCGGCGCCAAACCCGCGCCTGGTGGAGGGCGCGCCGAATGCCCTTGCCTTGGCGCGCCGACCACCGCCGTGCCGACTACCCCTCAATCCTCCTATCGCATCGGGAGCATACCGTGCCGTTTGATCTTCACGCCGACCCCAGTGTTGTGCCTTTTTGACCTCAATAATGGTTGTCATCTGAATATCTGATGTCTTCCCCACTTCACCAAACCCAAACATAGCCTAAATTCAATATTTTGTCACTATCAGCTGCCATGTCAACCCCCGTTACCTCACGAGGGGGCTAGGGTTCTTACCCAGGTCCATGGGAGATACACTAATGAGGAGGGTTTCACCCCTACATCACACCGAATACGACGTTTCTTATGTCACCCCGCTGACCCTCGGAATTCTGCCACCACATGTCCTCCAATGGTTCTTCGAGGGGAATATCAATGAACGGCGCAATGGTGCACACTGCCCCGTCATATTTGGATCCTTCTCGGACCCAGGGCTACGCCCGATTCTCTTTTGGTTTCCATTCCGGCTCTCAATGGATGGATGTCCTATATTCCCATTTGGCAGTCCAAATGGAGGGGACATGCTGCCGAATTCGTGTTATAACATCATTATCACACCCCGCATATCACGATTCCCTGTGCATGTCTGCATCGACCCTTGGGTATATTAAATGGTGTTGACAGAAGGTCGGGTTACGCTCGACCGAAAGTCTCCGCTATGCGCGAGGGTGGTCTTCGGGCCTACATCCTCCGCCACGTACCAAGGGCCCATAATTCGATAAACTATGCATCCTTGGAATGATAAATAAATGCATCCTGCATGCCTTCGCCATGGTCACCATGTAGCTCTTTTCATTCTGGCTTTGACAGCCCGCTATCTCGGCAACTAATCAAAGGTGTTCCCTCCTCGTGGGGGATGTAATTAATGCCATAGCCTTTTTGGTATGGCGGACTGCTGGTCCCGACCGAACCTCACACTCGCCCAGTAGGGGTTAGCATGAGCGCACAATAAGATCGTCACTCATGTGACTGGCACGTCCGCGTCGTCAATCGGTCAGTTGACTACCAGTTAGTCAAATGGTTGATCGATACGTGAAATAAGACATGTATATATGTACATATACACATATATACACGAAATAAAAAACGACGAGACGGTCGGATTCAAAATCCCGTCGCAAACAGTCTGGCACGCCCGGTGGGACCAGCGTCACCCTTCATCTCTTTGCCGAGATATTCGGGCTTCGAAGCCCTCCCAAAGGCTACTGATTATTTCCCTGTTTATCTTTGCAGGCAGATCAATGACGATCAACGGGATAACTGGCGTCGACTTCGATCATTCGATCGTTGCTAAACATGCGCAAGGGTACCTGGCGGTACCCATGGAATTCGGCAGCTTCCCTGCCGCTGTGGGCTTCCCCAACTTTTTGGGGTTAGCCTTCGTCGATATCCTGGAGGTCGAAGCCCCAGTGCCTGCCAAAGAAGTCGCAGAGAAAATGGAGCCTCTGAAGGTTCCCGGTTGCGAAGACTTGCCTGAAAGTCCGGCCCCGGCCGCTAGCTGTTTGGTGCACCACGTCATACGTGGGACCCACCCTAACGTCATCAACAAACACCCTGGAGGACACCAGCGTCGCCAGGTCAGCAAGAATGCTGCTGTAATCACCGGAACCCTATCTCAGTCTGGGAAATCTATGCTAGTTGGAGGCATGCGCGTCTTCCTCGACGGACGCACGGCCCGGGTGACCCCAGACCGAGTCATCCCCAACATTCCTGTCCACAATACCTATCAAGATCTCGCTGGAAGGAGGGCAGAAAGAGAAGAAACCGGCCCCTATGGCTAGGGAAGCTCGGCACTCAGGCCGAAGAAGTTCAAACAGGTGTGGGTTCCCAAGCGGACCCGACCTGCCCACCATCTAACACCCATTCGCCGCCGTCCTATGAACAACGAGGCAGAGGTGAGAAGAGAAAGGGGCTTGCCCCCGAAGAAAGAAGAAGAGGTGGTCACGGATCCTAAGCGCCGCAGAAGTTTCCGGGCTACTGCTCGCCAAGCCGACGTCCCAGTCACGGGATGAAGATTCCAACATCCGGCCGACAGAGCTCGGCTGGCCTATATCCCCCCTGCTGGAGGTCGACAACTATCCCCCGTACTCTATCAAGAGCGGGGTCAGGAGGAGGTAACCTGTCTGATCAGGAACTACTTTCGAGGGCTGGGCAACCCCTCACTGGGTCAGCAGCGACTAATGCAGACAGTCGCCACGGAGGAAGATTACCGACCATCAGCGGCGGATGAAGAGGATATGGAAGATAGAATGATGGTGTCGTCAGTCGACGATAATGGATACAATGACGGTTTCGAGATCAAAGCCGATGGAGCCTTCCCCGAGCGGAAAGAAGAAGGAAGAGTTTCTGTGTTCGAGAGGCTGACCTTTCCGTAACAAGCCAGACGGAGGGTCCATCGACAGAGGAGAAGGATGCAGGTCTTTACTTGCAACATGGCTGGTATATCCAGCCGATATGGGGAGCTTCCTGAAGACCCCCAAGAACTGGCTCAATTGGCCGTACGGCCCGGGCCAACTACCCGCAGAACAGAAGCATCAAGAGAACTTCTGATGATCATGAGAGGGAAACAACCCCAGGCCTATCCCCGCTGGGATGATAAGGCCCCCGTCTTGACTGCTAATGTGGTGACGACGGAAGAAGAAGACGACGTCCTCCTCGACATCCTGCCTGAGGGTACATCCGGGGAAACGACAGAGGGTATCCCCACCACTATAGATCCATCAGTTCTGATGCTGCTGCAAAAATATCAACGGGAGATAGACTCTCTGAAGAAATAGCTGATGGAAAAGACTGAACATTCATCGGCTTCTAAACCACCTGAAGTCCAGGGTGAATCATCCCGGGGAGCGGTTCGTCATGACGACCCTCCACCGCTCTATACACTGTTCCAGCCGTCAGAGCCAAGCATGGCGACAGCACAACAGCGGCCGCCACAGCGTCAGCCGCTGCTACCTCCGGTGCTCCCCCAGGTGCATCCGACACCCCCGCTGCTGCGTCCTCCACAGGCGACCACCCTGGTCACCCCATACCTTCAGCCAGCGCACTTCTATCCAGAGCCAGTCGACCCCACGGTCGTGAACCGGATGATGGTGGAAAGGATGATCGAGCTGAAGCTCGCAGAGAAAAGTGAAGGCGACTACGTCGCATTCGATGCCTATCGGGTGCCCTACCCGCAACACCATGCGGCTAAACGACTTCCCCCAGGGGTCAACAAGCCGCCCAAATTTGACAGATTCAACGGGAAGGGGTCCCCTAAAGAGCATATTGCATATTATATGACCGTTATGGGTGATCTGGCCACCGACGAGTCATATTTGCTGAAGTTCTTCGGGTCCTCGCTGACGGGGCTCGCATTTGAATGGTACTCTAGCCTCTCGGCCGGGTCAATCAGTGATTGGTCAGATATGCAGAGAAAATTCAGAGAAACATTCCATGTCACAGAGAGGGAGGTCACAGTGGCCGAACTCTACTCAACAAAACAAAGGGTAGATGAGACAGCCCTTGATTACATCAAGAGGTGGAGGAACCTCGGAATGAGGTGCAACCGGCCCCCGCATCAGGAGGACGCTGTGCAAATTTGCAAATAAAAGCTCAGGAGGGAGGTCCTGGAAAAGATGATTGGTATGGAAATACGGTCGTTCGACCGGCTGAATAATGTGGTGGCCGAGGTGGAGGCTTTTCTAGCCAAGCCTGTCCCGGCGTCAACTGCCAGCACAGCCCAGAAAGGCAAGGCTGCGGAACGGCGCCCCACACAGCGAATGCGCTTGATATCAAGGCGTTCGAACAACAGAAGGAGAAAGGCAAGAAAGCGGCTCCCCCGCAACCTGCAAAAGCTCTAGATGATAAAGAAGGTCCTTCGCTGAGGGACAAAATGAAGAAAGCCTATTCCTTCCCAAAAGACAAGACCCGAGTCCTGTTCGACTGGGTAACAGAATACATCATGGTCACTTTGCCTGAGCCAAGGAGGCCGGAGGACCTGAAAAGAAAAGACAGTCCAAGATTCTGCCCCTACCACCAGATGTTGGGACATCCAATCGAAGACTGTTATGTTTTCAAAGACGTCATCGAAGGAATGGTAAAGAAGAATGAAATAGAGCTGGGAGAGTACAAAGTAGACCCTCCTCAGCCACATGAAGCCCGTCTCAGGAGAGCAGCGGTCAACGTGATTTCCCTCCACCAGGTATTACCGGAGGAGATCTCTGAAGCAAGCACACGGAGCACCTACGAAATCCATTTCCTGGAGCCCGTGAAAGCACAACAGGGGTGGCAGCAGATCCCTGTGAAGCACAAGAAGAAGAGGGCACCCCGCCCGAAAGAGGGGGCACATATCCGTGGCATTATACCCCGGCCTGCTCCGCCAGTTGTAGCACCTGTATGGGTCACTCCACCTACGACTGTCAAAATACATACACCTAACAGGAGGAGACAAACTCCGCTGCCAGTAATCAAGGAAACCAATCCTGGAGTCCTTCGACTGCAGCACCTGATTGAAGGGCTAGATGAATATGTGCAGCCCGAATTGAAACCTTTGCTAGTACGGGACCACGTCCCATGGCAAGAACTAGAACAACTTTTACTCAAACAGGTGGAGGAAGCCCAAGCAGCACCCCCTGAAGAGGGCAGCCTGTTCTGGGGGCAGGCACCCGCAGAAACCAAAAAGAAGAGAAAGCAAAAGAAGAAGAAAAGAAAGGCCGCTGGGGCCAATAAAACACAAGTTGTCTCCTGCAATACCCTGTCAGCACTCTTCAACCTACCTAGAGAAGAGGAAGAAGAAGAAATTTGCTTCACACCCCATGCTGGGGGAGGCAAAGCCGAGGCCGCAACTGCTGTGCATGCCACTCGGTCGGGCCGAAAATGGGGGCGCCAGCCACCACCCAATCACAACATCATGTTCAGAGGGGAGCAACCCTACAAGACACCTCCGCCGGAGGTTAAGGCAGTCCAAATCCCTCCTCCGTCGGGTCTATACAACAATAGTGGGGGCAAGGCAGTCCCTTCATTCCTCGAATTTATGAAGATGTCGAAAGGGAAGCAGCCTTGCCAAGATGCTAGCCCTACATCCGGGGCCATTCACCCGCAGCCAGTGCAATCTACTGAGGATGCGAATGCAGATGGAGCTTGCCCTACGGCAACTAATAAAGAAGACCCGACAGTCGGTGCCAGTCAAGAGGGTGCCGGGTCCGAGGAAGAGGAAGCAGGTCCGTCTGGACCCACAAATCAAAACCTCCCCAAGCCCAGATGGGCAGAAGAGATGAAGCTCTCCAATGTCCGGGCTAGGAGCCGAATAATGAAGTTGCTCAAAAAGCTCCCCGCTCGATTTACGATCTGGGAAATTCTCTCTTTGAGTGAAGAAACTCGACAGGCGATCATCACTGCTCTGCAGACGCCTGCTCATTTTGAAGCCTGCATAGCTGAGGCTATACCAGAAGCCAGTATGACCTTCTCTCCAGAAGACATGCTACTGCCTATTGCCAGCCACAACAGGCCGCTATATATGAAAGGGCATCTGAATGGAAGAGAACTGAACCGGATCCTGGTCGATCCTGGTGCAGCAGTCAACATCCTGCCATACAGAATATACGAGAGGTACCACTTTAATGTGCATCTCGAGAAAGTCGGGGATATACATATCACTGGCTTCAACCAAAAATGTGAAGTATCTATGGGAGTGGCGGAGTTCACGCTGACCTTGGCAGATTTCACTACAACGGTGCAGTTTCATGTCATTGACTCTCGCACCTCTTACAAAGCACTGCTCGGCCGCCCATGGCTGCATGAAAATATGGTGGTGCCCTCCACGCTCCACCAATGCATCAAATACAGCCTCCAGGGGAAGGAGGAGAGGATATTTGCTGATATCCATCCATTCGAGGTGTTTGAATGTCACTTGGCGGATGCCAACCTATATACGGGGCCTCCCCGGAAGGTTTCTGAAGCTGAGGCCCCCGTAGGGGCGTCGAAGAATAGATCGGGTGACGGTTGGTATCCACCACCGCCGCGCGGATATGTCAAGCCGAAGGTGGTCTCCCACATCACAGCTTCTGGAAATGTCGGCAGGGTGACACCCCCAGCATTATACCCCAAAGTTAAGGAAGTGCAGGTCAATCGACAGCACGACCGCATCGGAGTCTCGGCCGGCCTCACCAAGCCAGTCCCCGGCCTCAATGATCCTACTGTCGAACCTTTCAAAGCTTGGGAGGTGACACAGGAAGATGGGCCCCGCAGCTTGTTCTATACAGTTGAGGAGCATCCCACTCGGGAAGATACAGATTGCAGCCTCCCTGAAGATCTAGGCAACCCGCGGGTTCCTGTCCAAGGTCTGGCATTTACAACTGATCGGATGGCTAAGATGTTTCAGAAGCAACACATCCCTCCCGATCAGTCTCAAAGGCGCAAAGAAGCTTTCCAGAAGATGTGGCATCCTGTAAATCTGGATAAGGAAATGAGACGTGTCTCTCAACATCCAGGGTTGGGCTTCACCTTGGAGGAATATTATTACAGTGGGCGGTACGAGGTGGATACTATCTCCGCCTTCTATCCTACTGAAGATGGCCCTCTGGGAGCAACCTTTGATGAGTATCCGGTGGAAGCCGAATATCTCAAACTGGCTTGGTCCGGAAATCAAGAAGTGGAAACCTCGGCCCCCTGCCGATGCTGGGAGCAGGTTCATCCCGAAGAAGCGGTCCTTCAAGCCGAATTTGATACGGCTAGCAGTAGCGAAGCCGAAGACTGTCAAGAAGCAGGAGTTTCCCCCTCCCCAGGGGTCCTACTAATGACAACTTCAGCACGCTTTCTGCCAATCAGGGAAGTCTTGGTCAACTCCAATCAAGGGGAGCCAGCTACCAGGAAAGAAAAAGCCACTTCTGCGGAAGATACAACTGTCCCAGAAGGCGAAACTTCCTCAACTTCTGCTGCAAAATTAGCATGCTGTCCGAGCCTGGCAGTGAACAGTTGCCAGCCCGTCATGGCTGCAATCTCATCTGCAAACACCAAGGCTGCTCTCTCATCCTTGAAAGGTGCGACGGCAATGGATCTGCTAATAGAACAATCCACTCAGCTGCTGGCACAAGAGATCAAGAAACCTCAGGAAGCTCTGGCGGTGTCTAACTAGGAAGCCGAAGTGCTCGACCCTCAAGATGGCATTCCAGACTTCGTTGACCTCCAACCGGCACCTCCGGAGATAGAAGACAGAGGCCAAGCCACAGTCGGTGAACTAATAGAAGTCAACCTGGGAAATGGGAAGGACCCTAGGCCTACCTTCCTCAGTGCCCAACTACCCCCAGAAGAACGGGAGCTGTACATTCAACTATTGCTAGAATACCGGGATTGCTTCGCCTGGACTTACAAAGAGATGCCAGGTCTAAGCCCCGCTGTCTCACAACATGAGCTGGCAATCAACCCTGAAGCCGAGCCGGTGAAGCAACCACCGCGGCGCATGAGGCCAGAGCTTATCACCCAAATTTGTGCTGAAGTCGACAAGCTCATTGACGTGGGATTTGTTGAAGAAAATCAGTACACCACGTGGCTGGCAAATATCGTCCCCGTGAAAAAGAAGAATGGACAGATCCGGATATGTGTCGACTTCCAGGATCTAAATAAAGCCTACCCCAAAGATGACTTCCCGGTGCCGATAACCGAGGTCATGATTGATGCTACAACCGGCCATGAGGCCCTATCATTCATGGACGGGTCTTCCGGCTACAATCAGATTTGGATTGCGGAGCATGACCGAGTTCATACTGCCTTCCGAACTCCTAAGGGCATTTATCATTATAAGAGAATGCCGTTCGGATTAAAGAATGCTGGCGCAACCTATCAGCGCGCAATGACCAAAATATTTGATGAATTGCTCTACCACAAGGTCGAGTGCTACATAGATGACCTGGTGGTCAAAACCAGAAGAAAAGAAGATCATCTGCAAGACCTCCGGATTGTTTTTCAGAGGCTGAGGCAGCATGAGCTAAAAATGAACCCTATGAAATGCGCGTTCGGAGTGACGAGCGGAAAATTTTTGGGCTTCATCGTCCGATATCGGGGAATCGTGATAGACCCTGCAAAGATCAAGGCGATTTAGGGGTTACCTCCGCCAAGGAACATCTCCGAGCTGAGATCACTACAGGGCCGTTTGGCTTATATCCGGCGTTTCATTTCCAATTTGTCAAGGCGGTGCCAGCCTTTTCACAAGTTGATGATGAAAGATGTCCCCTTTTATTGGGATGAAGATTGCCAGGCAGCCTTCGACAAGCTAAAAGACTACCTGAAAACTCCTCCAGTGTTGGGCGCACCGGTGAAAGGACGACCATTGATACTGTATATAGCAGCTACACATAATTCTCTGGGGGCAATGCTAGCCCAGAATAATGAAGAAGGGAAAGAACAAGCCCTCTATTACCTCAGTCGGAGACTGGTCAGAACTGAAGAGAAATATACTTATATTGAGAAGATCTGTCTGGCGCTGGTCTTCGCAGTTAAAAAGCTCCGACACTATATGTTGTCGCATGAAATCAGCTTGGTATCCAAAGAGGATCCCCTGAAGTACATTATGTCTCAACCGGCACTCAAAGGCCGCCTGGGCAAATGGGCGGTAATCCTTATGGAGTTTGATATCTCCTACGTGCCGCGCAAGGCCGTCAAGGGCCAAGCTATTGCAGACTTCTTCGCTGAGCACCCAGTGCCCGGGGATTGCCCGTTGGAGCCAGAGCTTCCTGAAGATGAAACTTTAGAAGCCGTGCAAGTACAGCCCTCCTTATGGCAACTATACTTTGATGGCGCTTCCAGAATTGACACCTCTGCCACTGGGTCAGCCAGGGTCAGAGCAGGAGCGGGCATAGTCCTGAAATCCCCAGAAGGAGAAGTGGTGCATACATCCTGTTCCATAAACAAACATTGCACAAATAATGAAGCGGAATATGAAGCCCTGATAATTGGGTTGCAAATTGCTCTGTCCATGGGAATTCAGATGCTGGAAGCATTCGGAGACTCCATGCTAGTTATAAAACAGCTGGAAGGAGAGTTCGATGTACGAAAGTAAGAGCTCCTCCCCTATCACCAGTTGGCAACTCGCCTGATGTCAAAATTTTACTTCATCAGCATTAAGCACATCAATCGAGGCCGGAATGCTCAGGCAGATGCCCTCGCTAAGCTGGCCAGTTCGTTGGTGGTCCCGCCAGACACAAGCCTGAATATAACAGTGATCAACCGCCGACAGGTCCCCAGCGTGACAGAGGTCCTGATCGACGAACAAGAGGTGGAAGTAGCAGTCATCGAAGGGGTTCAGCAGCACGATTGGCGAGAGCATCTCCTACGCTGGTTTCAACACCAACAACTTCCAAAAGAAAAGGAACAGAGAATGAAGCTCCTGAGGATCAACGATTCTTACGAGATGAGAAGCAGGACCTTGTTTCGAATTATGGCAGATGCCCGAAGGAAAGTCCTACTCCGTTGCTTGTCTTCAGCAGAAGTAGGACAGGTGATGCAGGAGGTCCACGCAGGATCAGCTGGAGCACACCAGGCTGGCCCGAAGATGAAAATTGAGATAAAGAAATTGGGTTATTATTGTGATGGAGGCATCATCCACAATTCCCTTTGGCTAGGGTCTTCTTCACACTTCGGCACTCTCTCTCTATAAAGGCCCACTTATCCTTTTTATGCTATGTACTTGAGTCATTTGATGTAATTTACATTTTATTTGAGTCATGTCCCTAGGCCTTGCGTTTATTTTCCTATGTTTGAGTGTCATTAGAATGTGTAATGTGCTAATTGGGCCCATTTCTTCGGGCTTGGCCCAATGAGCTCCCCTACCCCTTCGGTTATTTGTCAATGAGTCTTTTGTCAGGGTCTTATTGTAAAATGTGGGTTTCCTATATATAGGGCCCCATTTCCTTCATTTGGAGGTAATGAATCAATTAATGAAAAAAAAATGTCATTTGAGAGTCCAAAGCTTAGTTTAGTGGAGTGATTCCAACATTTTTTGGGTGAGAAACCCTAGGGGAGAGATTCCCCACCCTTGCCTCTCTTAATCCCTCTTTTTCACTCCACTTTCTCTCTCCTCAACACCCAATTTCGAATTTTCTTCTCTCTCCTCCCTTCCCAACCACCTCAACCCCCACCTACTATCATTAAAGCCCTCCACTTCCCCATGGCCTCCATTACTCCACCCCCCTAGTCCCAAGGAGATCCCTCACCATTCCAACACAATCTTCTCTATTCCAACACAATCTTCCCCCATTTCAACACACTCATCCCTCTTCCCCACACAATCCCACACATTCCAAAGCCATTTTGAATTTGAAATCCCTTCCCTCCATATCCTTTGGCCGCCCCCCTCTCCTCCTCTCTAGCCTAGTTCGCCCCCCTCTCCTTCCATTCTCCACCACCACTTGCCCTCACACCCTCCATCCACCAGCTGAAACCTCCGCCCCTCCTCTTCTTCATCCACCTCCCCCCTGCCATTAGCAACCCTCCACCTCTTCCATACCTCCCCTCCACCTTTCTTCATCCCCCTTCACCATACACCACTCTCTCCTTCTTCTTGTTAGATCCCTTGGGGGCTTTATCAAAGTTGCAGGTTGCTGTTCAAGAGATGCAGTTGTACCCGAAGCTTGCAGAAGGTACCACGGTTTGCTACCTGCGATTCTGAAGGCATAAGAGGCATCCAAGGAAGCGCCTGCCAGTCCTCTTCATCTCGAAAGTGGTTTCGTCCTCATCGGAGCTCGGTGCTGTCCAGGACCTCCATTCTCCCACAGCTGTGCGGTTCTGCCTCGGCTGAGGACCTGATCCGGCTTAGAAGCTCTGCCACGACCAGGCCCGAAGGAATCAGTCCTCAAGTCCTTCTTCAAAGTTCTTCATCGGCCTGTCTACTTTCAGAATCAAGAAGCAGAAGCCCATTCCGCATCCGGGAACAGACGTTACCAATTTTCTTCCACAGTCGTGCGGCTCTGCCTCCCCCAGTCTGCATCGACACCTCCTCACTCTTCTGGCTCCACCGATCATCTCCTTTCTCTTCTGGTGTCCCCGTTTCTTTTTCTGCAAAGAGGACTCACCCACGGTTCTAACGGCCCTGATGGCATCAAATTTGGAGTTCGGGATCGGCCAGGACAGCCTCTGCATCCTACTGTTGGTGACCTACCCCTGCTAGTCCGAGAAACAGAGGCCCTGTTCAAGCTCTTGCCCCGACCTACAGCGACTCCAGAAGAAATTACAAAAATTCTGAGGCATTCCCCTTCATGTTAAGAAGATTTCGCCACTGGTCTTGCCATCAGCAAACTTCCTGAGCAATATCTACAACAGCAACACCGACCCTCTATCCTGGTTCACAGACAGCAGGCAGATTCGGCGTCCACCCTTGTTCCTCGTTCTTTGCTTTGGTTTCCCCACCCCGCTTGGCCGACTGAAGGCCCCTCCCTGCGTGGAGGTAGTATTGATGTAATATCAATAACCCTCACCCCAAATTCCCCCTCCTGCGAGAGGTGTAGTGGTGTACTTTGTTTGGGCAGGTCAAGCGACACCGCCGCGGCATGTGGGGAGCCACTCGCCTCCCCGCTCGCCCTCGTCTCCGACCGGGACCGGTTTCTTCAAACCGGTCGAGTAAGTGCTCAAACCTTCACTCCAATTAGTGCTTGTCTTTCAATATTAGTTCTTAATTCCGCTGGTTATGCGAGTGAGAGCCCGATCCTCAAGTCCTATAAACTTGAGTGATCACCGTGGGAATATTGTAACCGTTGCCGTTGGCACTTTGTCGGCCCCCTTGATTTGGGTACCCATACCCATTGGGAATCATTCTTGGCCTTGCTGGCCCTCTACCAGCAAGGGCCCAACCCCACATCCTCCCCTTGGCATTGCCAAGTCACGCCGGGCTTGGGTGAGTGACGATAGAGCGGTGGCCCAACTTGGCCCGTTTTGAATGCGATTGTGCTTGCTTGCATTAGGTCTAAGGTTGTGTCACATCAAGTGGTATCAGAGCAAGTCTTTGACTTGTCTCTATCAAGTCTAAGTCCTAGGACCATTGCATTGTGTGTCCCTCATCATTTACCCCTTGTCTTGCATGTCCACCCATAGTGGTGCTAGTTACCGATTTGATCCTTCATCCTCCAATCCACCCATGGATCCCAATCCTCAACCCAATCAAGATGCTCCTAGGGAGGAACCCCAAAGCCAAATGAATAGGGTAGATGCTGCCCTTACCAACATCCTTGCCCAACTTGCCTCCCTTAACACTCGAATTGCTCGGTTAGAAGAACATGAGGTCCACCCAAGGGACAACGAGCTTAGAGTCCACCCTCCATATGTTGACCTTCATAGGGAAGACCCTCACCCAAGGAATAATGAACTAAGAGGCCATCCATCACATGGTGAGTTGCCTAGAAATGAGTTCCACCCAAGGAACAATGAGCCTAGAGTCCACCCTCCACATGTTGAGCCCCATAGGGATGATCCCCATCTAAGGAACAATGAGCCTAGAGTCCACCCTCCATATGTTGAACCTCATAGGGAAGATCCCCATCTAAGGAATTATGAGCCAAGAGTTCATCCACCACATGGTGACTTGTATAGGAATGAGTTCCACCCAAGGAACAATGACCCAAGAGTCTACCCTCCACATGTTGAGCCTCATAGGGAAGAGTTCCATCCGAGGAATCATGGACCAAGAGCCTATCATCCACATGCTGAAATCTATAGGGAGGACTTGGACTTTGACCCCTACTATAACCATGAGAGACCCCGCCATCATCCAATTCATGAAAGGCGTCCACGGGACGACCCGGATGACCCCCTCTTAAGGATGATTATAGTAGAGGCCCCAAACTTTGATGGTTCCCATGAACCAAGTGTCTACTTAGAATGGGAGACCGCCATGGACCAATACTTTGAATGGTATCCTATGTCTGACCAAAGGAGGGTAAGGTTGGCCAAAATGCATCTTGTCAAATTAGCCAAAACATATTGGTTAAACCAAGAGGGTCTAAGAAGGATTAGGCGGGGAGAGCCTATTGAAACTTGGGCGGGAATGAAGAACCTACTTAGGAACAAATACCTTCCCCAATCCTACCATCAAATGCTCTTAGATGAATGGCAAAGCCTCACCCAAGAGGGGAAGACCATAGTAGAATATATTGAAAAGTTTGACTCCTACCTTTTGAAGTGTGGAGTTCATGAGGACCCGGAAGTTACCTTGTCCCGCTTTAGGAATGGGCTTCAAAGTCACATCAAAAGAGAGCTTTTCATGAGAGATGTTGATAACCTTGAGATAGCTTATCAAATAGCTAGGGATGTAGAAAGATTCTCTAGGATCCCTCGATTTGCTACTCCCCGACCGGTCGACCCCAAAAACATGGGACCACGACCCATTCCGGCCACTCCCATGAAAGCCCATAACCCAAGTGGGAACACCCCATTAAGGTCTTACAACCCCCCTCCCACCATCACTCCAAACAAACCCACTCCTAGTCACCCCCTCCCACGGAGGGAAGACATTCCCAAAGGCCCAAATGTAGGAACTACTTCGGGTAGTGGGCACCAAAAATGTTTTAGGTGTCAAGGGTTTGGCCACTTTGCGGGGCAATGTCCATCCAAGGGATCATCTAACTTGTTTATTGAGGAAGAAGCTCCACCCCAAAAAGAGCTTGAAGATGTCGTGGAGGATCATGAAGCCTCATTAGATTGGGAGGAAGAGTATGAACCCCAATACCAAACCCAATACCTAGAATCAGGTCTAGATCACACCACTCCATCTACCAACTCTCATCTAGGAGTGATTAGATGCACCCTCACCAAACCTCAAGAAGAGGATTGGCGTCGAACTTCAATCTTTCACACCTTTGTCAAAATAGGGAATCATGTAAGGAAAGTGATCTTGGATAGTGGGAGTTGTGTCAATGCCATGTCACCCGATACCGTCAAGCTTCTTGGGCTAGCTATCACCCCTCACCCAAGTCCATACCGGGTCTCATGGATCAACAACAACTCTATCCCGGTCAACACTCAATGTCTTGTGCCCCTCACCTTCTCCTCATACCATGGTCAAATATGGTGTGACATCATACCCATGGAAGTAGGTAGCATCCTACTAGGAAGACCTTGGCTTTATGATGTAGATGCCACTATCTTGGGTAGAAGCAATAAGTGCACCTTTGAACATGAGGGTAAGACTATCCGTCTTAACCCCTCCCCACCTCGTCCCATGACCAAGAGGGACACTCCCCCTCAAGGACAACACCCCACCCCCACACAAGTCTTGGGGAACTCCACCCCTCCAACCCCATCCCTTACCTAAACTCCCAAACAAAGTGGGACCTCGGGGTTGGCCAAGGGTCTTCATCTCATCACTAGAAAAGAACTTGAAGAGGAGATAGTTCGAGGAATACCATTTTGTGCGGTGGTCATTTATCTAGGAGAACCCACTTCCACCAATCCACATCCCATAGAAATCCAACAACTCCTAGAAGAATTCCATGATGTGTTCCCAACGGAGCTCCCGGACCAACTCCCTCCCATACGGGATGTGCAACATGCCATCGATCTAGTCCCGGAAGCCACTCTCCCAAACCTTCCTCATTATCGCCTCAATCCCACGGAACATGCCGAACTTAGGAGGCAAATAGAGGAACTCATTAGGAAGGGCTTCATTCGCATTAGCAAAAGCCCATGTGCCGTCCCGGCCCTTCTAACTCCCAAAAAGGATGGGTCATGGAGAATGTGTGTGGATAGTCGGGCCATTAACAAAATCACCGTCAAGTATAGGTTTCCCATCCCTAGGCTTGATGACATGCTTGATATGTTAACCGGAGCCACCATCTTCTCCAAAATTGACCTTAAGAGTGGCTATCACCAAGTTAGAGTAAGGCCCGGAGATGAGTGGAAAACGGCTTTCAAAACCAAAGATGGCCTTTTTGAATGGCTAGTCATGCCTTTTGGGCTTTCAAATGCTCCAAGTACTTTCATGCGTCTTATGACGGAGGTCCTTAGGCCCTTCATTGGGATCTTTCTAGTGGTCTATTTTGATGATATACTCATCTATAGTCAAACCCAAGAAGCCCACCTTGATCACCTTAGGCAAGTTTGTATCATCCTTCGTCGAGAGAGCCTATTTGCCAACTTAGGAAAGTGCCACTTCATGACCACATCCCTCACCTTCCTAGGATTTGTGGTGTCAATCAAAGGCGTCTCCATGGACCCCGAGAAGGTCCAAGCTATCATTGATTGGCCGGAACCCCACACCCTACACGAGGTCCGAAGTTTTCATGGATTGGCCACATTCTATAGGAGGTTCATTCGAGGGTTTAGCACTATCACTGGCCCAATCACCGATTGTCTCAAAAAGGGGACTTTTGTATGGACCAAATCAGCCTCCAAAGCCTTCCAAGAACTTAAGAAGAAGTTGACCCAAGCCCCGGTCCTATGCCTTCCCGATTTCTCTAAAGTCTTTGAAGTCACATGTGATGCATCCGAGATAGGGATAGGAGGGATTCTTAGTCAAGAGGGACACCCGGTAGCCTTCTTTAGTGAGAAGCTTTGTGATGCTAGGACAAGATACTCCACTTATGACAAGGAGTTCTATGCCGTGGTTCAGTCCCTCCGACATTGGAGGCACTACTTGTTGCCCAAAGAGTTTGTCATCTTTTCCGACCATGAGGCCCTCAAATACCTCAACTCCCAACAAAAGCTAAATGCCCGACATGCCCGATGGGTTGAGTTCATCCAATCCTACACTTTTGTCATCAAACACAAGGCCGGGAGTGAGAATCGATCGGCGGATGCCCTTAGTAGGAAAGTTTCCTTGTTATCCACTATCCAAGTGGAAGTGACCGGATTTGATAGAATCAAGGATGAGTACCCTAGCTGCCCCGACTTTGGGCACATCTATACCACCTTGACCACCCCTTCTAGTAAGGAACATGAGGGATTTATCTTAGAGGATGGGTTCCTCTTCAAGGGACCCAAGCTTTGCATCCCACGGACCTCACTCCGTAACTTCTTGATTTGGGAAATACATGCGGGAGGGCTAGCTGGCCATTTTGGAGTCCACAAAACCATTGCCCTAGTTGAGGGACAGTTTTATTGGCCTAGTCTCAAGAGAGATGTAGGCAAGGTTGTGGGTCAATGCCGAACATGTGCCTCGGCCAAACAAGTGAAACAAAATACCGGCCTATATACCCCACTCCCCATCCCTGACCGGCCATGGCAAGACCTAAGCATAGACTTTGTGCTAGGATTACCCAAGACTCAAAGAAGGCATGACTCCATCTATGTGGTGGTTGATAGATTTTCAAAAATGGCCCACTTTATCCCATGCTCCAAAACCTCCGATGCCTCCCATGTAGCCCGATTGTTCTTTGATGAGGTTGTCCGCCTCCATGGACTACCCAAAACCATAGTCTCCGATAGAGATGTCAAGTTCACTAGCTACTTCTGGAAAACTCTTTGGCACATGATGGGTACCCTCCTTAAATTTTCCACTGCCTACCACCCCCAAACAGATGGCCAAATCAAAGTTGTCAATCGGAGTCTAGGGAACCTCCTTAGGTGCCTTGTTGAGGATCGACCGGGAAATTGGGATCTCATCCTACCCCAAGCTGAGTTTGCATATAACAACTCCATCAATAAGTCCATAGGGATGAGTCCATTTGAAGCTGTGCATGGGTACAAACCAAGAAAACCTTCCGATCTCATTCCCCTTCCCCAGCATGCTAGAATGTCCATTTCAGCCGAGTCTTTCGTACAACATATTAGAGAATTGCATGAAGAAATTCGCAAGCACATCAGCAAAAAGAATGAGGCTTATAAAAGGCTGGCCGACTCTCATCGGTGTCACCAAGAATTCCAAGTGGGTGACTTTGTGATGGTAAGGATGGAGAGGCTCTCCCCGGGAGCCAACTCTAAACTGAGGCCACGTGGGGCTGGTCCCTTCCAGGTCTTGAGGCGCATAGGTGCAAATGCCTACGAGTTAGATCTCCCTGAGGAGTATGGAATAAGTCCCACATTCAATGTTGCCGACCTAGTGCCATATAAGGGACCCACGGTGGTACCTAGTGAGGAGATTGAGCCTACCTCTTCCCTTGAGAGAGCACCCACCCATGATGATAAACCACCAGCCAAGAGAGTCCAGCGTGAACAAATTGAACGAATATTGGATGAACAAGTCACTACCACTCGGAGCAAGGTATATGAGCGCTATCTCATCAGGTGGAATGATCGGCCTCCTTCGGAGGATTCTTGGGTGAGTCGGGAGGATCTCCAGCGGTTGGATCCGGACCTCCTCGAGCAGTACCACAGTCGGATGGACCCATACTCGACGGAGTCGAGCTCTTCATAGCCTAGGGGATTTGATGGAGGCATCATCCACAATTCCCTTTGGCTAGGGTCTTCTTCACACTTCGGCACTGTTTGAGTTCGGGCCTCTCTCTATAAAGGCCCACTTATCCTTTTTATGCTATGTACTTGAGTCATTTGATGTAATTTGCATTTTATTTGAGTCATGTCCCTAGGTCTTGCGTTTATTTTCCTATGTTTGAGTGTCATTAGAATGTGTAATGTGCTAATTGGGCCTATTTCTTCGGGCTTGGCCCAATGAGCTCCCCTACCCCTTCGGTTATTTGTCAATGAGTCTTTTGTCAGGGTCTTATTGTAAAATATGGGTTTCCTATATATAGGGCCCCATTTCCTTCATTTGGAGGTAATGAATCAATCAATGAAAAAAAAATACCATTTGAGAGTCCAAAGCTTAGTTTAGTGGAGTGATTCCAACATTTTTTGGGTGAGAAACCCTAGGGGAGAGATTCCCCACCCTTCCCTCTTTAATCCCTCTTTTTCACTCCACTTTCTCTCTCCTCAACACCCAATTTCAAATTTTCTTCTCTCTCCTCCCTTCCCAACCACCTCAACCCCCACCTACCATCATTAAAGCCCTCCACTTCCCCATGGCCTCCATTACTCCACCCCCCTAGTCCCAAGGAGATCCCTCACCATTCCAACACAATCTTCTCTATTCCAACACAATCTTCCCCCATTCCAACACACTCATCCCTCTTCCCCACACAATCCCCCACATTCCAAAGCCATTTTGAATTTGAAATCCCTTCCCTCCATATCCTTTGGCCGCCCCCCTCTCCTCCTCTCTAGCCTAGTTCGCCCCCCTCTCCTTCCATTCTCCACCACCACTTGCCCTCACACCCTCCATCCACCAGCTGAAACCTTCGCCCCTCCTCTTCTTCATCCACCTCCCCCCTGCATTAGCAACCCTCCACCTCTTCCATACCTCCCCTCCACCTTTCTTCATCCCCCTTCACCATACACCACTCTCTCCTTCTTCTTGTTAGATCCCTTGGGGGCTTTATCAAAGTTGCAGGTTACTGTTCAAGAGATGCAGTTGTACCCGAAGCTTGCAGAAGGTACCACGGTTTGCTACCTGTGATTCTGAAGGCATAAGAGGCATCCACGGAAGCGTCAGCCAGTCCTCTTCATCTCGAAAGTGGTTTCGTCCTCATCGGAGCTCGGTGCTGTCCGGGACCTCCATTCTCCCACAGCTGCGCGGTTCTGCCTCGGCTGAGGACCTGAGCCGGCTTAGAAGCTCTGCCACGACCAGCCCCGAAGGAATCAGTCCTCAAGTCCTTATTCAAAGTTCTTCATCGGCTTGTCTACTTTCATAATCAAGAAGCGGAAGTCCATTACGCATCCGGGAACAGAAGTTACCAATTTTCTTCCACGGTTGTGCGGCTCTGCCTCCCCCAGTCTGCATTGACACCTCCTCACTCTTCTGGCTCCACCAATCGTCTCCGTTCTCTTCTGGCATCCCCGTTTCTTTTTCTGCAAAGAGGACTCACCCACGGTTCTAACGGCACTAACAACATCAAATTTGGAGTTCGGGAGCGGCCAGGACAGCCTCTGCATCCTACTATTGGTGACCTACCCCTGCTAGTCCGAGAAACAGAGGCCCTGTTCATGCTCTGGCCCCGACCTACAGTGACTCCAGAAGAAATTACAAAAATTCTGAGGCATTCCCCTTCCTGTTACGAAGATTTTTCCGCCAGTCTCGCCATCAGCACACTTCCTGAGCAATATCTACAACAGCAACACCGACCCTCTATCCTGGTTCGCAGACAGCAGACAGATTCGGCGTCCACCCTTGTTCCTCGTTCTTTGCTTTGGTTTCCCCACCCCGCTTGGCCGGCTGAAGGCCCCTCCCTGCGTGGAGGTAGTATTGATGTAATATCAATAACCCCCACCCCAAGTTCCCCCTCCTGCGAGAGGTGTAGTGGTGTACTTTGTTTGGGCAGGTCAAGTGACACCGCCGCGGCGTGTGGGGATCCACTCGCCTCCCCGCTCGCCCTCGTCTCTGACCGGGACCGGTTTCTTCAAACCGGTCGAGTAAGTGCTCAAACCTTCACTCCAATTAGTGCTTGTCTTTCAATATTAGTTCTTAATTCCGCTGGTTATGCGAGTGAGAGCCCGATCCTCAAGCCCCATAAACTTGAGTGATCACCGTGGGAATATTGTAACTGTTGCCGTTGGCACTTTGTCGGCCCCCTTGATTTGGGTACCCATACCCATTGGGAATCATTCTTGGCCTTGCTGGCCCTCTACCAGCAAGGGCCCAACCCCACATCCTTCCCTTGGCATTGTCAAGTCACCCCGGGCTTGGGTGAGTGACGATAGAGCGGTGGCCCAACTTGGCCCGTTTTGAATGCGATTGTGCTTGCTTGCATTAGGTCCAAGGTTGTGTCACATCATATTGGCCCACTATATTTGACGATTGCTGCAGTTTTGCCAAGGCTTGTCAGAAGTGTCAAGAACATGCTAATGTGGCAAAGAGACCGCCAGTGCCACTGCATCCCACCCTACCAAGCTGGCCGTTTGCTCAGTGGGGCACGGACGTGGTAGGGCCGCTGCCAGCATCTTCATCAGGGTGCAGATACATCTTAGCAGCTATAGACTACTTCTCTAGATGGGCGGAAGCAGTAGCACTAAGAGATGTGACGGGAGAACTAGTTGCAAGATTCTTCCGGCAGAATGTAATATTTCGGTTCGGGATTCCCAACCGAATCATCTCTGATAATGGCAGTCACTTTAGGAACCAGAAGGTTTATCGACTGGCCGACAAATATAAAATCGACTGGAGGACATCGTCCCCCTACAACCCTCAAGCCAATGGACTCGCAGAAGCCTTTAACAAGACACTGTGCACGCTGCTGGCAAAAACTGTTAAGTCTAATAAAAAAGATTAGGAAGAAAGGATGTACGAAGCACTTTGGGCCTATCGTACTGTCTACAAGACCCCAACCGGCTGTTCACCTTTCTCCCTTGTCTATGGGTCAGACGCTGTGGTGCCAATTGAACTTGAAGTTCCTTCATTGCGAGTTGCCATCCAGCACGGACTAGTCAATGATGAGCAGACCAATGCAGAAAGAAAATTGGAAGAGCTCGCTGAGCTCGAAGGAAAACGCCTTCGGGCGCAGCAAAACATCCAGCTCTACCAAGCTCGAGTGGCCCGTGCTTTTGACAAGCTGGTCAAGGGTCGAGAATTCAAGAAAGGAGACCTGGTGATGGTCAAAAGAAGAGAAGTAATGGCCTCTAACCCCAAAGGGAAGCTGGTCGAAAACTGGGTCGGGCCATATATCGTCCGCCGAGTATATGAAGGAGGCGCCTACGTCCTGGTAGACCACAAAGGGGTTATCCAGTTCTCCCCCCTCAACGGAAAGCATATTAAGCTGTATCATGCAGCGCAGCCAGCATTCCCCGAGTGATCGGTCGGAATACATTTTCCTGGGTTTAGTGGCACTCCGCCCTAACCGAGCTACCTTTCCCTTGGTTTAGTGGCACTCCGCCCTAATCGAGCTACATTTTCCTTGGTTTAGTGGCACTTCGCCCTAGTCGAGCTACCTTCCATGGTTTAGTGGCACTCCGCCCTACACAAGCTACTCTTCCCCATGGTTTAGTGGCACTCCGCCCTAACCGAGCTACACTTCTCCTTGGTTTAGTGGCACTCCGCCCTAACCGAGCTACCTTTTCCTTGGTTTAGTGGCACTCCGCCCTAACCGAGCTACCTTTTCCTTGTGGCACTCCGCCCTAACTGAGCTACCCTTCTCCTTGGTTTAGTGGCACTCCACCCTAGCCGAGCTACGTTTTCCTTGGTTTAGTGGCACTCCGCCCTAACCAAGGTACATTTTTCCTTGGTTTAGTGGCACTCCGCCCTAATCAAGCTACGTTTTCCTTGGTTTAGTGGCACTCCGCCCTAACCGAGCTACATTTTCCTTGGTTTAGTGGCATTCCGCCCCAACCAAGCTAACCTCCCCTTGGTTAGTGGCATTCCGCCCTAACCAAGCTACCTCCCCTCGGTTTGGTGGCATTCCGCCCTAACCAAGCTACCCTTCCCTTGGTTCAGTGGCATTCCGCCATGATCGAGCTACCTCCCCTTGGTTAATGGCATTTCGCCCTAACCAAGCTACCTTCCCTTGGTTTAGTGGCACTCCGCCCTAAGCGAGCTACCTTCTCCTTTGTTTAGTGGCACTTCGTCCCAACCGAGCTACCTTCTCCTTGGTTTAGTGGCACTCCGCCCTAACCGAGCTATATTTTCCTTAGTTTAGTGGCACTCCGCCCTAATCGAGCTACATTTTCCTTGGTTTAATGGCATTCCGCCCTAACCAAGCTACCCTTCCCTTGGTCCTATGGCATTCTGCCCTGACTAAGCTACCTTCCTTTGGTTAATGGCATTCCGCCCTAACCAAGCTACCCTTCCCTTGGTCCAGTGGCATTCCGCCCTGATCGAGCTACCTCTCCTTGGTTAATGGCATTTCGCCCTAACCAAGCTACCTTCCCTTGGTTTAGTGGCACTCCGCCCTAACCGAGCTACCTTCTCCTTGGTTTAGTGGCACTCCGCCCCAACCGAGCTACATTTTCCTTGGTTTAGTGGCACTCCGCCCTAACCGAGCTACATTTTCCTTGGTTTAGTGGCACTCCGCCCTAACTGAGCTACATTTTCCTTGGTTTAGCGGCATTCCACCCTAATCAAGCTACCTTTTCCTTGGTTTAGTGGCACTCCACCCTAACCAAGCTACCTCCCCTCGGTTTGGTGGCATTCCACCCTAATCAAGCTACCTCCCCTTTGGTTAATGGCATTCCGCCCTAACCAAGCTACCCTTCCCTTGGTCTAGTGGCATTCCGCCCTGATCGAGCTACCTCCCCTTGGTTAATGGCATTTCGCCCTAACCAAGCTACCTTCCCTTGGTTTAGTGGCACTCCGCCCTAACCGAGCTACCTTCTCCTTGGTTTAGTGGCACTCCGCCCTAACCGAGCTATATTTTCCTTAGTTTAGTGGCACTCCGCCCTAACCGAGCTACATTTTCCTTGGTTTAATAGCATTTCGCCCTAACCAAGCTACCCTTCCCTTGGTCCTATGGCATTCTGCCCTGACTAAGCTACCTTCCTTTGGTTAATGGCATTCCGCCCTAACCAAGCTACCCTTCCCTTGGTCCAGTGGCATTCCGCCCTGATCGAGCTACCTCCCCTTGGTTAATGGCATTTCGCCCTAACCAAGCTACCTCCCCTCGGTTTGGTGGCATTCCGCCCTAATCGAGCTACCTTCTCCTTGGTTTAGCGACATTCCGCCCTAATTAAGCTACCCTCTCCTTTGTTAGTGGCATTCCGCCCTAATCAAGCTACCTCCCCTCGGTTTGGTGGCATTCCACCCTAATCGAGCTACCTTCTCCTTGGTTAATGGCACTTTTCCTTAGCCGAGCTACCCTTCCTTGGTTGATGGCATTCTGCCCTAACCAAGCTCCCGAAAGAATACAGCACGCTGTTGCCGTTACAGGCCTTACGTCCGAATCGGCGAGAGATCACTCCTTTGCATTAACCTTCTGCTTTTGCTAACGAATGAACTGTTCTGCCCAGCGCAAGGTCTGATGCTCCGGCCGATAGCCATCTACTGTCAACCAAGGGTCGAACGTCGCACTTCGACCTTCCACCCTACACAAATACAAAAAAAAGAAAGGAAAATGGGGTTGAAAATAGAGATATCCCGCCAGACTTGCTCCCATATCGGGACAAGTGCAAAAATGGCCGTAACCCAGTTGTGGCGAAAACCCGAAAGGGCGTCGCAGGCAAAATCGGGTACCCCGCCGCGTGAAAACCCGAAAGGGCGCGCGGGCAAAAGCAAGAGGGGGCTGGCTTCGGTGAAAATCCGAAAGGGCGCTTGAGTCAGTAAAGTGGTAATTTCCAAATGCCTCTCCTCTTCTCCACCTAATGAAACTCCGGAAGGGACAATCATCAAAGTCCCACCGGAAATCCTTTAACAAACCCTTTTCGACCCTCGTCATCATCGGCGAGATCGGTCGATCTCTACCCTCAACTTGGACCTTACGTCCCTGTTGACAATCTCATCCTTGTTGCGGCAATAACCCGTGCCGACGAACAAACCCTTTTCGACCCTCGTCATCATCGGCGAGATCGTTCGATCCCTACCCCTAAACTTGGACCTTCCGTCCTTGCTAATAAACCCACCTTTGTTTCGGTAGTAACCTATGCAGATTAATAAACCCACTTTCGATCCTCGTCATCGTCGGCGAGATTGGTCGATCTTCACCCTTGACACGGATCTTACATCCTTGTTAATAGACCATGTCCTTTGCTTCGACGTCTAACCAATGTCGACGAATCGAAACAGGATTCGATCCTTGTCATCATTGACAAGGCCAGTCAATATTTTCGCGGTCCAGTTCTTCCGCATCCCGAATCAAAAAAAAAGAAAGAAAGGAAAATGGGGTTAAAATAGAGATACCCCGCCAGACTTGCTCCTATGATCAGGACAAGTGCAAAAATGGCTATAACCCAGCTGTGGCGAAAACCCGAAAGGGCGTCGCAGGCAAAATTGGGTACCCCGCCGCGTGAAAACCCGAAAGGGCGCGCGGGCAAAAGCAAGAGGGGGCTGGCTTCGGCGAAAACCCGAAAGGGCGCTTGGGTCAGTAATATGAATAAAAAAAATGATCATGAATGATGAATAGTGATGAACCATCCTCCGTCCAGAAGGCCATTTACAGGGTCGAGGCAGAGTCTTCATCCGATATCCCACTTACATACATCTATCCTTACCCGGTTTTGTCATCATCGGCAAGACTGTATACTCTTTCGACCCTTGTCACCATCGGTAAGATCGGTCGCTACCCTTACCCGATTTTTGTCATCATCGGCAAGACTGCCTACCCTTTCGACCCTTGTCACCATCTGCAAGATCGGTCGCTACCCTTACCCGGTTTTTGTCATCATCGGCAAGACCGTCTACCCTTTTTGACCCTTATCACCATCGGCAAGATCGATCGCTACCCTTACCCGATTTTTGTCATCATCGGCAAGACCGTCTACCCTTTTCGACCCTTGTCACCATCGGCAAGATCGGTCACTACCCTTACCCGGTTTTTGTCATCATCGGCAAGACCGTCTACCCTTTTCGACCCTTGTCACCATCGGCAAGATCGGTCGCTACCCTCCCGATTTTGTCATCATCGGCAAGACCGTCTACCCTTTCGACCCTTGTCACCATCGGCAAGATCGGTCGCTACCCTTCCGGTTTTTATCATCATCGGTAAGACCGTCTGCCCCTTTTCGACCCCGTGTCACCATCGACAAGGTCGGTCAACATCTCCCCCAATCAGGGTCAATAATGGAATTACCATGAGCAGCCAGCAGTCACGGTTACGATGCCTCTTGTCAGCAAGACCTACGTCTACGCCAACTTGGCAACCTCTGGAACCCCGTCCCGCGGTGGAGCGAGGCCCCCATCCTTTCCTTGAGAGGGTGGACGCTCTCCTGCGACACGGACATGGAGGTACTCCCAAGCAGGTCGCCAGAATTGCCACAAGACATAACAGAATGTGAGTGTGGATGTGGACGCCAAAAAAAAATATAGTGAAGGAAACTTCTATCTTCATTACAAAAGGGGAAGTGAATACAAAAGGAGCCCTTCTGAGGGGACATATTACAAAGGCGGATCAGCTAAGACCGCCTGAAGATATCAACAAAGTCAATAAGCCCAACATGAGGAGCCGCCCCCAGTTCATGGAGCTGCGCTTCCTCTTCCTGAACCCGAGTCACCTCAGTCTCCAGAGACGCGACTCGGCCCTCCAGCAAAGAAGTTCTTTCGATGCCTTGGACTTCCGCAGCCTCTAGCCGCGGTATCTCGGCTTCTATAGTAGCCAATTCAGCGCGGAGTTCTTCCCATCGGCTACGTAGAATGTGCGCTTGGGTTACGGAAGCTTCAACCTGAGCCCTGCTCTCCTGAAGATCAGAGATCAGAGACGTCAGCTCCGCCTGACAGTCAACTCTCTGCAATTTGAGGGCCGCCAGCCGGTCGCCCATCATCTTCTCGAGAAAGTCCCGGCGATTCACAAACTTCAACAAGAAAAGCACCCGCTGGGTCCAGATATCTAGAGGGCAGCCCAGTGCCTGCAGCCCGATCGTCAGTCGCCCAGCCACTTCCTTCAACTGGGAGTAAGACAGCGCTGGCTGAGATTCCACAACTTGACGCAGCATCTCTAGATGCTGCCAGACAAATTCCTCCGATGAGGTAATGCCCAAGGAAGCCGCCGGAGACACCTCGAAGGTCACTTCCCTATCTATGGCGGCCCATAAGCCGGTGTTCGGCTCGGAAGAGGAAGATGGAACGACCGTCAAAGCCGAAGAAGCATATACCACGGCAACATGTTCCTGCTCCGTCAGACTCCTGTTAGGGCTTCTTTCGACGGAGCCCAGAAGGGACGGAGGTTCTAACTCTGGCACCGGCACAAATGGAGTTGCAGAATCAGGCGCCATCGTCATTATGGCCGACGGTACAAAAGCAGACCCCCTTTACGGGTCAACCTCAGCCCTCAACTCTGTCGTCGACGCCAAAGCGAGATTCTCCCCCGACTGGCTCGGCTCCGAGGGTAATCCCCCAGCAGCCGCATGTATCCTCACCGGCACGGGGCGGAGTAGGGTGATTGTGATGTGAAACCGACCTTGGACCTATTTTGCAAGCATTCAAGTTTGAGCTGCGGACTCACACTAGTGAGCTCACCCGTATGGCACACACTAGGGCCCGAAGGCAACTAGGCGATGTTGGAGAGGGTCCGAGGTGGGACCATGAGGCTCCAAGGGTTGGCAAGCTTGGGGAGAACCCAAAATGGGCTTAGGATGCCCAAATCATGGGCGGCCAACACACCAAGGGTGTGGGTTAAGTGGATTCACTCTCAACTCGCCCGCGGTGGTCACTCAATTTGGTGGCAATGTAAAATCGGACACTCTCTTACCGCCGACGGAGTAACTATAGCAATACTAAGCTAAGCAAGTCCAATACAGCAATGAGGGATGTTCAGGAGCTCACCTAGCCGGCGTGAAGACGCCGACTCCGGCCGGAGATGGGGGCGAGCAGGGAGGCGAGGGTATGTACCCGCACGCCGCGTCGGTGTCGCTTCAACCTGAAAGTGTAAAGAGTACAACACTACGCCTCTCGCAGGAGGGATGATCTTGGGGTGGGGATTAAGTTAATTACATCCAAAACTACCTCCACGCAGGGAGGGGCCTTCAGCCGGCCAAGCGGGTTGGGGATTACGCAATGAAACTTGACCTCCCGAGCTCCACCGGTTCTGCCCTGCTTCAAGTTCACTGGACAGACAGTCGGAGACGGTGCTGCCACGGGTTCCACGGAACTCGGATCTTGACGAGACCAGCGCCAAAAGTTTCCCAACTGACATAGGATGAAGCTTGAAGTTTTGGGGAAGCTTTGATACTCGGGGCTGACCACGCCGGCGACTGGAATAGGACAGCAGCGTCTGGTCTCTGGCGGGTACCGAACTGATGCAGCAGGTTTCAGAAGTCACTGTGGGCTCTCCCGGACTCCGATTGGAATGAAACTGGTGGTGATGCGATCGTGGTCGGGGTAGCTTCAAGCTGGAGTTGACGGGGATGCAATCCGATGTCGGTGGAGAGAGGTGTAACCGGAGGAGTGAGGACTGGTCTAACCTGGGACCACAGGGGGCAGTCTGCCATCTCCGACGAAGAAAATTGGAGCAGAGGGTTCCATTGGCCAATTGAGTCCCTTCTTCTTGGCGGTGGCAGCTAGCTTGAAGTAGTTTCTTCCCTCCAAAAATGGCGCTCAGAGCCTTCACGAGCTGGCCGTGGCAGAGTTTGGGACCAGACTGATTGATTCTGCCTCTGTCTGGTGCAGATCAATGTGGCTGGTTGCAGAGGGTGCCACGATCTCTAACGAGCTCTGATTGAGGCAAGACCTGAACCGTTAGAACCGTAGCCGAGTCTTATTGCTGTCGGAACTGACAGCAACATCGGCAGATATCGGAGAAGACCGGTACGATCAGATGAGTAGAGGGGTGTCGGTTCTGGCTCCTGTAAACTGACCTGACACACTTGGAGTAGAAAATTTGTAACTTGAGATGCCGATGTCCAAATGCATCTCTTCTTCTTTAGGATGAAAGAGGACTTGAGAGGGAAGAACGTTTCTGAAGAACACTTGATCTGAATCCCAAAAGGTTCTTCGTGATCGGGCTTCCAATCTCGCTCTGGTTCTCTGCCTGGGGTCTTCTGCGCAGTCGTGGGAGATCAGCTCCTGCGGATAGCTCCGACCTCGGAAGCCGGCGAGACCACCACCGTTGGAAAGCTATCTTGATGACGATTCCAGAAATGTAGGCTTTGCCATCTGAATCTTTGAGAGACGGTCGTGGCTGCCTCTGCAAGTTGCTGCAACTCTACTATCTGAAACAGAGGCTGAATGAGAAGAAGATGAGGGGGTGGGGAAGGGGATGGCCAAAAGAGTAAGAGGTGGAGGGTGAACTTGGCTGGTATGGGGAAGGGGGGCTGCGACTTTGGGTGGTTTGGGAGGTGGGGAGATGGAAGGGCACTGCCCTAGGGAGAGGGAAATTCAAATTTGGGCTTAGGGAAGGGCCCCTTCAACCTTGGGGAGAGGAAGGGGTGCTTAGGAAGTGGTGTTGGGTAGTTGGGGGTTGGGAGGTGGGGTGTGGATTGGAGGATGCCACCTTGGGTTGGGGGGGAGTTAAATGGGTGTATGGGGAAGGGGAGAGGTCTTAATGAGGGGTGAATGGGGAGGAGAGAGAAAATTCTGAAAATTGGGTGGAGGGAGAGAGAGAGAGAGATAAAGAGAGAGAGAGATAATGGGTGAGAGAGGGAAGAGAGATTTGGTAGAGAGGAGTAAAACTAGAGAATTTTTTCTATTCAAATGATTCTTCAAAAGTTGTTACATATGAGGAGTGGGGTGGCCTATTTATAGGCACATGACTTTTACACAAAGGACCCTAACAAAAGACACAATGACTAATAACCGAAGGGAAGGGGGGGCATCCATGGGCCTAGCCCAATGAGATGGGCCCAATAACCTATCAAACCAACATAATGACTCAATACTTAGGAAAATGACTCAACAACCTAGGTACATGACTCAAATAAAGGGAAAATTACATGATATTGACTCAAAGAAAATGTGAAGATTACATGACTAGACTCAAAAATACATGACTAACATAATGGCGCTTGCCGACGAACAATCCGAGTCCGGAGAAAATGTGGAGGGGCAAGGGATGCCCTCATCATACCCCCGGGGTGGGGAAAACTCGACTCCGTCGAGTATGGGTCCACCAGGGAAGTAGTACATCGAACTGCGGCTCTGGGTAATCCTCGATCTCCATACTCAACCCGCGACCATAGTCGGGGAACGGCGCTTCAGCTCGACAAAGTGACTCGGTCATACCCTCATGCTGGCGATGGGATCTTGCTTGCCTAGTATTGCTGCTGTGTGCTCACGTCGGGCTCTCAGGCTATTTGTGGTGGCACTCCGAGGGTGTCTCTCACAAGGGTAGGTGTAAGCTGGAGGCACTCACTAGGATCCACCGCGGTGCCCTTATAAGGTGCTAGATCCGCCACATGAGAAATGGGGAGAATCCCAAAACCCTTTTTGAAAGTTCAACCCATAAGCTGGGTTGCCAAAGCCACTCGGAACTTGGCAAGGTCCAAGTCCTCGTGCCCTCAATTTGGAGATGACCCTGGGGTAGAGCCACTCCAAAGTCATCATCGTCAAGTTACCAACTTGGAATTCCAAGTGGCGCTCATGAGTTTTTGCTCGCTTGTTGTGAATATCACCGCTTGTTGCTTGATATGTGCTTGGATGCATATGCCATGCTTGATAATGCGATGTGAGTGGGTAATGTTTGGTATGCAAAGGTGGTCCAGGGTAGCCACATGTAGATCGATCATGCTTTGATGCTATGAAGATTGTGACAGACTCAGGGGGGCCGGGACATCCATAGATGAACCTTTTATGAATGGGTATGACAAATGTCGGGGGACCCGGACATCCATGTATGCTCCTCTCATACTTAAGACTCATGATGAATGAGGGTGGGTCAATACATCCAAATACGGTCCACTTATGCTTCCTACTTGACATGTGGGTGATGTAAATGAATGTACCCGACTTATGAATCATGCCAAGTGGTGTTGTATGCCAAGACTTATGCACTCTTGTGACAAAGATGTCTCCTATGTGTGGGTCTTTGGACTTCCATTGGAATGGGTCGAAGGGGTCTAGAAAGGTGGATATCATGAGATGGGGCACTTCCTCGATTCCTAGGTGTATACCACCCAAAGTCATGGTTCCCATGGTGTAACCCGGGTCTGGGATGGGGTGGATTGGATCAAACATGGTGGGTTGGGGTAGGGAAAGGTAGGTGGTAGTTAAGGTGGTTGGGTTACTTGGGTTCCTTGACTCCCATTGGAATGGATCATAGGGATCATAAAGTGGGTTACCAAGGGGCTCCATGTCCTCAAGGTCCTCAAAAGGTGATGAGTCGTCTTCTTCTAGTGGAATGGTTGGGCCGGTGTATGGGGTGGGTTGGTTGGTCAAGGTTTTAGGAATCACAATGGTAGGGGAGTGGACCAGGATGGGCTCTTCCACTATGGGAAGAAGGAAAAGGATGTCACTAGTGTAGCAACCAATAGTGCAAACCGAGGAGATAGACCCAATGCATGGATGGATGAGGTTAAGGCTCTTGGGTTGGTCCGCTCCTAGGGCCAATAAAGAAGTCAAGTCTGATTGCCACTTTAGACCTTTGAGGAGATCATCCCAATCTTCTACCTCATAGTAGGATTGGATTGTGGTGTGATAGGAGTGGAGGGGAACAATTTGGGATGGATATCCCAAAGGTGAGAGAGGTGGGGGTGAGCTAGGAAGGGTGGGTCCTTGCTTGAGCCATTGGAGTATATGCTCATTCATGGTGAAGGTGGGTGACTCTTGAGGATCTGGGCTATTTGAAGTGGTAAAGGGTTGAGGCTTTTTCTTACCATTAGTGTGATCTTGGGCTTCCTTATGGGTGGGAATGGGTTCCGGACTAGCATCTACTCCCATGTGGAGGGTTGTGAAGGTTTCAATTCCTAGTGTTTATGGGTTGGGTAGGTCTAATGCGGGAGAATTGGTGATAGCTGGAGCATGGTGCACTTGGGGTGGTGGGCAAGGGTGGACTTGGATCGGAAGGGGAAGTAGAGGAGGCCTAGGTTGGGGAAAGATTGGTGTAGGAAGCGGGAGGTGAGTTGGGTGAGGGGTTTTGGGTTTGGGGATGGTGGCCATTATGGGCCTTGGTGGAGGGGTGGACACGGTGTCCACATGATTTTTAATGGTGAGGGTTGGATGAGTGGTGGTCACCATGGAGGGAATTGGGTAGGTTAGGGGTCTCTTGCCCTTGGGATCATTTGGGGTGGAAGTGGGGGCTAAAGAGGCTTGACTAGTGTAGGTTAGTGAAGGGGGTTTTGGTTGGGGTGTGGGGGCCCTCATGGGATTAGGTGGGGAGGTGGAGGCCTTGGAGACTTGGGTTCTAGTGGTAAGGGTTTGGACGGGTGGGTTTGGAGGAGTGAGAGTGCTCCTCGAGTTTTGGTAACCCGGGTAGGAAGGGGACATATATTTTGCTCTAAGTTGCTCCTTCATGTCCTTCCAAGTGGTGATGGGAGTTTCCCTTCTAAGTATCTTTAGCCCGACAATTTGCATCCAATAAGTTTCCGCCCGTTTGGTAAGTTACATTTTGGCAACCAATGCCTTTTCATCCTCGGATATATGATACCAAGTGAAGTATTGGTCCATTGTAGCTTCTGATGTGAAACGGTCTACCTAGGATGATAATGACCCTTAGACCTATGCATCCACAAGCATACAAGCTCTCAATTCGGCTCACCGTGCGACCTATCTCACGCGACGCACATGCGCTCCCAGTGGGTCCGAGTGATGCCGGCGAGGATCCGGGGTGGGACCCTAAGGTTTCCACCGGTTGGTGGGCTTATGGCTGACCCCTAATGGGCCTGGGATACCCAATTTATGGGCGGGCTAGCACGCTGGGGCGTGGGCTTGGGTGGCGCTCTCTCACTTGCCACGGTGGTGCGCTCGTGGTTTCACAAACAATCAAGTCCGGGCACTCAATTACCGCCAACGAGCTAAGGAAACGATACTAGCTAAGCAAAGTAAATGAGGACCAGGAGAGGGACCAGAAGCTCACCTGATCGGTGTGAAGACACCGATCCCGGCCGGAGACGATGGGCGCGCCGGGAGGCGTGGGTATGCACCCGAACGCCGCGGCGGGGTAGCTTGACCTGCTGGTTAGTTAATTACAAAACTACGCCTCTCGCAGGAGGGGGGATCTCGGGGTGGGGGTTATGGAGTTTACACCAAACACTACCACCACGCAGGGTGGGGCCTTCAGCCGGCCAAGCGGGGTGGGGAAAATTGGTTAATTATCACACCGGCGGTCGATACCGAAACCTGTCCGGTTCTGGGATTCTGGACCAGCAGTCACTGATGTAGCCGTAGAACACTTTCTGGAATTTTGCCGGAGGCGCGGTCGGTGTCGTTGGCTTCGTAACAGAATAGGGGTGCGCCTCAAATTTTATGGATTTTCGTTCTGCACGAGCCGGGCTGCCACGATCGACCGAACGGGGTCCCTGTTCAGGACCTGCACAGGTTCAGCTTCTGAACAGCAGATTGCCGAGGACGCCACGAACGCTCCCGGGCTCTGTTTTGCAAACGGCCGGTGTCGATGGAAGCGTGGGGAGGTCTACTTTCCAACGGAGCCGGCCTCGCCACTGTCTGAAGTCCGTGTGGACAGGATGGTCCCGTTGAAGGGGGACAGGTCGGGGAAGACAGACAGGAGGCAGAACGAACGCCCGGCGGTATAAAAATGGTAACTTCCACTTACGGCGTTCAAACGATGCTCCGTCTTCGGCTTCTGAAAGCTGACAGGGGGAGGAAGAATTTTGATGAAGAGTTTGATGACCGATTCCTCCAGTCTTGGCCGCTGCACGAAGGTCGAACAGAGATGGCCTTCTGGTTGAGCCCCCAGTGCGCAGTCGCGGTAGAACGGAGCTAGCGGCCGGCCACGATCTTGGAACGGAGCGATTCCAACTCGCCTGCGGAGAAGACTCGTGGATGCACAAGTTTGCTGAAGCGCTTGGATGCCGAATCCTCCTGGAACGGGTTGGAAAATGCTCTGCAAGTTGGGGCCAGAAACTGCCTGCGGGCTGGAATGGATTTGTGGAGGGGAGGCTAAGGTGGTGGTGGTGTATGTGGGTGGAGATGGAGGGGGGTGCGACCCTAGGAGGGAGGGGAAGGGGATGGACGACCTAGGGAGGTGAAGGGGTCCCTTGGAGAGGGGAAAGGGGTCTTGGGTGGAGGAATATGGCTTGGGAAGGGTGGGGAGTGGCCTTGGGAAGGTGAAAGGGTGCCTGGGAAGATGAAAGGGTGCCTAGGAGAAGGGGTTTCCACCTAGGGGTTGGAGGGGGAATTGAATGAGTGTATAGGGAAGGGGGAGGGGTCTTAAAGAAGGGTGATTAGGGAGGAGAGAGAGGGGATTTCGAAATTTAGAGAGAGAGAGGGAGAAGTAGTGAGAGAGAGAGAGAGAACTATAGAGAGAGGGAGAGAGAATACTTGAGGGTTTAATTTTTCAATTCATCAAAAGTTCTCACAAATGGGAGAGGGGGGGGTCCTTATATAGAGTTGGACCATTTGCACAAAACCCCCTAACAAAGTGCATAAATGCAAAAGACCAAGAGACAGGGGGGGGCGCCCATGGGCCAAGCCCACTAACTGGGCCCAATGTCCTCAACTAAGGGTCCAAATGACTCAAGACTTGGATAATTAACTCTAAGACCTAGATAATGGACTCAAATAAAGGAAAATTACACATGATATGACTCAAATAAAGAAACTACATAAGCAACAAATAAAGATAGCCATGAGGACCACATCTCCAAGGGGTCACGAAGTCGGAGTCGCCTCGTGCCATAGGGAATGCCGGGAGATGTCCTCATCAAATCCCCCGGGGTGGGGAGAACTCGACCCCGTCGAGTAGGGGTCCAATCGGCTCTCGTACTGCACCAGCAGGTCCGGGTCTAGGCGCATCAAGTCCTCTCGGCTTACCCAAGCATCCTCGGTCGGGGAACGGCCTTTCCACCTCACGAGGTAGCGCTGGTAGACCCTGTTCCTGGTAAGTGTGCTCTGCTCATCCAGTATTGCCTCCACTTGCTCAAGTCGGCCTCTCAATCGGGGTGGTAGTTTCGCTCCGGGAGGGTCACTCACAAGGGGGGGTAAAGGCTCGAGATCCTGACTGGGTTCCACCGTGGGGCCCTTATAGCGAACCAGATCCGCCACATTGAAAGTGGGGTGAACCCCAAAGCCCTTAGGTAAGTCGAGCTCATAAGCATTGGTACCAACCCGTCTTAGAACCCGAAAGGGTCCCAAACCCCGTGTCCTCAATTTGGAGGCGGGCCCTGGGAGGAGCCGCTCCGTTCTCACCATCACATGGTCTCCCACTTGGTATTCATAGTGACGACGATGAGCATCGGCCTGCCTTTTGTAAGCCTCGTTGCTTTTGCCTATATGCTTGCGGATGTTTTCATGTATCTTTGTGGATGTTGACTCACTAGGAGATAATGGGGGTCCTGGACAACCAAAAGTGGACCTATCATGCAGTGGTGCTACACAGACTTTGGTAGACCTAGGAGGCTTATGCGTCTTGTCAAAGGGGGTGGGGATGGAAGACCCGGAAAACCCATAAAGGGACCTATCATGCCATGCCATGTAGGCCCTAATAGACCTAGGTGGGCCAGGACAACCATAGATGGATCTATCATGCATGGTGGTGATAATTACCGGGGAACCCGAACTTCCTTGAATATTTCTCTCATGCCTAAGACTTGCGACGAACGAGGGTGGGCCATTACATCCGTACATAGACCACTCATACTTCTTACATGTCATGTGGGTGATTTGAATGAATGGACCCGACTCATGAATCATGTCAAGCGGTGTGGTGTGTCTAGACACATGCATTCCTTCCCAAATGGCATCCCTAATGTGTATGGCTTGGTGTGGGAGTTTCCTCTCATAGGGGTCAAATGGGTCTGGGAAAATAGAGTGGGCCTGGTCTATTAAGGTGGGTGAGGGTAGGAAAGGGTGGGTGGTGGGTAAGGGGGGTGGGTTGCATGGGGGTCTAGACTCCCATAGGAAGGGGTCAAAGGGGTCATGGTAAGGGTCCCCTAGGGAGAGGAACTCCAGGTCCTCATGTAGCGGTGAGTCATCCTTCTCTAAAGAAATAATTGGGCCGAAGTCTTTGGTGGGTGGATCAGCCAGGAAGGGATGGTTTGACACTCTACCCGAGATAAGCAATTCTAATTCATGGAGAGCAGCAGGCTCATCCGGTGTAGGGAGGATTAGAAGGAGGTCGCTAGTGTAGCAACCTACAGTGTAAGCTGTGGTGATGGATCCGACACATAGATGTAGGAGGTCAACGCTCCTAGGTTGGTCAGCCATTGTGGCCAACATGTCGGTCAACTCTATTTGCCATGCTAGGCCCTTAAGAAGGTCATCCCAACTCTCAACCTCATAGGAGGATTGGATAGTGGTGTGATAAGAGGAGAGAGGGACTATGGGGAGGTGTTGTTCCATGGGAGGGTAGGCATGGGCCATTATCTCTCTAATTGGGCTACCCATCAACCAGCTAACAAGGGTCTCTCCTAAAATAAGCTCGGTCCCATCTAGAGAGGGTGGTGTAGGGTGAAGGTTACCATGTGAGTTTTTTTCTTCAATTTGGACATGTGTGGTCTCCATGTTGGGAATTGGGTCCGGGGTGTTCACCACTTTGGGGTCGGGTATGGGTTCCTCCTCCAAAGAGGTGAGAGAGTATGTTCGGGGTGGGGTGGTGATGGTAGGTGCATGGCGCCCCCAAGGTGATGAGCAAGGTCGGAATTGGGTTGGGGTTGGAAGTGGAGGTAGTGGGAGTCTAGGTTGGGGTAGGTTTGTAGTTGGAAGTGGAAGGTGGGTTGGGTGAAGACAGTTGGATTGGTCGATCTTGGGTGGGGCATCCCTTATAGGGGATAATGGAGGGGTAGTAGTAGGGGCTACGGGGGTTTGGGGAGTATGGGTCTCATGGGGAATAGTGAGTTGCGGGGTGGTGACCGGTGCGGGCCTAGGTGGAGGGGTGGGCACGGGATCCACTTGGGTTTGAACGGTGAGGGTTATGGAAGTGAGTTTTAATTGGGGAAGGTTGGTGGGGATTGGGTTTTCCTGACTTGACTCTTGGCATTGTGCCTCAAATTCTTCCTCCCATTCAAGGGGAGCTTCATGAACTTCAATCACTTTCTCAACTCTTTGGGGTGGAGGGGTTTGGTAGGGATTTGTGGGTTGGAGGGTGGTGGTCTTTGGGGGCCTAGGTGGAGGGGTGGGTAGTTGGGACAGTTGGGTTCTAAGGGAGAGGAGTTGGTGGCGAAATGTGGAGAGGGGATCGGTTAGGGGTGGTGGGGGCGGAGTCCTATGGATGGTCTTAAGTTGGCCGGGTTGGGATTGAGTAGTGGTGGTGCTCCTCGGGCTAGGGGTGTGTGAGTAGGAAGAGTAGGAAGGTTTTGGAATGTAGATTTTCCTAAGTTCTCTCGTCATCTCTTCCCACGAGTGAATGGGCTCTTGCCTCTCAATCCTTCTTATGGCCTCTATGTGTTCCAATTCTATCTTGGCTTGACCCCGAATTTGTCCCTTGGCCCTACAAACTCTTGTGTGTCCGTATACCCGATTCCTCTCAAAGTTCCTTTCCATTGCAGCCTCCCACTTGAGGTAATCACTAGCATGCGACCCATCAAAGGTAACACCCTCATCTCGAATAATGTCCCAAAGTATTGGGTTGATCGGATCCCGGTAGTGGGCCGAGTGGGATGGGTATGTGGTAGCCATGATTCATGAACTAGATGACAATGCGCCCTAGGACTAGACTTAGTAGAGACAAGTCTAAAACTTGCTCTGATACCATTTGATGTGAAACGGTCTACCTAGGATGATAATGACCCTTAGACCTATGCATCCACAAGCATACAAGCTCTCAATTCGGCTCACCGTGCGACCTATCTCACGCGACGCACATGCGCTCCCAGTGGGTCCGAGTGATGCCGGCGAGGATCCGGGGTGGGACCCTAAGGTTTCCACCGGTTGGTGGGCTTATGGCTGACCCCTAATGGGCCTGGGATACCCAATTTATGGGCGGGCTAGCACGCTGGGGCGTGGGCTTGGGTGGCGCTCTCTCACTTGCCACGGTGGTGCGCTCGTGGTTTCACAAACAATCAAGTCCGGGCACTCAATTACCGCCAACGAGCTAAGGAAACGATACTAGCTAAGCAAAGTAAATGAGGACCAGGAGAGGGACCAGAAGCTCACCTGATCGGTGTGAAGACACCGATCCCGGCCGGAGACGATGGGCGCGCCGGGAGGCGTGGGTATGCACCCGAACGCCGCGGCGGGGTAGCTTGACCTGCTGGTTAGTTAATTACAAAACTACGCCTCTCGCAGGAGGGGGGATCTCGGGGTGGGGGTTATGGAGTTTACACCAAACACTACCACCACGCAGGGTGGGGCCTTCAGCCGGCCAAGCGGGGTGGGGAAAATTGGTTAATTATCACACCGGCGGTCGATACCGAAACCTGTCCGGTTCTGGGATTCTGGACCAGCAGTCACTGATGTAGCCGTAGAACACTTTCTGGAATTTTTCCGGAGGCGCGGTCGGTGTCGTTGGCTTCGTAACAGAATAGGGGTGCGCCTCAAATTTTATGGATTTTCGTTCTGCACGAGCCGGGCTGCCACGATCGACCGAACGGGGTCCCTGTTCAGGACCTGCACAGGTTCAGCTTCTGAACAGCAGATTGCCGAGGACGCCACGAACGCTCCCGGGCTCTGTTTTGCAAACGGCCGGTGTCGATGGAAGCGTGGGGAGGTCTACTTTCCAACGGAGCCGGCCTCGCCACTGTCTGAAGTCCGTGTGGACAGGATGGTCCCGTTGAAGGGGGACAGGTCGGGGAAGACAGACAGGAGGCAGAACGAACGCCCGGCGGTATAAAAATGGTAACTTCCACTTACGGCGTTCAAACGATGCTCCGTCTTCGGCTTCTGAAAGCTGACAGGGGGAGGAAGAATTTTGATGAAGAGTTTGATGACCGATTCCTCCAGTCTTGGCCGCTGCACGAAGGTCGAACAGAGATGGCCTTCTGGTTGAGCCCCCAGTGCGCAGTCGCGGTAGAACGGAGCTAGCGGCCGGCCACGATCTTGGAACGGAGCGATTCCAACTCGCCTGCGGAGAAGACTCGTGGATGCACAAGTTTGCTGAAGCGCTTGGATGCCGAATCCTCCTGGAACGGGTTGGAAAATGCTCTGCAAGTTGGGGCCAGAAACTGCCTGCGGGCTGGAATGGATTTGTGGAGGGGAGGCTAAGGTGGTGGTGGTGTATGTGGGTGGAGATGGAGGGGGGTGCGACCCTAGGAGGGAGGGGAAGGGGATGGACGACCTAGGGAGGTGAAGGGGTCCCTTGGAGAGGGGAAAGG
Organism: Amorphophallus konjac; assembly: GCA_022559845.1. Classification (NCBI taxonomy): domain Eukaryota; kingdom Viridiplantae; phylum Streptophyta; class Magnoliopsida; order Alismatales; family Araceae; genus Amorphophallus; species Amorphophallus konjac. The sequence goes on along the minus strand of CM040128.1, from coordinate 174,858,086 downwards.
GGTCTTGGGTGGAGGAATATGGCTTGGGAAGGGTGGGGAGTGGCCTTGGGAAGGTGAAAGGGTGCCTGGGAAGATGAAAGGGTGCCTAGGAGAAGGGGTTTCCACCTAGGGGTTGGAGGGGGAATTGAATGAGTGTATAGGGAAGGGGGAGGGGTCTTAAAGAAGGGTGATTAGGGAGGAGAGAGAGGGGATTTCGAAATTTAGAGAGAGAGAGGGAGAAGTAGTGAGAGAGAGAGAGAGAACTATAGAGAGAGGGAGAGAGAATACTTGAGGGTTTAATTTTTCAATTCATCAAAAGTTCTCACAAATGGGAGAGGGGGGTGTCCTTATATAGAGTTGGACCATTTGCACAAAACCCCCTAACAAAGTGCATAAATGCAAAAGACCAAGAGACAGGGGGGGGCGCCCATGGGCCAAGCCCACTAACTGGGCCCAATGTCCTCAACTAAGGGTCCAAATGACTCAAGACTTGGATAATTAACTCTAAGACCTAGATAATGGACTCAAATAAAGGAAAATTACACATGATATGACTCAAATAAAGAAACTACATAAGCAACAAATAAAGATAGCCATGAGGACCACATCTCCAAGGGGTCACGAAGTCGGAGTCGCCTCGTGCCATAGGGAATGCCGGGAGATGTCCTCATCAGCTTCCCAATCTAAATATTATCTAGGAGAGGTTCCATCAAAGGTGGGAAGTGGGAAATGGACCATTCTATCGTCTGTCCTTGGGGCAGGCCTATTTTATTCAAGTTGGTTGAGTCGGTCCGATATGTTATCAAGCCGCTCATTGGCATAGGTCAAGGCTTTCATGAAGTAGTTGACATGGCCAGGGAAGTTATGGGTGTTAGTGGTAGGCATCTCTTGGTGGCTTGGACTTATGGAGTGGGCCGATTGGTAAGGTTGATATGAGGTGGCCATACTAGGGGACAAGAGTGATGCACTTGAAGACTCTAAATGCATAGACATGCCCTAGGACCAACTTGATAGAGACAAGTTGTGAACTTGCTCTGATACCACTTGATGTGAAACCGACCTTGGACCTATTTTGCAAGCATTCAAGTTTGAGCAGCGGACTCACACTAGTGAGCTCACCCGTATGGCACACACTAGGGCCCGAAGGCAACTAGGCGATGTTGGAGAGGGTCCGAGGTGGGACCATGAGGCTCCAAGGGTTGGCAAGCTTGGGGAGAACCCAAAATGGGCTTAGGATGCCCAAATCATGGGCGGCCAACACACCAAGGGTGTGGGTTAAGTGGATTCACTCGGAGGCCTAGGTTGGGGAAAGATTGGTGTAGGAAGCGGGAGGTGAGTTGGGTGAGGGGTTTTGGGTTTGGGGATGGTGGCCATTATGAGCCTTGGTGGAGGGGTGGACACGGTGTCCACATGGTTTTTAATGGTGAGGGTTGGATGAGTGGTGGTCACCATGGAGGGAATTGGGTCGGTTAGGGGTCTCTTGCCCTTGGGATCATTTGGGGTGGAAGTGGGCGCTAAAGAGGCTTGACTAGTGTAAGGTAGTGAAGGGGGTTTTGGTTGGGGTGTGGGGGCCCTCATGGGATTAGGTGGGGAGGTGGAGGCCTTGGAGACTTGGGTTCTAGTGGTAAGGGTTTGGACGGGTGGATTTGGAGGAGTGAGAGTGCTCCTCGAGTTTTGGTAACCCGGGTAGGAAGGGGACATATATTTTGCTCTAAGTTGCTCCTTCATGTCCTTCCAAGTGATGATGGGAGTTTCCCTTCTAAGTATCTTTAGCCCGACAATTTGCATCCAATAAGTTTCCGCCCGTTTGGTAAGTTGCATTTTGGCAACCAATGCCTTTTCATCCTCGGATATATGATACCAAGTGAAGTATTGGTCCATTGTAGCTTCCCAATCTAAATATTCTCTAGGAGAGGTTCCATCAAAGGTGGGAAGTGGGAAAGGGACCATTCTATCGTCTGTCCTTGGGGCGGGCCTATTTTCTCCAAGTTGGTTGAGTCGGTCTGATATGTTATCAAGCCGCTCATTGGCATAGGTCAAGGCTTTCATGAAGTAGTTGACATGGCCAGGGAAGTTATGGGTGTTAGTGGTAGGCATCTCTTGGTGGCTTGGACTTATGGAGTGGGCCGATTGGTAAGGTTGATATGAGGTGGCCATACTAGGGGACAAGAGTGATGCACTTGAAGACTCTAAATGCATAGACATGCCCTAGGACCAACTTGATAGAGACAAGTTGTGAACTTACTCTGATACCACTTGATGTGAAACCGACCTTGGACCTATTTTGCAAGCATTCAAGTTTGAGCAGCGGACTCACACTAGTGAGCTCACCCGTATGGCACACACTAGGGCCCGAAGGCAACTAGGCGATGTTGGAGAGGGTCCGAGGTGGGACCATGAGGCTCCAAGGGTTGGCAAGCTTGGGGAGAACCCAAAATGGGCTTAGGATGCCCAAATCATGGGCAGCCAACACACCAAGGGTGTGGGTTAAGTGGATTCACTCTCAACTCGCCCGCGGTGGTCACTCAATTTGGTGGTAATGTAAAATCGGACACTCTCTTACCGCCGACGGAGTAACTATAGCAATACTAAGCTAAACAAGTCCAATACAGCAATGAAGGATGTTCAGGAGCTCACCTAGCCGGCGTGAAGACGCCGACTCCGGCCGGAGACGGGGGCGAGCGGGGAGGCGAGGGTATGTACCCGCACGCCGCGTCGGTGTCGCTTCAACCTGAAAGTGTAAAGAGTACAACACTACGCCTCTCGCAGGAGGGATGATCTTGGGGTGGGGATTAAGTTAATTACATCCAAAACTACCTCCACGCAGGGAGGGGCCTTCAGCCGGCCAAGCGGGTTGGGGATTACGCAATGGAACTTGACCTCCCGAGCTCCACCGGTTCTGCCCTGCTTCAAGTTCACTGGACAGACAGTCGGAGACGGTGCTGCCACGGGTTCCACGGAACTCGGATCTTGACGAGACAAGCGCCAAAAGTTTCCCAACTGACATAGGATGAAGCTTGAATTTTTGGGGAAGCTTTGATACTCGGGGCTGATCGCGCCGGCGACTGGAACAGGACAGCAGCGTCTGGTCTCTGGCGGGTACCAAACTGATGCAGCAGGTTTCAGAAGTCACTGTGGGTTCTCCCGGACTCCGATTGGAATGAAACTGATGGCGATGCGATCGTGGTCGGGGTAGCTTCGAGTCGGAGTTGACGGGGATGTGATCCGATGTCGGTGGAGAGAGGGGTAACCGGAGGAGTGAGGACTGGTCTAACCTGGGACCACAGGGGGCAGTCTGCTGCCTCCGACGAAGAAAATTGGAGCAGAGGGTTCCGGTGGCTGATTGAATCCCTTCTTCTTGGAGGTGGCAGCTAGCTTGAAGTAGTTTCTTCCCTCCAAAAATGGCGCTCAGAGCCTTCACGAGCTGGCCGTGGCAGAGTCTGGGACCGGACTGATTGATTCTGCCTCTGTCTGGTGGAGATCAATGTGTCTGGTTGCAGAGGGTGCCACGATCTCTAACGAGCTCTGATTGAGGCAAGACCTGAACCGTTGGAACCGTAGCCAAGTCTTATTTCTGTCGGAATGGACGGCGATGTCAGCAGATGTCGGAGAAGACCGAGACGATCAGATGAGTAGAGGGGTGTCGGTTCTGGCTACTGTAAACTGACCTGACACACTTGGAGTAGAAAATTTGTAACTTGAGATGCCGATGTCCAAATGTATCTATTCTTCTTTAGGATGAAAGAGGACTTGAGAGGGAAGAACTTTTCTGAAGAACACTTGATCTGAATCCCAAAAGTTTCATTGTGGTCGGTCTTCCAATCTCGCTCTGGTTCTCTGCCTGGGGTCTTCTGCGCAGTCGTGAAAGATCAGCTCCTGCGGATAGCTCCGACCTCGGAAGCCGGCGAGACCACCACCGTTGGAAAGCTATCTCGATGAAGATTCCAGAAATGTAGGCCTTGCCATCTGAATCTTTGAGAGACGGTCGTGGATGCCTCTGCAAGTTGCTGCAACTCTGCTATCTGAAACAGAGGCTGAATGAGAAGAAGATGAGGGGGTGGGGAAGGGGATGGCCAAGAGAGTAAGAGATGGAGGGTGAACTTGGCTGGTATGGGGAAGGGGGGCTGCGACTTTGGGTGGTTTGGGAGGTGGGGAGATGGAAGGGCACTGCCCTAGGGAGAGGGAAATTCAAATTTGGGCTTAGGGAAGAGCCCCTTCAACCTTGGGGAGAGGAAGGGGTGCTTAGGAAGTGGTGTTGGGTAGTTGGGGGTTGGGAGGTGGGGTGTGGATTGGAGGATGCCACCTTGGGTTGGGGGGGAGTTAAATGGGTGTATGTGGAAGGGGAGAGGTCTTAATGAGGGGTGAATGGGGAGGAGAGAGAAAATTCCAAAAATTGGGTGGAGGGAGAGAGAGAGAGAGATAAAGAGAGAGAGAGATAATGGGTGAGAGAGGGAAGAGAGATTTGGTAGAGAGGAGTAAAACTAGAGAATTTTTTCTATTCAAATGATTCTTCAAAAGTTGTTACATATGAGGAGTGGGGTGGCCTATTTATAGGCACATGACTTTTTCACAAAGGACCCTAACAAAAGACACAATGACTAATAACCGAAGGGAAGGGGGGGCATCCATGGGCCTAGCCCAATGAGATGGGCCCAATAACCTATCAAACCAACATAATGACTCAATACTTAGGAAAATGACTCAACAACCTAGGTACATGACTCAAATAAAGGGAAAATTACATGATATTGACTCAAAGAAAATGTGAAGATTACATGACTAGACTCAAAAATACATGACTAACATAATGGCGCTTGCCGACGAACAATCCGAGTCCGGAGAAAATGTGGAGGGGCAAGGGATGCCCTCATCAGATTGTCCCTGAAGGAGATGCGGTGGCCAGCGGTAGCAGATCCGAGGCCTCTGATGAAACCACAGCAGTACCATAAGTCGATGCCGGGGAATGAATAGCGGCTTCGGGTTCCTGGAATGAAAATTCTTGTAAACACCAAGGTGGCAAAAAAAAAGAGAGGGGGATATGCTGCTTTGTAAAGGGGCGGACAGGATTTACTATGATGACAGTATCCATCTCTTCAAGCCCCTGAATAGAAGATTCCAATCCTGCAGATGAAGCAGCAAAAGGAGGGGTTATCTCCACCTCCACGTCCAATCCAGCAAATTCCTTCTGCAACACTCCCTCGGATGATGCCCTCGGCAGCCTCGGAGGACTGAAAATCAAAGCATCACTTGACAATGTGAAGGGAGCCGTTGCCCCTTTGCTGTCTGCTGCAGACACTTGTTCATCACTTTCTGAAGAATGATGGTCGGTCTCTTCGTCAGAAGGGGTGGCAGAGCTACTCGAAGAAATATCTATGCTGATCTCGGGTTGGCCCGCCTCCTCCGTCGCTTGACGGGACGCTGAGCGGGTGAGCACACGCCGCAATGGGATAGCACCCTTCTTCAGCACAGTCTTATGTCCCGCGGGCTGTGAAGGAGCTTCCACAACAGGCGCCTTAACCGCCGTGCTGACCACTCCTGCCATCACAACAAAACAAGTGCATAAGGCAGGACGGAAAGCTCAATAAAAAGGGGAACCTAAAGAACCACAATTGTTCAGCTCACCCTCAGCCTCGCTGGCAGGCGTAGGAGAAGGAAGTCTGACATCCTCCTCAACAGCGGGGAGACTCTCCCCTGCAGCTCCAGCTGTCTCAGTCACCCCTACCGGGGCTATGATGGAAGGCCCTATCTCTCTGGCCTCTAGGGCGGCTTCTTCAGCACATGTGGTGTCAGCCGCTCCTTGAGCTGAGGTCACGCAAAGAAGACATCAAAAGAATGGAAACGTCATGAAAAGAGCACTCCTTTATACCGCATAGGGAAAATGATGTCACCTTCAGCTGCTTGCTGAGTTGCTTCTTTCCGAGCGGCAAACTGTTCAAATGATGGCACCTCGGGCAGGGGAGTCTCAGCCGCGTCAGTCGAAGGTCGCTTGGATGAAGTTTTCCGAGCTTTCCTCGCTCGGCCTATTGCAACTTTCATTGCAGAAGCCGCTCTCTTTTTGCCAGGCGACAGTGGAGTAGTAGTCGGCGCTGGTGCAGGGACCTCAAAATATTCCGGCTTCTGTGCCTGGGAGATGATTTTCCTATAAAGCCCCTGCTGCTTGATATTCGGATGGTCTGTCAAGTGAAGCACATGCCATTATGAAGGAGCTGAGCAACAAACTAGTCTACATGTCAACGGAGGAGCACTTACCTGCCCGGCCCTTGTAAAAAGATGAGAGTGGCCAATACTGATAAGCCACCTCCTTGCTTCGGGAGGCAGCCTCCCGAATAAGCCAGCATATGTCACCGATCTTTTTGCACCTATCAACCAGGTCGGCCAGGTCCGCATGTCCGTGGGAAGCTATACAATGATATAAGCCGAGGTGGTCAAAGCCCCAAACATCGGCATAATGAAAAGATACGAATAGAGGCTTGTCAAGAACACTAGCTACAGGGCTCTCAAGGGTCAGCCCGTGGATGCTCATCAGGATGAACAGCCAAGATGTATGCTGATAGTATGTCGGGGTTCTGTCCTCTCTATTAATAAACGTCCGACACGGGCAAAAGCGATCCACCTCGCACTTCCATGAAATTGCTTTGGAGAGCGGCTCCTCGATAGGGAACGGGTACTGCTGAAGCTCCAGGTGGGAACCACCAATCTGGCACAGGTGTTCTAAATTCTGCGTGAAAGCATCTTCACTTATGTCAGCAAGCACGGGTATCAGTGGTTCAGCCACTCCCTCCTTGATGGCTTTTCTGCTCGCTATGTATGTCTCTGCCTCCTTTGGGTGGTGGGAAAATAACCTCTTCAGATGGGCTTCGTCAATGTCAAAAACGGGCCCAGGCTGCTGACTCAGAAAGGTGCGCTCAGCCACATCCCAGCATGTCATCCGGGCACTGCGGTAGAAGCTCGTGCGAGCATTCCACCATTTTACATACTCTGGAGTGACCCGGGGGACTCGGTTCGGCATCGGCACTCTGAAAGTATTGGCGTCCCGGCGGTGAAAATAGTCCCACCAAGAGCGACCTTCGGCCACAACGGTCGAGCCATGCTTTGACCTACTGTCTAAAGGGAACAGGGCGACCGAAGGCGGAATATGCTGATCGTAGCCGAAATTCCGACCGAACCTGAAGGGATAGTAGGGTTCTAAATAAACTGCGCCCCCCTTTCTGAATACTAAAACACTGGGGCGAATTGATAAAACCCAGTCAATGAGTTCAGGCTCCAAGACTGGTCGGGTCACGGTGTTGCCCGAAATGAAGTGTGTGAAAGTCTCCACTACCTCGAGCTTACACTCACGCTGACGGTTCACTAATGGAGAGGAATGTGCAGCCAGATTCCAAAAGTGAATAGTCCCCGCTGAATCCATCGGAACCCTTGTTAGTCGGCCACAGATGGAGAAGAGTTGCTGGGACACTGGACCCGGTTCAGCACTTGCAAACTCCAGCATTCTGGGATACAATGTCATTGTCTGCAAAGTCCGGGGAGCTTGCTCCGGAAATAAGTTGCACACCCAGGCATTAAAAAAATGAAACGGCCCCACCGTTCGGAAAGAGCGGGGGATCCGATGCCTATGAATATCTCCAATGGATTTGTAAATCAGGCATAGTGCGGCTGGACATATTGCAAGCCGTATGCCCCAAGCCATCTGACAAGCCGGGTATATTGCCTCCGGCCTAATAACTGTCTCATCCCCCTGCGGGAGGGCAAAAGTACATAGCCAGAAGGTAAGGTAGGCAGCACAATAGGTAAGGGGATCCACCCCATCGGATTCGGCCCCCCGCGGCTTATCCCCCGAAGGGAAGCAGGCAGCTCTGACTTGAACTTAGGTGGTCTGCTGGGCTTACCCGCAACAGGAGCTACGTGAGGGAACTCACTGTACTTCAAAGGGCCGCCGAAGAAATACTGAATCCAATGTCCTGCTCGGACTCTCAGTTTACTGCTCTTCTCCCGGGGCTGATATCCCTTTGAGGATCCCCTATTCAGCGTCAGGCAGAGGGAGCGGTATGCCTTCATCAAGTACCGGTATGAATAGCCGAAGTAATATTCACCTTCGCCGTCTGTTTCGTCCTTGATGAAGTCATGAATGCATACCTCTTCATAGGGCTCTCCGTCAATCGGCAGGCCCGATAACTGTGATAGGCTCCAAAGATCCAGACAGGTTTCACCTTCTGCTGTATAGAAAGTGTTGAACTGCAGGCAAAATACTTCGAACATGCCACAGCACAGCCCCTTTGAAATGGGATACCTGAAGCGGGATGCATACACACTGTGGTACACCCCGGCCCTGACCAGCAGTGGTGCATACTCTTTCAGAACATATTCTGTGAATTCCACTGCCCCTACACGAAAGAGATGAGCATCTGTCACCTTCGTGTCTGCAAACCACCCAGCTGCCAATTGAAATTTGAACTGAACAGCCAAGCAGTTCAGTACAAACGGTTCCTCTCTGTAGCCCCACTTGATGGGCACCAAGAATAAACCGCAACCGGGTTTCTCCCTGTTAACCCGACCTATGGTGTTGTCCCACCTGGCTGGTGTGAACTCCGGGGCCCGTGTTAGCATCTTCAGCTCTGCCTCCAGCTCTGTTACCCCTAAGACGGCGTCCCACTTGCGCCGCTCCCCCGGAAGGTAGATGGTATCGCCACGATACACATAACCTTTCAAGCTGTCCCGGTCTAGCAACATGGCCCGCTCCACCATCTGAGCCAGCATGACGTCCCTCTTCCCAGAGACGTTGAAGGTACAAATGAAGGGCGCGAGGTGACGATCCTTCTGGAAGTCCGCACGGTAGTCGTCATCGCGATTGAAGTCCAGTCCTCCCTCGACAGTCACAATGCGAGAGGCGGATACTGTATCTGTTTCGGAGCCAGAGGATTCATCGACTATGGCTATCCTCCCAAGTCCCCGGTCCAGCTGTCCAACATTCCTCCAAGTCACAACGGGACCAGAAGCCCTGTCTTGAGGAGAAGAGTCAACATCAGCAGTGCCGGAGGCAACGCGGCTAGAAGATGAAGCCATTTCCAGCGAGCTGCAGACACAAAACCAAGAAAAGGAAATAATAAGATGATATGAAGATGACAATAGAAAGGAGAATTTCAAGAAAAATTTTGACAGCATCTCCCCTTATCCCGGGTATGCCCAGAAGTCAAATGGCAGAACACCCACCAGGAGGGGGTGACTCCGAAATGAAAAGGGACGGAGTCCCGAACAAAAATTCCCCGAAGGGAAGGATTCCACGCCGGTTGCTCTGAGGCGACAGAAGGAGAAAGGGAGGAAGGGAGAGAAAGCTCAAGGAGAAATGATCTTCTCTCTCCCCCTCTCAGTGCCTATATCGGCCCAGCCGAAAGGCGCGCCGAGAGGGAGGTCGCGACGACGACCGGAAGGGCCAAAAGGCGCGCCGAGACGGCCTCCGCGCCGAAAAGCAAAAGCGCCACCGCCGCACTGAGAAGATCACCGCACCGAGAAGAGCGTCGCGCCGGGAATGCCATGCCGAGCCCATCTCCCCGCCGAGAAGATAGTATCGGGAGCGTCCATGGAGCCGATTACCTCACCAGGGGTGATATTATTACCGGACCAAGCCAAAAATGCTGGTGTTCATCCAAATTTGCTTGTAAAGCATGGAAGTCATGCAAAGCAGAATGAAGACTCAGAGTCAAAAGAATAGCCAATGCACAGGAGCAGACCTGAAGAGACCACGAAGCGCAGTGTGTGAACGTGATGTACACCCGTATGTCCCGTGTCACTCATGCTTCGCTCACGCCACCTACGGGTGGGGGGCATTTGTTGACACCTAAAATATGTCAGAAGAGATCATAGCAGATTCACAGTTCTGAAGATCAGTCGAGGGCACAGCTCACGTAGCATCCCTGGGAGATCTGAGAGTCTGAATAGAAGAAACCCACTACCCCTATCATGTTGTTCGACTAAAGCCTTCTTTGGCTAGGTCACTGTCCAGTACTGTTGTCATTCAGATAGTCAGGCTAATAAAACTATACCAACATTCAGGCAACCATCTGCCTGCTGAAACAGATGTTCAGACATCTCTGATACTCCTGAAGCGGGATGTACAGTGCCTCGCACACGTTTGTGAATGCAAGGTGTAAATAGTCCCATGGAGTCTTAATATATATATATCAAGAATCCCATTGTCGAAAGGAGTCCACCAAGTGGATACTGGGTCGAATGGGCCGAATGACAAGAAATGGGCCAAGCCCAAATATGAGATGGGACGCACCGATGACGGCCGTGCCGGGAGTACGATCCTGGCGCGCCAGGAAGTCCATGCCGAAAGGATGAGGGCCTGGCCTCTATAAGAAGCCTACCCTTCGAACGAAAAGAAGAGGATCGAAGACAGAGAAAAAGAAGAAGAGAAGAGGCGAAGAAAAAGAAAAGAAGAGAAGCAGAGCGGGAGAAAGAAGAAGAGTGAAAAGGGAGTGCCTAGCCACCGAAGAGAAGCAGGAAGCTCGAGAGCCCTTGAAAGAAGCTGAAGAAAGAAAAAAAGGAGAGAGGCAGAGGCTCGAAGAGGGATCCAGGTGGGAGTGCTGGGCAGCTGCAGCTCCTTCTCTTTCCCCTCCCTATCTGTCTGAATTTTTCTCCCTGTATTTCTGATTTCTAGCATCTTTGCTTCAATAGCATCGAATGCCAATGTAACCCTGCTTTCAGGGATTAAGCCTAGATTTCTTTCTCTGTTGAGTCAGATTTCTTTCTCTTAAGTAGCTTGCGTGTAAGTCGTCTGGATGAAATAAAGAATGAGAGAATGGGTTAAATTCCGCCATTTCATCACCTTCTTCTTTCTGTCTCTGCATCCGAAGTTCGCTATATGCTAAGGATACTGATAACTAGGTGTGTTTTATCGTTTGGTTTTCTAATTCTGCTGAAGCATCTTCGCTACAATTTTTTTTACCACCCCCCCCCTCCAGGCACATTTCGAGGGCCTGAGACAGTCTATGTCATGGCTCCTCGTATGTGAAATAAAGGGGGACGTGGTTCAGGGATTTCTGTCCGTGATTCTGCTCCCAATGAGGCCCAGAGGAAAGGTTTTCCCCCAAAGTCTTCCCCCTCCGATCATCCAAAACAGTCGAGATTAAACCCCTCTCTGAACAACTCCTGAAACCCTGTTCGAAGACCTCCTTAAAATCCCTTCTGAAAGCCTCTCGGCGCCGGTATCTCCCGGCGTGAGTTTCGCGCCGAGAGCTCCCCACGCCGGTTGGACCTCCCCATCGTGCCGAGCCTGCCTTGTTTCCGTGCCAAAACCACCCCTCTTCTCTGCATTGATACCCTTACGTCGTCTGGCCATCCTGATGCCTTCGTTACCACGGCGAGCCATACAGACCTCGTCCATTATATCCTACCCTCGTGGGTGTGCATTGCCCCTCCCTATGGCCTCATGAGAGCTATATCAAAGGGGTTATTTCTCCCCCTACATTCTGTAACCCATTAAACCACGGGGTCCTGCCATTGCAGGCTTTCCGATGGATTGCATTGGGGACATTACAACACAGGGGGTGAGGTCTTATATGGTCCAGACCTTCGAATTACGGGCTACGCCCGGCACTCGTTTCGGTTTCTACTCCGGCACTCGTGAGTAGATAGCCCATAATATTATCTTGGCACACTCCCAGAGTAAGGGAGATGCTGTGGTGCGGACACCCGAGCAGTTGAGTGGCGCGACACGCCGAGCCACCGGTACCGCACACGAGCACGACTCGAGCCACCTCAGCGTCCATCTGGCTCGGAGACAGCCTGGAGACTCCACCTTGAGCCTCCCCATTTTTCATATTTAATTAGACTTTATTTGTGTGTAAGGTGTGTTTATTTCATTTTTTACGATTTGCAATTATGAGTGTACGAGGGGCTTATTTGTAAAATGGGACCCCTGGGCCCCATGGGACCCCCAGGCCCCCTCCCATTGGTCCATATCAGCCTTGTGGGGTTGGTCAACATCCAAGGTGGACATCTAGAAGCCTTGACTAGTCAATTGTCCACATGGGGGACAAGGGACCAAAATGGTCAACAATTCTAACCAAACCCACCTACCATGTCCCCCCCTTGGTCAAGGTGCGCCCCCCACCCCATTTGTTTATTATTTTTGTTGTGTTTTGATCAAACTTCATCCTAGCCATCCATCCCTAACCCCTGGATCCAACGGTGGAGGATGGATTAGAAGGGTGACCTATATATGCTTGTATTTTCCTATTTTCATGATTTAATGCCATTTGAATCAAAGTATTTCCAAGAGCAAGGGCTGGTGCGCCCCCCTCCTCTCTCCTCCCTCTCCCCCTTGAAGCTGTGAAGGCTTCCATTCTGAGGTGTGACGCGTCGTGTATCGGTTCCGACGATCGCCGCCGCCGCCACGAGCCGCCACCGCACCGCCAGCGCCATCAATGGAGTTCTGCCCGCGCAGTACCACAACAGATTCCAAAAAATTCAGCCATCAACCACGAGCTCAGATCGACCTGGGAATTTTACTGGATGTTCCAGAGGTGTCAAGAACTATCCACAAATTTTGGTTTGTCATTCAGATCCCGTTTCATAATTTTAGATTTTCGTCCACTCTTCCACATCGGTTCTGCCAAAGTTCTATCCAGGTTCCCATCCTCCCTGAGTTTCAAGTCTTAGGTCCACTTTTTGATTTATGTTGGTTCGTCCAATTTTATTTGGGATTCCATCCATCCACCCCTTCATCCACAATTTTTCTAAATTTTTGGTTCGTTCGTCTCATATTTTCTAAAAATCATTCTCAGTTCCAGCTACAGTTCTGTCCCCCTGTTCCTAGATCCAACCACCAGTCACCCCAAAAATCATAGTAAATCACCACCACCTCCAAATCAAATTCCAAAAATAGTCTCCGTTCCGTGGTTTGATACCCTACAACTTTGAAGAAGAGCTCAAGAGCTGAATCGGAGGTTTACTAGGCAGTCAATGGTGGTTCTCAGATAAGTACCCTGCAAATCTGAGGTTTCAGTTACTGTACAACAGGGGCTTGTAAATTCATTAAAGTTCTGATCCGACCAGATCCAGCAGATCTCTCTAGGTCTAGATCGAAGCATTTGAAGAGAGCTTTCCAACGATAGCTCATGCGTCCCGATCCGATGTCGGGATTGATCGCAGAGGCCATTTTTCCCGGGGCGCGCGCCTGAAAACAGCAACTAAAAATCCGTGGGCAGCAACTTCAAAGCTTGGGAATCGGGACCGATCGACCCCCGATCGGTGTTCCCGGCCGACCGTCATCCGTGGAGGCGCGCCACCAGGGGTCCCCATCACAGTGGGTCCCACCCCCGCAGATCCGGAGGACAGCGCCATCCGTGGACCCCGCGGGCCCGCAGAACCCGCCGTTCGGAAAACACGAAAACACGGAGTTCGGCACCGCCGGGCGACATCAAGATGCTGCCCATCAACCCGAGTTGCGTGATTCCCGGGCTCCCCATGTGACCTTTTACCTCCCTGCGTGGAGTGGGTCAAATATTTGTATTACTGTGATATTGTTTAACCGGGAGTCCGTGATTCGGCCGGGGTTGTCTTCGTCACGCCGGGTGTGTGGAGGTAATGGTCCGAACCTCTTGGCGTTCATTTGCTTAGCTAGTATACGGTCTTTTGCCGCTGCCGAGAGCGTAGGTACTAGCCCGTGTGTCCATGTCACCGCTGTGAGAGTGAGAGTGACCCATCCCGTGACTCGATCCGAGTCCGGAAGTTGAGTCGGACTACCCTTGACCTCCGCCGGTTTCTTAACCGCGCACGGTCCGCGCTTTCCCTCGCTTGGGACGACGAGTGAGCTTCTACTTCTGTTAGCGATGTTTTGCCACTAGGAGCTCGTAGTGTCGGGCTTAGTGTCTCCCTGGTGTGTATTGCTGGTCGCGTCTTCATCTAGAGTCCGAGGGTGGCACCTTATAGTGTCGTCTCCCGTGTCCGTCCCGCATCAGTTTGGTATCAGAGCGAGTCGAGTCTAGGGTAGTCGTTGCATAAGTCATGCATCATGGTCTAAGTCGAGTCTAGGATCATCCTTATTTTCAAAATAACAAAAAAAAAGTGTGTTTTAAATTACATTTGCACCCTTTATTCGGTATCTTAAAAGGTGTTGTCCGAACGTTAGGCTACGCCTATCGGGAGGTCGCACACTTGCGGGAGTGATCTTCGGATCTATTAACTCCGCCCCGTACCGGATATTGGTTTAGGTCTAAGTGCATCATCTAGTGTGTGTTTGCATTAGTCAGTTTGTCTTGTCCCTTTGTGTCGGCATGTCCATCGTATAGTCTCCAATTTCCCATGGATTCATCATCACCCAGGCAATATGGCCGTTGGCCCACCCATGGGCTTGACAACCATCCTCTCCGCTTCTGTAGGCCTGAAGCCTCAGATTTTTTTGGCTCCAATGACCCGGGCATCTACCTCAAGTGGGAGGCCTCCATGGACACCTACTTTGAGTGTTATACTATGTCCGAGGCAGTGCAATTATCTTTCGCCAAAGAGCGGCTTCTTCATGAGGCTACCGAAAAGTGGGATTACATCGAAAGAATGAGAGCGGTTAGGGGGCAATGGCCCATCGAGTCATGGTGGGACATGAAGAGAGAGCTTAGGAAGGTCTACGTGCCCCAACCGGTCACCTCCAACCGGCCCCACCCAATCACTTCCAACCAAGTGGGTTCTAGTCGGAGGCAAAGAGTCCCACACGTAGATGAGCCAAGACCCAATCCTAGGACGGCTGACTACGGGCGAGTCCACCATGATGTCCCTATTCCAACCCACTCCGTTGCCGAACTTATGCAAATGATTTTGGACCGGTTGGATGGGGTGGATAGGACACGTACTCCTAGTGATGTACTCCAACCCGAGCCTAAGGAGGTCATCGCCGGTAATCTTAACCCGGCCCCATCAATGGAGTCCCCAAGCCCTCTCCCCATCATAGTGGATCCTCTTCTCCCACCCACGAGAGCCCCATTACCTACACCCCCTGTCCGTCAGGAGGATAAGGGTAGGGACCCACTTATCAGGGAGCGTAGTGGGTCACGCCAGCAGTGTTATCGCTGCCAGGGGTTCGGCCACTACGCCGGACAATGTCCCACTCGGACATCTCTAGCCATAAGGGACAAAAGGATTGGAGAAGCCCCACTCTCCGATCTTTATTCTAAGCCACC
Organism: Amorphophallus konjac; assembly: GCA_022559845.1. NCBI lineage: Eukaryota > Viridiplantae > Streptophyta > Magnoliopsida > Alismatales > Araceae > Amorphophallus > Amorphophallus konjac. The sequence goes on along the minus strand of CM040128.1, from coordinate 174,842,934 downwards.
TCAACCCGAGCCACCCGTGTTTCTAACGGGTATGCTTGTCATAGCCGAGCCGCTTCTTAGCTGGCTCAAGAAGGGCTTGGTCCCACTTCCCTTCCCATCTATGGACCCTATCCTACCTCTGGTGCCAATCAATTCATTTCATACCACTTTCCGATCTAGTCACTATGTGGATACATTGGATGACCTTCTTAAAGGGTTAGACCGGCAGTGGACATTTACGCACTTGTTGGCTCCAGGCTTCGACCGACCCACAGGTCGTGTAGTTTCACTCATCCCACTTTAGGGTCCATCACCTCCGTGTACACCGTGGGTCATGTTACCATGGAGGTTCTTCTACTCCTCCCTATGCCGGCCGAGTCCGAATTCATTCCCCTTTGCCCAAGGGAGGAATCTTACTTTCTACCTATGACTGTCGTCCCATCTCTCACAATGAATGAAGGTGATCATTTACACCTCCAAGATTTCCAAATGTGGGATAGTGACTTGTGGAAGCCTAGTCCGAGGGGTCATACCTTCTTTGATCCCTTCGACCCATTCTCTTGTGGACTCCGTGACCCACCATATTTACTCCACCTTTTTGAGAGAGTCCACCATCATACCCCCACCGTCTCATCTCCCTTCATGGATGAAGGAGATCAACAACACCTTCTAGACTTCCACACATGGGATCTTGAGATGAGGGAATCCATATCGAGGGGTCACACATTCTTTGATCCCTTCGATCCCTTTCTTAGTGGGCCCCTTGGTCCACAATCTCCATTCCACTTCTTTAGGGGAGGTCACCATTATACCCCTCCCCCATGGACCGGGCCATCGGCACCCACCGAGTCCGTTCACGGGCGAGAGACACCCGACCCTCCTGTTCCACCCAAACCTCCCAAATCCAAAGGACCGTCTTATGGTTGTACCGACATTCAGTCACACTTAGGGTATGCATGGCACACCTTCGGATGTCCTGGACCACCTTGCATATGATTGGGTCGAACTAACATTAGGTTTGTTTAGGGTTGTGTGTGCATCCGTGTGTTTTTATTTTGCGAAGCATTTTAGGAGCGCATAGTGAGTCTGCCGAGTCTAGTGCTAGGCATGTTAGGAGTCTGCATGAGTGAGGCCAGCAATGCACGTTACAAAGAGCTAGCCGATGCCCATCGACACCACCGAGAGTTCCAAGAGGGCGAATATGTCATGATCAGGGTAAGACCTGAACGGTTTCCCTCTGGAACCGTTAAGAAGTTGCAAGCTCGCGGAGCCGGTCCCTTTAGAGTGTTGAAACGCGTTGGATCCAATGCATATGTTTTGGACTTGCCCGAAGAATATGGTATAAGCTCTACCTTCAATGTATCAGATCTTGTTGCATATAGGGACCCAGCGGTGATCCCTAGTGAGCCTTTTGAGCCATCTCCTCCCCTTGAGAGTGATCCCACACCTGAGTGTCCACTTCCACCTCCAGCCCCTTTTTCACGGCAGCGTGAGCATATAGATCGTATACTGGACGAGCAAGTGACAGTTACCAGGAGTGGATCTTACCCGCGCTACCTAGTGCGATGGAGAGGACGACCCGCTACTGAGGACACATGGACCACACATGGCGAGTTGCAGCAGATCGATCCGGACCTTTTGGAGCGATACAGGAGCGATGCAGACCCTTACTCGACAGGGTCGAGTTTCTCCCACCCGGGGAGAATTGGTGCGGACACCTGAGCAGTTGAGTGGCGCGACACGCCGAGCCACCGGTACCGCACACGGAGCACGACTCGAGCCACCTCAGCGTCCATCTGGCTCGGAGACAGCCTGGAGACTCCGCCTTGAGCCTCCCCATTTTTCACATTTAATTAGACTTTATTTGTGTGTAAGGTGTGTTTATTTCATTTTATACGGTTTGTAATTATGAGTGTACGAGGGGTTTATTTGTAAAATGGGACCCCTGGGCCCCATGGGACCCCCAGGCCCCCTCCCATTGGTCCATATCAGCCTTGTGGGGTTGGTCAACATCTAAGGTGGACATCTAGAAGCCTTGACTAGTCAATTGTCCACATGGGGGACAAGGGACCAAAATGGTCAACAATTCCAACCAAACCCACCTACCATGTCCCCCCCTTGGTCAAGGTGCGCCCCCTCCCCATTTGTTTATTATTTTTGTTGTGTTTTGATCAAACTTCATCCTATCCATCCATCCCTAACCCCTGGATCCAACGGTGGAGGATGGATTAGAAGGGTGACCTATATATGCTTGTATTTTCCTATTTTCATGATTTAATGCCATTTGAATCAAAGTATTTCCAAGAGCAAGGGCTGGTGCGCCCCCTCCTCTCTCCTCCCTCTCCCCCTTGAAGCTGTGAAGGCTTCCATTCTGAGGTGTGACGCCTCGTGTATCGGTTCCGACGATCGCCGCCGCCGCCACGAGCCGCCACCGCACCGCCACCGCCATCAACGGAGTTCTGCCCGCGCAGTACCACAGCAGCTTCCATGAAATTCAACCATCAACCACGAGCTCAGATCGACCTGGGAATTTTACTGGATGTTCCAGAGGTGTCAAGAACTATCCACAAATTTTTGTTTGTCATTCAGATCCCGTTTCATAATTTTAGATTTTTGTCCACTCTTCCACTTCGGTTCTGCCAAAGTTCTGTCCAGGTTCCTATCCTCCCTAAGTTTCAAGTCTTAGGTCCACTTTTGGATTTATTTTGGTTCTCCCAATTTTATTTGGGATTCCACCCATCCACCCCTTCATCCACAATTTTTCTAAAATTTTGGTTCGTCTGTCTCATATTTTCTAAAAATCGTTCTCAGTCCCAGCTACAGTTCTGTCCCCCTGTTCCCAGATCCGACCACCACTCACCCCAAAAATCATAGTAAATCACCACCACCTCCAAATCAAATTCCAAAAATATTCTCCGTTCCATGGTTTGATACCCTACAACTTTGAAGAAGAGCTCAAGAGCTGAATCAGAGGTTCACTAGGCAGTCAATGGTGGTTCTCAGACAAGTACCCTACAAATCTGAGGTTTCGGTTACTGTACAACAGGGGCTTGTAAATTCATTAAAGTTCTGATCCGACCAGATCCAGCAGATCTCTCTGGGTCTAGATCGAAGAATTTGAAGAGAGCTTTCCAAAGATAGCTCATGCGTCCCGATCCGATGTCGGGATTGATCGCAGAGGCCGTTTTCGCCGGGGCGCGCGCCTGAAAACAGCAACTAAAAATCCGTGGGCAGCAACTTCAAAGCTTGGGAATCGGGACCGATCGACCCCCGATCGGTGTTCCCGACCGACCGCCATCTGTGGAGGCGCGCCACCAGGGGTCCCCATCACAGTGGGTCCCACCCCCGCAGATCCGGAGGACAGCGCCATCCGTGGACCCCGCGGGCCCGCAGAACCAGCCGTTCGGAAAACATGAAAACGTGGAGTTCGGCACCGCCGGGCGACATCAAGATGCTTCCCGTCAACCCGAGTTACGGGATTCCCGGCCTCCCCATGTGACCTTTTACCTCCCTACGTGGAGTGGGTCAAATCTTTGTATTGCTGTGATATTGTTTAACCGGGAGTCTGTGATTCGGCCGGGGTTGTCTTCGCCACGCCGGGTGCGTGGAGGTAATGGTCCGAACCTCTTGGCGTTCATTTGCTTAGCTAGTATACGGTCTTTTGCCGCTGCCGAGAGCGTAGGTACTAGCCCGTGTGTCCATGTCACCGCTGTGAGAGTGAGAGTGACCCGTCCCGTGACTCGATCCGAGTCCGGAAGTTGAGTCGGACTACCCTTGACCTCCGCCGGTTTCTTAACCGTGCACGGCCCGCGCTTTCCCTCGCTTGGGACGACGAGTGAGCTTCTACTTCTGTTAGCGACGTTTTTCCACTAGGAGCTCGTAGTGTCAGGCTTAGTGTCTCCCTGGTGTGTATTACTGGTCGCGTCTTCATCTAGAGTCCGAGGGTGGCACCTTATGGTGTCGTCTCCCGTGTCCGTCCCGCATCATGCTGTCAAAATTCGCCTAGAGCTTTACTCTGTCATACTGTTTCATCGAATTGCATATTTAACCCCTCAATATGGCGGGAGCCTGAGCTATATCATCTCATGGCACCTTGCCATCGCAGAGAACATATCTCCGTGCTAATGAGCTCTTTGGACCCTCTCTGGGAACGAATCCATCCTCATCTCCCATCACCCCCACCTAATGCCCTCAAGTCCCCATTGAATGCCCAGAAAAACCCTCATAATACCCCCCTTTAAAACACATAAAACACCCCCTGACGCCTATACTTCTCGGCGCCGTCGTCTCCCGGTGCCACTACCTCCCGGCGCCAAACCTGCGCCGGGTGGAGGGCGCGCCGAATGCCCTTGCCTTGGCGCGCCGACCACCGCCGTGCCGACTACCCCTCAATCCTCCTATTGCGCCGGGAGCATACCGTGCCGTTTGATCTTCGCGCCGACCCCAGTGCTGTGCCGTTTCACCTCAATAATGGTTGTCATCTGAATATCTGATGTCTTCCCCACTTCACCAAACCCAAACATAGCCTAAATTCAATATTTTGTCACTATCAGCTGCCATGTCAACCCCCGTTACGTCACGAGGGGGCTAGGGTTCTTCACCCAGGTCCATGGGAGATACACTAATGAGGAGGGTTTCACCCCTACATCACACCGAATACGACGTTTCTTATGTCACCCCGCTGACCCTCGGAGTTCTGCCACCGTATGTCCTCCAATGGTTCTTCGAGGGGAATATCAATGAACGACGCAATGGTGCACACTGCGTCGTCAATCGGTCAGTTGACTACCAGTTAGTCAAATGGTTGATCGATACTGGAAATAAGACATGTATATATGTACATAAACACATATATACACGAAGTAAAACACGACAATAGGAGGAGAAGGATCCAAATATGACGGGGCAGTGTGCACCATTGCGTCGTTCATTGATATTCCCCTCGAAGAACCATTGGAGGACATACGGTGGCAGAACTCCGAGGGTCAGCGGGGTGACATAAGAAACGTCGTATTCGGTGTGATGTAGGGGTGAAACCCTCCTCATTAGTGTATCTCCCATGGACCTGGGTGAAGAACCCTAGCCCCCTCGTGACGTAACGGGGGTTGACATGGCAGCTGATAGTGACAAAATATTGAATTTAGGCTATGTTTGGGTTTGGTGAAGTGGGGAAGACATCAGATATTCAGATGACAACCATTATTGAGGTGAAACGGCACAGCACTGGGGTCGGCGCGAAGATCAAACGGCACGGTATGCTCCCGGCGCAATAGGAGGATTGAGGGGTAGTCGGCACGGCGGTGGTCGGCGCGCCAAGGCAAGGGCATTCGGCGCGCCCTCCACCCGGCGCGGGTTTGGCGCCGGGAGGTAGTGGCGCCGGGAGACGACGGCGCCGAGAAGTATAGGCGTCAGGGGGTGTTTTATGTGTTTTAAAGGGGGGTATTATGAGGGTTTTTCTGGGCATTCAATGGGGACTTGAGGGCATTAGGTGGGGGTGATGGGAGATGAGGATGGATTCGTTCCCAGAGAGGGTCCAAAGAGCTCATTAGCACGGAGATATGTTCTCTGCGATGGCAAGGTGCCATGAGATGATATAGCTCAGGCTCCCGCCATATTGAGGGGTTAAATATGCAATTTCGATGAAACAGTATGACAGAGTAAAGCTCTGGGCGAATTTTGACAGCATCTCCCCTTACTCTGGGAGTGTGCCAAGATAATATTATGGGTGATCTACTCACGAGTGCCGGAGTAGAAACCGAAACGAGTGCCGGGCGTAGCCCGTAATTCAAAGGTCTGGACCACATAAGAGCTCACCCCCTGTGTTGTAATGTCCCCAATGCAATCCATCGAAAAGCCTGCAATGGCAGGACCCCGTGGTTTAATGGGTTACAGAATGTAGGGGGAGAATTAACCCCTTTGATATAGCTCTCGTGAGGCCAGAGGGAGGGGCAATGCACACCCACGAGGGTAGGATATAATGGACGAGGTCTGTATGGCTCGCCGTGGTAACGAAGGCATCAGGATGGCCAGATGACGTAAGGGTATCAATGCAGAGAAGAGGGGTGGTTTCGGCACGGAAACTAGGCAGGCTCGGCACGATGGGGAGGTCCAACCGGCGTGGGGAGCTCTCGGTGCGAAACTCACGCCGGGAGATACCGGCGTCGGGAGGCTTTCAGAAGGGATTTTAAGGAGGTCTTCGAACAGGGTTTCAGGAGTTGTTCAGAGAGGGGTTTAATCTCGACTGTTTTGGATGATCGGAGGGGGAAGACTTTGGGGGAAAACCTTTCCTCTGAGCCTCATTGGGAGCAGAATCACGGACGGAAATCCCTGAACCACGTCCCCCTTTATTTCACATACGAGGAGCCATGAGATAGACTATCTCAGGCCCTCGAAATGTGGCTGGAGGGGGGGTGGTAAAAAAATGGTAGCGAAGATGCTTCAGCAGAATTAGAAAACCAAACGATAAAACACGCCTAGTTATCAGTATCCTTAGCATATAGCGAACTTCGGATGCAGAGACAGAAAGAAGAAGGTAATGAAAGGGCGGAATTTAACCCATTCTCTCATTCTTTATTTCATCCAGACGACTTACACGCAAGCTACTTAAGAGAAAGAAATTTGACTCAACAGAGAAAGAAATCTAGGCTTAATCCCTGAAAGCAGGGTTACATTGGCATTCGATGCTATTGAAGCAAAGATGCTAGAAATCAGAAATACAGGGAGAAAAATTCAGACAGATAGGGAGGGGAAAGAGAAGGAGCTGCAGCTACCCGGCACTCCCACCTGGATCCCTCTGCGAGCCTCTGCCTCTCTCCCTTTTTTCTTTCTTCAGCTTCTTTCAAGGGCTCTCGAGCTCCCTACTTCTCTTCGGTGGCTAGGCACTCCCTTTTCATTCTTCTTCTTTCTCCCGCTCTGCTTCTCTTCTTTTCTTTTTCTTCGCCTCTTCTCTTCTTTTTTTTTCTCTGTCTTCGATCCTCTTCTTTTCGTTCGAAGGGCAGGCTTCTTATAGAGGCCAGGTCCTCATCCTTTCAGCATGGACTTCCCGGCGCGCCAGGATCGTCCTCCCGGCGTGGCCGTCATCGGCGCGTCCCATCTCATATTTGGGCTTGGCCCATTTCTTGTCACTTGGCCCATTCGACCCAGGATCCACTGGGTGGACTCCTTTCGACAATGGGATTCTTGATATATATATATTAAGACTCCATGGGACTGTTTACACCTTGCATTCACAAATGTGTGCGAGGCACTGTACATCCCGCTTCAGGAGTATCAGAGATGTCTGAACATCTGTTTCAGCAGGCAGATGGTTGCTTGAATGTTGGTATAGTTTTATCAGCCTGACTATCTGAATGACAGCAGTACTGGACAGTGACCTAGCCAAAGATGGCTTTAGTCGAACAACATGATAGGGGTAGTGGGTTTCTTCTATTCAGACTCTCAGATCTCCCAGGGATGGTACGTGAGCTGTGCCCTCGACTGATCTTTAGAACTGTGAATCTGCTATGATCTCTTTTGACATATTTTAGGTGTCAACAAATGCCCCCCACCCGTAGGTGGCGTGAGCGAAGCATGAGTGACACGGGACATGCGGGTGTACATCACGTTCACATACTGTGCTTCGTGGTCTCTTCAGGTCTGCTCCTGTGCATTGGCTATTCTTTTGACTCTGAGTCTTCATTCTGCTTTGCGTGACTTCCATGCTTTACAAGCAAATTTGGATGAGCTCCAGCATTTTTGGCTTGGTCCGGTAATCATATCACCCCTGGTGAGGTAATCGGCTCCATGGACGCTCCCGGCACTATCTTCTCGCGCATGGCATTCCCGGCGCGACGCTCTTCTCGGCGCGGTGATCTTCTTGGCGCGGCGGTGGCGCTTTTGCTTTTCGGCGTGGAGGCCGTCTAGGCGCACCTTTTGGCGCTTCCGGTCGTCGGCGCGACCTCCCTCTCGACGTGCCTTTCGGCTGGGCCGATATAGGCGCCGAGAGGGGGAGAGAGAAGCTCATTTCTCCTTGAGCTTTCTCTCTCTTCATCCCCTTCTCCTTCTGTCGCCTCAGAGCAACCGGCGTGGAATCCTTCCCTTCGGGGAATTTTTGTTCGGGACTCCATTCCTTTTCATTTCGGAGTCACCCCCTCCTGGTGGGTGTTCTCCCATTTGACTTCTGGGCATACCCCGGATAAGGGGAGATGCTGTCAAAATTTTTCTTGAAATTCCCCTTTCTATTTTCATCTTCATATCATCTTATTATTTCCTTTTCTTGGTTTTTGAGTCTGCAGCTCGCTAGAAATGGCTTCATCTTCTAGCCGCGTTGCCTCCGGCACTGCTGATGTTGACTCTTCTCTTCAAGACAGGGCTTCTGGTCCCGTTGTGACTTGGAGGAATGTTGGACAGCTGGACCGGGGACTTGGAAGGATAGCCATAGTCGATGAATCCTCTGGCTCCGAAACAGATACAGTATCCGCCTCTCGCATTGTGACTGTCGAGGGAGGACTGGACTTCAATCGCGATGACGACTACCGTGCGGACTTCCCGAAGGATCGTCACCTTGCGCCCTTCATTTGTACCTTCAACGTCTCTGGGAAGAGGGACGTCATGCTGGCTCGGATGGTGGAGCGGGCCATGTTGCTAGACCGGGACAGCTTGAAAGGTTCTGTGTATCGTGGCGATACCATCTACCTTCCGGGGGAGCGGCGCAAGTGGGACGCCGTCTTAGGGGTAACAGAGCTGGAGGAAGAGCTGAAGATGCTAACACGGGCGCCAGAGTTCACACCAGCCAGGTGGGACAACACCATAGGTCGGGTTAACAGGGAGAAACCCGGTTACGGTTTATTCTTGGCGCCCATCAAGTGGGGCTACAGAGAGGAACCGTTAGTGCTGAACTGCTTGGCTGTTCAGTTCAAATTTCAATTGGCAGCTGGGTGGTTTGCAGACACGAAGGTGACAGATGCTCATCTCTTTCGTGTAGGGGCAGTGGAATTCACAGAATATGTTCTGAAAGAGTATGCACCGCTGCTGGTCAGGGCCGGGGTGTACCATAGTGTGTATGCATCCCGCTTCTGGTATCCCATTTCAAAGGGGCTGTGCTGCAGCATGTTCGAAGTATTTTGCCCGCAGTTCAACACTTTCTATACAGCAGAAGGTGAAACCTGTCTGGATCTTTGGAGCCTATCATAGTTATCGGGCCTGCCGATTGGCGGAGAGCCCTATGAAGAGGTATGCATTCATGACTTCATCAAGGACGAAACAGACGGCGAAGGTGAATATTACTTCGGCTATTCATACCGGTACTTGATGAAGGCATACCGCTCCCTCTGCCTGACGCTGAATAGGGGATCCTCAAAGGGATATCAGCCCCGGGAGAAGAGCAGTAAACTGAGAGTCCGAGCAGGACATTGGATTCAGTATTTCTTCGGCGGCCCTTTGAAGTACAGTGAGCTCCCTCACGTAGCTCCTGTTGCGGGTAAGCCCAGCAGACCACCTAAGTTCAAGTCAGAGCTGCCTGCTTCCCTTCGGGGGATAAGCCGCGGGGGGCCGAATCCGATGGGGGTGGATCCCCTTACCCATTGTGCTGCCTACCTTACCTTCTGGCTGTGTACTTTTGCCCTCCTGTAGGGGGATGAGACAGTTATTAGGCCGGAGGCAATATACCCGACTTGTCAGATGGCTTGGGGCATACGGCTTGCAATATGTCCAGCCGCACTATGCCTGATTTACAAATCCATTGGGGATATTCATAGGCATCGGATCCCCCGCTCTTTCCGAACGGTGGGGCCGTTTCATTTTTTTAATGCATGGGTGTGCAACTTATTTTCGGAGCTAGCTCCCCGGACTTTGCAGACAATGACATTGTATCCCAGAATGCTGGAGTTTGCAAGTGCTGAACCGGGTCCAGTGTCCCAGCAACTCTTCTCCATCTGTGGCCGACTAACAAGGGTTCCGATGGATTCAGCGGGGACTATTCACTTTTGGAATCTGGCTGCACATTCCTCTCCATTAGTGAACCGTCAGCGTGAGTGTAAGCTCGAGGCAGTGGAGACTTTCACACACTTCATTTCGGGCAACACCGTGACCCGACCAGTCTTGGAGCCTGAACTCATTGACTAGGTTTTATCAATTCGCCCCAGTGTTTTAGTATTCAGAAAGGGGTGCGCAGTTTATTTAGAACCCTACTATCCCTTCAGGTTCAGTCGGAATTTCGGCTACGGTCAGCATATTCCGCCTTCGGTCTCCCTGTTCCCTTTAGACAGCAGGTCAAAGCATGGCTCGACCGTTGTGGCCGAAGGTCGCTCCTGGTGGGACTATTTTCACCGCCGGGATGCCAATACTTTCAGAGTGCCGATGCCGAACCGAGTCCCCCGGGTCACTCCAGAGTATGTAAAATGGTGGAATGCTCACACGAGCTTCTACCGCAGTGCCCGGATGACATGCTGGGATGTGGCTGAGCGCACCTTTCTGAGTCAGCAGCCTGGGCCCGTTTTTGACATTGACGAAGCCCATCTGAAGAGGTTATTTTCCCACCACCCGAAGGAGGCAGAGACATACATAGCGAGCAGAAAAGCCATCAAGGAGGGAGTGGCTGAACCACTGATACCCGTGCTTGCTGACATAAGTGAAGATGCTTTCACGTAGAATTTAGAACACCTGTGCCAGATTGGTGGTTCCCGCCTAGAGCTTCAGCAGTACCCGTTCCCTACGAGGAGCCGCTCTCCAAAGCAATTTCATGGAAGTGCGAGGTGGATCGCTTTTGCCCGTGTCGGACGTTTATTAATAGAGAGGACAGAACCCCGACATACTATCAACATACATCTTGGCTGTTCGTCCTGATGAGCATCCACGGGCTGACCCTTGAGAGCCCTGTAGCTAGTGTTCTGGACAAGCCTCTATTCGTATCTTTTCATTATGCCGATGTTTGGGGATTTGACCACCTCGGCTTATATCATTGTATAGCTTCCCACGGACATGCGGACCTGGCCGACCTGGTTGACAGGTGCAAAAAGATCGGTGACATATGCTGGCTCGTTCGGGAGGCTGCCTCCCGAAGTAAGGAGGTGGCTTATCAGTATTGGCCACTCTCATCTTTTTACAAGGGCCGGGCAGGTAAGTGCTCCTCCGTTGACATGTTGACTAGTTTGTTGCTCAGCTCCTTCATAATGGCATGTGCTTCACTTGACAGACCATCCGAATATCAAGCAGCAGGGGCTTTATAGGAAAATCATCTCCCAGGCACAGAAGCCGGAATATTTTGAGGTCCCTGCACCAGCGCCGACTACTACTCCACTGCTGCCTGGCAAAAAGAGAGCGGCTTCTGCAATGAAAGTTGCAATAGGCCGAGCGAGGAAAGCTCGGAAAACTTCTTCCAAGCGGCCTTCGACTGACGCGGCTGAGACTCCCCTGCCCGAGGTGCCATCATTTGAACAGTTTGCCGCTCGGAAAGAAGCCACTCAACAAGCAGCTGAAGGTGACATCATTTTCCCTGTGCGGTATAAAGGAGTGCTCTTTTCATGACGTTTCCATTCTTTTGACGTCTTCTTTGCGTGACCTCAGCTCAAGGAGCGGCTGACACCACATGTGCTGAAGAAGCCGCCCTAGAGGCCGGAGAGATAGGGCCTTCCATCATAGCCCCGATAGGGGTGACTGAGACAGCTGGAGCTGCAGGGGAGAGTCTCCCCACTGTTGAAGAGGATGTCAGACTTCCTTCTCCTACGCCTGCCAGCGAGGCTGAGGGTGAGCTGAACAATTGTGGTTCTTTAGGTTCCCCTTTTTATTAAGCTTTCCATCCTGCCTTATGCACTTGTTTTGTTGTGATGGCAGGAGTGGTCAGCACGGCGGTTAAGGCGCCTGTTGTGGAAGCTCCTTCACAGCCCGCGGGACATAAGACTGTGCTGAAGAAGGGTGCTATCCCATTGCGGCGTGTGCTCACCCGCTCAGCGTCCCATCAGGCGACGGAGGAGGCCGGCCAACCCGAGATCAGCATAGATATTTCTTCGAGTAGCTCTGCCACCCCTTCTGACGAAGAGACCGACCATCATTCTTCAGAAAGTGATGAACAAGTGTCTGCAGCCGACAACAAAGGGGCAACGGATCCATTCACATTGTCAAGTGATGCTTTGATTTTCAGTCCTCCGAGGCTGCCGAGGGCATCATCCGAGGGAGTGTTGCAGGAGGAATTTGCTGGATTGGACGTGTAGGTGGAGATAACCCCTCCTTTTGCTGCTTCATCTGTAGGATTGGAATCTTCTCTTCAGGGGCTTGAAGAGATGGATACTGTCATCATAGTAAATCCTGTCCGCCCCTTTACAAAGCCGCATATCCCCCTCTCTTTTTTTTTGCAACCTTGGTGTTTACATGAATTTTCATTCCAGGAACCCGAAGCCGCTATTCATTCCTCGGCATCGACTTCTGGTACTGCTGTGGTTTCATCAGAGGCCTCGGATCTGCTACCGCTGGCCACCACATCTCCTTCAGGGACAATCACCCTACTCCGCCCCGTGCCGGTGAGGATACATGCGGCTGCTGGGGGATTACCCTCAGAGCTGAGCCAGTCGGGGGAGAATCTCACCCTGGCGTCGACGACAGAGTTGAGGGCTGAGGTTGACCCACAAAGGGGGTCTGCTTTTGTACCGGCGGCCATAATGACGATCGCGCCTGATTCTGCAACTCCATTTGTGCCGGTGCCAGAGTTAGAACCTCCGTCCCTTCTGGGCTCTGTCGAAAGAAGCCATAACAGGAGTCTGACGGAGCAGGAACATGTTGCCGTGGTATATGCTTCTTCAGCTTTGACGGCCGTTCCATCTTCCTCTTTCGAGCCGGACACCGGCTTATGGGCCGCCATAGACAGGGAAGTGACCTTCGAGGTGTCTCCGGCGGCTTCCCTGGGCATTACCTCATCGGAGGAATTTGTCTGGCAGCATCTAGAGATGCTGCGTCAGGTTGTGGAATCTCAGCCAGCGCTGTCTTACTCCCAGTTGAAGGAAGTGGCTGCGTGACTGACGATCGGGCTGCAGGCACTGGGCTGCCCTCTAGATATCTGGACCCAGCGGGTGCTTTTCTTGTTGAAGTTTGTGAATCGCCGGGACTTTCTCGAGAAGATGATGGGCGACCGGCTGGCGGCCCTCAAACTACAGAGAGTTGACTGTCAGGCGGAGCTGACGTCTCTGATCTCTGATCTTCAGGAGAGCAGGGCTCAGGTTGAAGCTTCCGTAACCCAGGCGCACATTCTACGTAGCCGACGGGAAGAACTCCACGCTGAATTGGCTACTATAGAAGCCGAGATACCGCGGCTAGAGGCTGCGAAAGTCCAAGGCATCGAAAGAACTTCTTTGCTGGAGGGCCGAGTCGCGTCTCTGGAGACTGAGGTGACTCGGGTTCAGGAAGAGGAAGCGCAGCTCCATGAACTGGGGGCGGCTCCTCATGTTGGGCTTATTGACTTTGCTGATATCTTCAGGCGGTCTTAGCTGATCCGCCTTTGTAATATGTCCCCTCAGAAGGGCTCCTTTTGTATTCACTTCCCCTTTTTGTAATGAAGATAGAAGTTTCCTTCACTATATTTTTTTTTTTGGCGTCCACATCCACACTCACATTCTGTTATGTCTTGTGGAAATTCTGGCGACCTGCTTGGGAGTACCTCCATGTCCGTGTCGCAGGAGAGCGTCCACCCTCTCAAGGAAAGGATGGGGGCCTCGCTCCACCGCGGGACGGGGTTCCAGAGGTTGCCAGGTTGGCGCAGACGTAGGTCTTGCTGACAAGAGGCGTCGAAACCGTGACTGCTGGCTGCTCATGGTAATTCCATTATTGACCCTGATTGGGGGAGATGTTGACCGACCTTGTCGATGGTGACACGGGTCGAAAAGGGGCAGACGGTCTTGCCGATGATGCCAAAAACCGGAAGGGTAGCGACCGATCTTGCCGATGGTGACAAGGGTCGAAAGGGGTAGACGGTCTTGCCGATGGTGACAAAAACCGGGAGGGTAGCGACCGATCTTGCCGATGGTGACAAGGGTCGAAAGGGTAGACGGTCTTGCCGATGATGACAAAATCGGGAGGGTAGCGACCGATCTTGCCGATGGTGACAAGGGTCGAAAAGGGTAGACGGTCTTGCCGATGATGACAAAAACAGGGTAAGGGTAGCGACCGATCTTGCCGATGGTGACAAGGGTCGAAAAGGGTAGACGGTCTTGCCGATGATAACAAAAACCAGGTAAGGGTAGCGACCGATCTTGCCGATGGTGACAAGGGTCGAAAAGGGTAGATGGTCTTACCGATGATGACAAAAACCGGGTAAGGGTAGATGTATGTAAGTGGGATATCGGATGAAGACTCCGCCTCGACCCTGTAAATGGCCTTCTGGACGGAGGATGGTTCATCACTATTCATCATTCATGATCATTTTTTTTATTCACATTACTGACCCAAGCGCCCTTTCGGGTTTTCACCGAAGCCAGCCCCCTCTTGCTTTTGCCCGCGCGCCCTTTCGGGTTTTCACGCGGCGGGGTACCCGATTTTGCCTGCGACGCCCTTTCGGGTTTTCGCCACAGCTGGGTTATAGCCATTTTTGCACTTGTCCTGATCATAGGAGCAAGTCTGGCGGGGTATCTCTATTTTTAACCCCATTTTCCTTTCTTTCTTTTTTTTTTGATTCGGGATGCGGAAGAACTGGACCGCAAAAATATTGACTGGCCTTGTTAATGATGACAAGGATCGAATCCTGTTTCGATTCGTCGACATTGGTTAGACGTCGAAGCAAAGGACATGGTCTATTAACAAGGATGTAAGATCCGTGTCAAGGGTGAAGATCGACCAATCTCACCGACGATGACGAGGATTGAAAGTGGGTTTATTAATCTGCATAGGTTACTACCGAAACAAAGGTGGGTTTATTAGCAAGGACGGAAGGTCCAAGTTTAGGGGTAGGGATCGAATGATCTCGCCGATGATGACGAGGGTCGAAAAGGGTTTGTTCGTCGGCACGGGTTATTGCCGCAACAAGGATGAGATTGTCAACAGGGACGTAAGGTCCAGGTTGAGGGTAGAGATCGACCGATCTCGCCGATGATGACGAGGGTTGAAAAGGGTTTGTTAAAGGATTTTTGGTGGGACTTTGATGATTGTCGCTTCCGGAGTTTCATTAGGTGGAGAAGAGGAGAGGCATTTGGAAATACCACTTTACTGACTCAAGCGCCCTTTCGGGTTTTCGCCGAAGCCAGCCCCTCTTGCTTTTGCCCGCGCGCCCTTTTGGGTTTTCACGCGGCGGGGTACCCGATTTTACCTGCGACGCCCTTTCGGGTTTTCGCCACAGCTGGGTTACGGCCATTTTTGCACTTGTCCCGATATGGGAGCAAGTCTGGCGGGGTATCTCTATTTTCAACCCCATTTTCCTTTCTTTTTTTTGTATTTGTGTAGGGTGGCAGGTCGAAGTGCGACGTTCGACCCTTGGTTGACAGTAGATGGCTGTCGGCCGGAGCATCAGACCTTACGCTGGGCAGAACAGTTCATTCGTTAGCAAGGGCTGAAGGTTAACGTAAAGGAGTGATCTCTCGCCGATTCGGGCGTAAGGCCTGTAACGGCAACATCGTGCTGTATTCTTTCGGGAGCTTGGTTAGGGCAGAATGCCATCAACCAAGGAAGGGTAGCTCGGCTAAGGCAAAGTGCCATTAACCAAGGAGAAGGAAGCTCGATTAGGGCGGAATGCCACCAAACCGAGGGGAGGTAGCTTGATTAGGGCGGAATGCCACTAACCAAGGAGAGGGTAGCTTGATTAGGGCGGAATGCTGCTAAACCAAGGAGAAGGTAGCTCGATTAGGGCGGAATGCCACCAAACCGAGGGGAGGTAGCTTGGTTAGGGCGAAATGCCATTAACCAAGGGGAGGTAGCTCGATCAGGGCGGAATGCCACTGGACCAAGGGAAGGGTAGCTTGGTTAGGGCGGAATGTCATTAACCAAAGGAAGGTAGCTTGGTCAGGGCGGAATGCCATAGGACCAAGGGAAGGGTAGCTTGGTTAGGGCGGAATGCCATTAAACCACGAAAATGTAGCTCGGTTAGGGCGGAGTGCCACTAAACCAAGGAAAATATAGCTCGGTTAGGGCGGAGTGCCACTAAACCAAGGAGAAGGTAGCTCGGTTAGGGCGGAGTGCCACTAAACCAAGGGAAGGTAGCTTGGTTAGGGCGAAATGCCATTAACCAAGTGGAGGTAGCTCGATCAGGGCGGAATGCCACTGGACCAAGGGAAGGTTAGCTTGGTTAGGGCGGAATGCCATTAACCAAAGGAAGGTAGCTTGGTCAGGGCAGAATGCCATAGGACCAAGGGAAGGGTAGCTTGGTTAGGGCGGAATGCCATTAAACCAAGGAAAATGTAGCTCGGTTAGGGCGGAGTGCCACTAAACCAAGGAAAATATAGCTCGGTTAGGGTGGAGTGCCACTAAACCAAGGAGAAGGGTAGCTCGGTTAGGGTGGAGTGCCACTAAACCAAGGAAAAGGTAGCTCGGTTAGGGCAGAGTGCCACTAAACCAAGGAAAAGGTAGCTCGGTTAGGGCGGAGTGCCACTAAACCAAGGAGAAGAGTAGCTCGGTTAGGGCGGAGTGCCACTAAACCAAGGGGAAGAGTAGCTTGTTTAGGGCAGAGTGCCACTAAACCATGGAAGGTAGCTCGACTAGGGCGGAATGCCATCAAACCGAGGGGAGGTAGCTTGGTTAGGGCGGAATGCCACTGGACCAAGGGAAGGGTAGCTTGGTTAGGGAGGAATGCCATTAACCAAAGGAAGGTAGCTTGGTCAGGGCGGAATGCCATAGGACCAAGGGAAGGGTAGCTTGGTTAGGGTGGAATGCCATTAAACCAAGGAAAATGTAGCTCGGTTAGGGCGGAGTGCTACTAAACCAAGGAAAATATAGCTCGGTTAGGGCGGAGTGCCACTAAACCAAGGAGAAGGTAGCTCGGTTAGGGCGGAGTGCCACTAAACCAAGGGAAGGTAGCTTGGTTAGGGTGAAATGCCATTAACCAAGGGGAGGTAGCTCGATCAGGGCGGAATGCCACTGGACCAAGGGAAGGGTAGCTTGGTTAGGGCGGAATGCCATTAACCAAAGGAAGGTAGCTTGGTCAGGGCAGAATGCCATAGGACCGAGGGAAGGGTAGCTTGGTTAGGGAAGAATGCCATTAAACCAAGGAAAATGTAGCTCGGTTAGGGCGGAGTGCCACTAAACCAAGGAAAATATAGCTCGGTTAGGGTGGAGTGTCACTAAACTAAGGAGAAGGGTAGCTCGGTTAGGGCGGAGTGCCACTAAACCAAGGAAAATGTAGCTCGGTTAGGGCGTAGTGCCACTAAACCAAGGAGAAGAGTAGCTCGGTTAGGGCGGAGTGCCACTAAACTAAGGGGAAGAGTAGCTTGTTTAGGGTGGAGTGCCACTAAACCATGGAAGGTAGCTCGACTAGGGCGAAGTGCCACTAAACCAAGGGAAAGGTAGCTCGGTTAGGGCGGAGTGCCACTAAATCAAGGGAAAGGTAGCTCGGTTAGGACGGAGTGCCACTAAACCAAGGAAAATGTATTCCGACCGATCACTCGGGGAATGCTGGCTGCGCTGCATGATACAGCTTAATATGCTTTCCGTTGAGGGGAGAGAACTGGATAACCCCTTTGTGGTCTACCAGGACGTAGGCGCCTCCTTCATATACTCGGCGGACGATATATGGCCCGACCCAGTTTTCGACCAGCTTCCCTTTGGGGTTAGAGGCCATTACTTCTCTTCTTTTGACCATCACCAGGTCTCCTTTCTTGAATTCTCGAACCTTGACCAGCTTGTCAAAAGGACAGGCCATGCGAGCTCGGTAGAGCTGGATGTTTTGCTCCGCCCGGAGGCGTTTTCCTTCGAGCTCAGCGAGCTCTTCCAATCTTCTTTCTGCATTGGTCTGCTCATCATTGACTAGTCCGTGCTGGATGGCAACTCGCAATGAAGGAACTTCAAGTTCAATTGGCACCACAGCTTCTGACCCGTAGACAAGGGAGAAAGGTGACCAGCCGGTTGGGGTCTTGTAGACAGTACGATAGGCCCAAAGTGCTTCGTACATCCTTTCTTCCCAATCTTTTTTATTAGACTTAACAGTTTTTGCCAGCAGCGTGCACCGTGTCTTGTTAAAGGCTTCTGCGAGTCCATTGGCTTGAGGGTTGTAGGGGGATGATGTCCTCCAGTCGATTTTATATTTGTCAGCCAGCCGATAAACCTTCTGGTTCCTAAAGTGACTGCCATTATCAGAGATGATTCGGTTGGGGATCCCGAACCGAAATATTACATTATGCCGGAAGAATCTTGCAACTAGTTCTCCCGTCACATCTCTTAGTGCTACTGCTTCCGCCCATCTGGAGAAGTAGTCTGTAGCTGCTAAGATGTATCTGCACCCTGATGAAGATGCTGGCAGCGGCCCTACCACGTCCGTGCCCCACTGAGCAAACGGCCAGCTTGGTAGGGTGGGATACAGTGACACTGGAGGTCTCCTTGCCACATTAGCATGTTCTTGACACTTCTGACAAGCCTTGGCAAACCTGCAGCAATCGTCAAATGTAGTGGGCCAATAATAACCCAATTTCTTTATCTCAATTTTCATCTTCGGGCCAGCCTGGTGTGCTCCAGCTGATCCTGCATGGACCTCCTGCATCACCTGTCCTGCTTCTGCTGAAGACAAGCAACGGAGTAGGACTTTCCTTCGGGCATCTGCCATAATTCGAACAAGGTCCCGCTTCTCATCTCGTAAGAATCCTTGATCCTCAGGAGCTTCATTCTCTGTTCCTTTTCTTTTAGAAGTTGTTGGTGTTGAAACCAGCGTAGGAGATGCTCTCGCCAATCGGGCTGCTGAACCCCTTCAATGACTGCTACTTCCACCTCTTGTTCGTCGGTCCGGACCTCTATCACGCTGGGGACCTGTCGGCGGTTGATCACTGTTATATTCAGGCTTGTGTCTGGCGGGACCGCCAATGAACTGGCCAGCTTAGCGAGGGCATCTGCCTGAGCATTCCGGCCTCGATTGATGTGCTTAATGCTGATGAAGTAAAATTTTGACATCAGGCGAGTTGCCAACTGGTGATAGGGGAGGAGCTCTTGCTTTCGTATATCGAACTCTCCTTCCAGCTGTTTTATAACTAGCATGGAGTCTCCGAATGCTTCCAGCATCTGAATTCCCATGGACAGAGCAATTTGTAACCCGATTATCAGGGCTTCATATTCCGCTTCATTATTTGTGCAATGTTTGTTTATGGAACAGGATGTATGCACCACTTCTCCTTCTGGGGATTTCAGGACTATGCCCGCTCCTGCTCTGACCCTGGCTGACCCGGTGGCAGAGGTGTCAATTCTGGAAGCGCCATCAAAGTATAGTTGCCATAAGGAGGGCTGTACTTGCACGGCTTCTAAAGTTTCATCTTCAGGAAGCTCCGGCTCCAACGGGCAATCCCCGGGCACTGGGTGCTCAGCGAAGAAGTCTGCAATAGCTTGGCCCTTGATGGCCTTGCGCGGCACGTAGGAGATATCAAACTCCATAAGGATTACCGCCCATTTGCCCAGGCGGCCTTTGAGTGTCGGTTGAGACATAATGTACTTCTGGGGATCCTCTTTGGATACCAAGCTGTTTCATGCGACAACATATAATGTCGGAGCTTTTTAACTGCGAAGACCAGCGCCAGACAGATCTTCTCAATATAAGTATATTTCTCTTCAGTTCTGACCAGTCTCCGACTGAGGTAATAGAGGGCTTGTTCTTTCCCTTCTTCATTATTCTGGGCTAGCATTGCCCCCAGAGAATTATGTGTAGCTGCTATATACAGTATCAATGGTCGTCTTTTCACTGGTGCGCCCAACACTGGAGGAGTTTTCAGGTAGTCTTTTAGCTTGTCGAAGGCTGCCTGGCAATCTTCATCCCAATAAGAGGGGACATCTTTCATCATCAACTTGTGAAAAGGCTGGCACCGCCCTGACAAATTGGAAATGAAACGCCGGATATAAGCCAAATGGCCCTGTAGTGATCTCAGCTCGGAGATGTTCCTTGGCAGAGGTAACCCCTGAATCGCCTTGATCTTTGCAGGGTCTATCTCGATTCCCCGATATCAGACGATGAAGCCCAAGAATTTTTCGCTCGTCACTCCGAACGCGCATTTCATAGGGTTCATTTTTAGCTCATGCTGCCTCAGCCTCTGAAAAACAATCCGGAGGTCTTGCAGGTGATCTTCTTTTCTTCTGGTTTTGACCACCAGGTCATCTATGTAGCACTCGACCTTGTGATAGAGCAATTCATCAAATATTTTGGTCATTGCGCGCTGATAGGTTGCGCCAGCATTCTTTAATCCGAACGGCATTCTCTTATAATGATAAATGCCCTTAGGAGTTCGGAA
Organism: Amorphophallus konjac; assembly: GCA_022559845.1. Classification (NCBI taxonomy): domain Eukaryota; kingdom Viridiplantae; phylum Streptophyta; class Magnoliopsida; order Alismatales; family Araceae; genus Amorphophallus; species Amorphophallus konjac. Next base: position 174,822,592 of record CM040128.1, on the reverse strand, counting down.
GGCAGTATGGACTCGGTCATGCTCCGCAATCTAAATCTGATTGTAGCCGGAAGACCCGTCCATGAATGATAGGGCCTCATGGCCGGTTGTAGCATCAATCATGACCTCGGTTATCGGCACCGGGAAGTCATCTTTGGGGCAGGCTTTATTTAGATCCCGGAAGTCGACACATATCCGGATCTGTCCATTCTTCTTTTTCACGTGGATGATATTTTCCAGCCACGTGGTGTACTGATTTTCTTCAACAAATCCCACGTCAATGAGCTTGTCGACTTCAGCATAAATTTGGGTGATGAGCTCTGGCCTCATGCGCCGCGGTGGTTGCTTCACCGGCTCGGCTTCAGGGTTGATTGCCAGCTCATGTTGTGAGACAGCGGGGCTTAGACCTGGCATCTCTTTGTAAGTCCAGGAGAAGCAATCCCGGTATTCTAGCAGTAGTTGAATGTACAGCTCCCGTTCTTCTGGGGATAGTTGGGCACTGAGGAAGGTAGGCCTAGGGTCCATCTCATTTCCCAGGTTGACTTCTATCAGTTCATCGACTGTGGCTTGACCTCCGTCTTCTATCTCCGGAGGTGCTGATTGGAGGTCAACGAAGTCTGGAATACCATCTTGAGGGTCGAGCACTTCGACTTCCTCGCCAAACACCACCAGAGCTTCCTGAGGTTTCTTGATCTCTTGTGCCAGCGGCTGAGTGGATTGTTCTATTAGCAGATCCATTGCCGTCGTAGCTTCCAAGGATGAGAGAGCAGCCTTGGTGTTTGCAGATGAGATTGCAGCCATGACGGGCTGGTAACTGCTCACTGCCAGGCTCGGACAGCATGCTGATTTTGCAGCAGAAGTTGAGGAAGTTTCGCCTTCTGGGACAGTTGTATCTTCCACGGAAGTGGCTTTTTCTTCCCTGGTAGCTGGCTCCCCTTGATTGGAGTTGACCAAGGCTTCCCTGATTGGCAGAAAGGGTGTTGAAGTTGTCATTAGTAGGACCTCTGTAGAGGGAGAGACTCCTACTTCTTGAATGTCTTCGGCTTCGCTGCTGCTAGCCGTATCGAATTCGGCTTGAAGGGCGGCTTCTTCAGGATGAACCTGCTCCCAGCATCGGCAGGGGGCCGAGGTTTCCACTTCTTGATTTCCGGACCGAGCCAGTTCGAGATATTCGGCTTCCGTCGGATACTCATCAAAGGTTGCTCCCAGAGGGCCATCTTCAGTAGGATAGAAGGTGGAGATAGTATCCACCTCGTACCGCCCACTGTAATAATATTCCTCCAGGGTGAAGCCCAACCCTGGATGTTGAGAGACACGTCTCATTTGCTTATCCAGATT